>CM069597.1:14590884-15190884 GCA_035771175.1 Paratinospora sagittata | reverse complement strand
TTGGTTTAATCAATTAAATTACTCATGTTTTTAACTGTGTTAATTATACCTAAATCATGTCAAAAATGTTTTAAAATGTTTTTAAAATGTTAATCTATGTTTTTCACATTGTCCTAAACCTAAAATGATAAAAAGTCAAGTCTCTTTCACTTGTCAGTGAAGGAACCCGCTCTTGAGCTTTTTCCCGAGACTCAGTGATTTTTTTATCAGGGTTAAGGAATGCACTCGTTGTAAGAGGAACGTGTTCCTGTGGTATTTCTCGAGACTCAAATTTTTTCTGATCAGGAAAAGGAACGCTCTCCTTAAATGAGAAACGTGCTCCTGTTGCCAAGGGCAAAATGAGAACAATTTTAAGAGTTAGTGGTCCTCGTTGAAGGAACCCGCTCCTATGCCCAGTGGACATATTGAGGAACGCACTCCTGAATTGGAGAAAAATCTAAAACTTTTTAGATTTCAAACCAAAAATGCGCTACTATGTTAAGAAACGCGTTCTTGTGCCTTGGTGTGATGTTTCTCTATAAATACCACACTTGCTCATTTGAAGAGCAACGTTTGCAAAATCAAGAGAACTTGTGTGATTTTCCCTACATCATTTATACTCGTTCTAAACAAGTTCTTGAGCCATTTAATCTTTCATTCAAAGTAAAAGTTCACTACATTTGAGTTTTTGATTCAACCTTTTGAAGAGTTCTCCTAACCATTCCAAATCTTTGAGAAACTAGAAAGGAGTTCTAGAGTGTTTGATGAAGGTGTTCTTAAGTGTCTTTCACATACTTTTTGATACTGATCATCTTTGGAAGAGAAATCTCTCAACCACATACACCTTGGAGAATCGACGAACTTCATCTTACCTAAGTTGGGTGACTTTTCTTTTTCGATTCTAATGTTTGTGTTTTGAGTAGAAACGATTTTATTGCTTGTTTTAATATATTATCAAAACCGTTTTCTCTAGTGTGTGAAACCATACTTGTGTTTTCATCTTATATTATCTTGATAGTGGTTTGATTAACATCGATTCTTGTGCTTAATACATATATTGTCTAAATCGATTGTTTTGATCGTAAGTTGTGTATATTGATTCACATGCTTGAACATTGATTACTTTGAATCGATAAGTTTTGATCAATAACTTTCATATTGATTCTCGTGCTTCATTAATCATACTTAGAATCAATTTTTAGAAATACATGTATGCATAATTCTTGAACCTGCATAAATATACTTTGAATATGTTGCATGTATTTTTGAGAAACTATTTCAACATTGCACTTCATTTAGAGTCATAGTGGTTGGAATAGTGATTGTTGACTTATTTAAGATTGTAAGCTTAAATTGTTGAGAGTGTTGTTATTCACATCTCTATATCTTTGTAATCTTGATGTATCGTTTGACTTGGTTAAAGTCAACCGGGACTATACCCTATTTGTACAACACGTAACCACGCCCGTAAGTTGGTTGCAAGTTGTGGCTTACTAACCAAGCCTTGGTGTAGGCTAGATTAAGGCTTTCTAACCGAGCCCTTGTGTAGGTTAGTGTTGTAGTGGTTTTCTAACCAGACCGTGGTGTTGGTTAGTGTAAATGGCTTCTAATCTGCTCGTAAGTTATTAGCCAATAGTGGATTGGAAAATCCTGATCGGTGTGATTGGGTAGTGGACGTAGGTTCAAGAGGAACCCAACCACTCTAAATCATTTGTGTTAATTTATTTTCTTGCACTTGTTATTTGGATTGTTACCGTCAGCGCATATTACTTGTTTAATTAAACTATTAGAAAGGTAACGCGAAAATCTGTCAAGTCCAATTCACCCCCCTCTTGAATTGTAATTGTAACACCCCATAGTTTTAATGACATGCATACGTTGATTTACGCATATATCGAGGTGTATAATACGTGTATATATACGCAGGAGTCAAATGTATGTACGTATGAGAATAAGTGTTAAATACATAAAGTGAAGGGTATAAATTAAATATTAAATTAAGTGAATTAAATATGTGAATTGGAGTTAGATGGGGGTATGATTAAACTAACTAAAATAAAGATGGTAAAGGAGATGGCAGTATTAATTGGTAAAATGAAGTTGATAATGAAGTAATTTAATGAATGAATAAAAGTTATATGAATTATAAGATAAAGAGTTGCTACATGAATGATTTAATGAAATTTGATGGGGGAGTTGTTTTACTAAGTGGCTTTGAAAGCATGGGATCGTATAAATGAGATTCTTATCTCATTTTTTCTTTTCTATCATTTTTTGGTATGTAAAAAAAAAATTGAAGGAAAGAAGAGGAAACGCACAGAGGAAGAGAGAAAGGGGAACGAATCTGTTTCACGGCGGATTCCTCTCGTGGGTAAGCTATTTTAACTATTTTTCGTCATGAAATTGATCTTTAACTAGTGTATGACGTTTTTATCGGTATAAATTTTGCTATAGGAGGTGTTTTACCGTGTTTTCAAAAATTGGGTTGGGACCCACTTTGAGTGGAAACACGTAGCAATGATATATTATGACTCCTATAAATGTGTAGATACTAGATATGTGGTTTGTTTGTGTTCAAGTGTAATATTGGTGTCAGTACAGCTGTCGGAAGCCAAATTTGACACTAGGGGCCTTTCGAACCATGTCAAACTCCGGTGAAATCCCTCTTTGAAACCATAGAATTATAGAGAACTGAATTTCGAACATTTGAATACCAAAATTATGATTTTTGGATATTGATTGATATTTTTAATATATGCCTGACTAAATTCGGTAAATACAACAAATTTGGATATTAGTGTAAATGTTGTTGAAAGGCTTGTTTCTACTGTCCATTGCCTTAAAAATAATCATGAGGGCCGCGTAAAATATTTGGGATGCTTCACATGAATTTTAGACTGAAGTGGAATTTTGAGAATTAATTGGAGAGTTAGATTTTAATGAATAATTGAAAAAACAAATAGATATAATGATTTGATAATTGATTATTGATTATCTGGAAATGAGTATATGACAGGATTATATTGTTGATTGGATACGAATAGTAGAGTGGTCGTAAAGGGTAGGTCTACACGGTATCACTGTGAGTATCTCTTGACTTTGGTTCCTTGTATATGGCATTGTATAATATAAATTGTGTGTTTTAAATCATGAATATATGTATCTATTGCATTGTTTTAAATTCATAAAAACATTTGACCTTGGAGCATGTTTTGGGCTTGCTAGAGCAAGTTAAAACATGAGATCATTTCCAGAAGACAGTCTCGCATGAGGAGTGAATAATCTCATGGTCTGAGTGATAGTTTCTGAATGGAATTGGGATTAAGTGCTAATTTGAAATGATTCATAGCAGAAAATTTGATAATGAGAGGTTCAAGCGTAGGCTTCTTATAAATGCATAATAAGGCGTGCATACCCGCTCTATTACTAGCAGGAGGGAGATTGTTTGATTTTATCGTAACCCTGCATGTTTTGGAATTAATTATAGGCATGTACGTATTATGAAATGTTTCATGCATGTTTGAATGAGATTTAAATGTATTGATTCATATGATTTTTATTAAATGCATATATGATGCCATAGTTAGGAATATTCACTAAACTATGGTTGCTCATCCAATTCTTAAACATTTCAGGTTCGGATCCTAAAGGAAAAAGAAAGGCACGTGAAGGATAGAAAATCTTTCTTCTTTTGCAATATATGTAAATGGTTTGAGAAAGTTTCATACTATTTTGAGTAGTAGTCATGTAAATAACACTATAATAATATTTGTATCACATACATGGGTATGGATAGGTTTACATGAATGTGTATATATGGAAATGTGAGGTTTAGATGATGAATGAGTAATGTGAATGATCATATTTAAACTGTGATTGTATTTGACTTGTGATAATTAGGTTGTGATATGACCACTAAACAAAGGAGACTCTGTCGAAATTTCGAGAAAAATTTAGATGTGATTTTTAGATAAGGCTGACAGGGTCTTATATACGTCGTCACATGACGTATATCGTATCCTGTGTCGATAGTGACGTCACTCATACGGAGTGGGTTGCGATAGTAATACTGGGCCAACATCAAGCTCCTTCTAGGTAACTCATGACAAGAGATCTTCAGCAGAGAGTTGACGAGTGGGGACAAATGAATATGAATCCTTGTTATCCACTAGCTCATCATCAGAACACTCCACGTCGTACTCAAGACAAGGGTACGTTGGAGGATCATTTGCCGCATCTACCAAGCAAGCGCCCCATGTGCTCTTGTCACCCTCCCAATCTTCTATGGGAGGAGGAGAACATGAATGACCCCAACAACTCATTACAAAAAAAATTGAAACAATAAACCCTTGGCTCGAATTTAACGTCCTGGGCCCGGACACCATGCCTAAGGAAGAACTCAAAACAAAAAGCTAAGGAGAACTAAGTCTAAACCTCAAGAATTTGGAAAGAAGTAGATATAACAAATGAGTTAACCCCCCTAGCCAAGGCATATATATAGACCCAAAAAGCCAGATAGTCACTTAGCCTGTCAAAACCTCAAAACCGCACAATCATAATTCTACAGACAACAAACAACGCAATCAAACAAAACAATGACGAGTACCGCAGATGAAAAAGGAACTCAAGGTACTCGCTAGGGGCTTACTGTTACTCCCAAAAAGAGACCAATTAGAAAACAAGTGAAAGGCCTAAGGGCAGACTAGGGACGACCCGGACTAGATTGGGAAAGTTCACACAAAAAGAGGAAAAACCCAATAAAGCCCATCGGCTGTGGCTGAGACCACCCACTCGACCACAACCAAGAGGGGGGGTGAATTGGACATGGCAGATTTTCGCGTTACCTTTCGGATAATATAATTAAACAAATAAAGTGCGAAATAGGTAACAATCAAAATATAAACAAAGACAGGAAAGATAATTGGACACAAAGATTTGGAGTGGTTCGGTTCCCTAGAACCTACATCCACTTCCCAATCACCACGATCAGGATTTACCAATACACTATTGGCTAGTCAACTTACAAGCGTGACTAAAAGCTGTTTACATTAACCAACATAAGGACTTGGTTAGAAAGCCACACACGCTAACCTACACAAGGGCTCGGTTAGAAAGCCACGCACTAACCAACACAAGGGCTCGGTTAGAAAGCCACACTCTAGCTTACAGAAGGGCTTGGCTAGTAAGCCACACTGTATCCACTTACAGGTGTGGTCACGAGCCGTACAAAATATGGTATTAATTCCAAGTTGACGAGCACGTCAACGATACATCAAGATTAGAAATGATAAAGATGTGTTCTACAACACACTCAACAATATAAAGCTTACAATCTTGAATGAATATACAATATAATTCGAACCACAATGATTTAAATGATGTGATGTGTTGAAATAGTTTTTCTCAAATGCAGTCGATTAAAATATATATGATATGAAGTCAAGAATTGAATATGCACAACTATCAAGATATTGATTCTAACAATAATAAGTTTAAAACACAAGAATCAATATATGATGATGATCAAAACTTGATGATTCTAAAAGTGTAAATGATTAAGATCGAGAATCATCCAAACCAAGTATTGATCTATGAGGTCGATTCAATATAATATAACTTTAACACATGAATCGATACCACAAGATGTTTATGAAACCACTAAACAAGATATAATGATATGAAGATCAAAATAAGGTTTCACACACAATAATCAAGATGAAATCAATTTTCAATATATTGACTTAAGCATAAAACTGATTTGCTTAAACAAAATGACAAGAATTGAGTTAAAGAAATTTTTACCCCACTTGGGTAAGGTTGAAGCTCGACGATTCTTCAAAGGTGATGTTTGATGAGAGATTCCATGTTTAAGAAAGATCAAGACACAACAAGGTGTGTAGTGAACACTCAAAAACATCTTGAACACTTGCTCAATGGAAACATACAAGTTTCTTAAAGTTTTGAAAGATTTGGAGAACTTTTCGGAAATATGAATCAAATGAACAAATATGAAATAGGTAGGTGAACTTTTTCTATAAAATAGGTTTAAAAATCGCTCAAGAACTTGTTGTTGGCTTGTAGAAAGACTAATATGAAAATAGCACAAGCTCTCTAAGTTTTGCAAAAGTTGCTCTTCAAATGAGCAAGTGTGGTATTATAAAAAACACCACACCGAGGCACAAGAACACGTTCTTAAAGGAAGAAGTGTTTGCTTTGAAATCTAAAAATTCTCTGATTTCCCTCTCTAATTAAGGAGCGCATTCCTCAATATATCCGTTGGGCATAGGAACAAGTTCCTACATCAAGAACAACTGACTCTATAAACTTTCCTATTTTTCCCTTTGCAACAGGAGTGCGCTCTTTTTTCCCTGATGAAAAATTTTTGAGTCTCGGGAAAATCTACAGGTGCGCATTCCTTAAACCATGATAAAAAAAAATACTGAATCTTGGGAAAATGCTCAAGAGCACGTTCTATAAGAGAGGAACGCGTTCCTTCACTGTTAAGTGAAAAAAACCCAATTTTTTTTTATCATAATGAGTTTAGGACATTGTCAAATACATAGATTGACTTTAAAAAAAAAATTGACAAGATTTGAGTATAATCTACAGCACTAAGATTCTAAATGAGAAATATAACCATGAAGCTCTTGAATCTTAGTACAGTGCAATTCCTTCCACATGCTTTGACAGACTAGTTGAATCCTTTTGATATAACTAGTTAGCACTGAAACAACTATGTTAAAGAAATTAGTGATCACAGAGATGTTGATTGTAATCATCAAAACAAAACTGGGTGAGAGTAGTTACATCAACAATATCTCCCTTTTTTATGATTTCAAACAAATTAACTATTGGCCTGATTGAAGCAAGAAGCACGATTTCTCGAAAGAATGAATGAGTGAAGTCAATGATTATATCATGCAACTTTTAAGAATATATCACTTAATGAAATATTTAACATTCAATCAAATACCAATAAAAGCATACTCAGACATATGTGATCATGTAAGCACAAATAACTCAATATACTCAAGCATGTGCGATCAACAATATCAAAATGTTCATGTATAATAATTTAATCAAATCAAACATATACATGTGATCATCATAGACGTGATCATCAAAAGATAAAACAAAATAACAAAAAGTACACAGAGTACAAAAATGTAAACAAAAATATACAAAACATACATAACATCTCCAAAATATGTATCCAAACTCCAAACACTCCCCTTGAGTATGTGCACTAAATGATTTAGTCAATAAAACTAATTATATACTATTAATCTTTCTCCTCCTTTTGAATCATCAAAAAGAGGGTGTGCCTAAAACGGAGGGGATGATCGTGGACTAAGAGTTCCGAGCCTAGCAAATATGCCGTCAGCTGGTGAAGTCGGGGGATCTTCCTCAGCGGGGGTGGTACCAACATCTGCATCAGGTATGACAGCGTTAGCCGCAAATGAGGTAGTAGAGGTGGAACCAGAGTGGACAACCAAATTACGGCCCAAAGATGGTGGAGAGATGCGGGAAGTGAGAGCATCAGATCCAAAAAAAAGTCTGCCATAACCAAAGAAGGATGAAGCCTAGGAGTGGGAATCTTAGAAGGTGTTGGCGATAAAGGGATCAGAGCTAAGGCAGTAGATACTTGAGGAGAACTGGAGAAGGGATCTGAAGCTTAAGCTGGACATACAGGCGAAGCAGGTCGATGAAAGCTCGGTGATGGTGCAGGCTGCTCTCTGTTGCCAAAAATATCCTCTTGAGTAAAACTAAACCCAAGAGTCTCATCAACTGAAGATCGATTGAGTAAAATCTGGAGCAAGACTCCATGAGCTCGAACATCAGAGGCCAGATCGTCGTATTTCTTCTCCATGGCGGAGAAATAAGTAAGCAATATCTGTTGCTGTTCTCGAATCTCCCTCAACATCTGTACAACTGGATCTTAAGGAGCTGCATACTATAAGGAGAGGTCTGGTATATCGATTGGTGGCGTGGTGCCTAAAGATGAAACACCTACATCTGAGAATCTCGCTCTATCGCTGCCACGTCCAGAAGGTGCCACTACCTGTGTATGTATAGGTGTTGCTTCTCATCCACGAGGACGAGTGACTAGAGGTGCACCCCTGAATCCCTTTGTGTCAGGCTCTGGCTGCTACGTCTGAGGGTCATATGATATAAATCTAGTGCCCTCCCCCTAATGGCGCCTTCTAATTTGCACCCAATCTCAGATGAGTCCCACCTACTGATATCCGAGTGATTGGATAGTATTCTCTCCAATAAAAATTTTCTTGTCCGGCCTCGTCAAAACCCTGAAGCCGGTCAAATCAACTCTGATGCGTTTAGCGAGCAGAGTCACTAAAGTTCCATAGGGCAGTGTCCTAGTGTAATGCCGTGTCCCAGTGATGTGATTAATGATAACACGGGACAGAAGAATACTGGTGCGATTGTCCATGCACCAAAGCAAAAAGGCATCAGAGGATTTACCTTCACAGGCGAGCTCAACCGAGAAATGATAACCCTCAAAATGATGTTATGGAAGATCTTGAGCCCCAAACTGAAGATGTTGTTGGACACCGTCAACACCCCATGTTCAGGCTCGACTCCCGACATGGTCCTCAATGCAGTGATCAGATCGTAGTGAGGAAAGACAATATTTTCGTCCTCCCCAGAGTGAGAAAATGTGGGATCAGCAGAAGAGAAACCAAATATCTCATCTAAGATGGAAGGAGATATATCAATGTCACACCCAGAATCCTGAAGCGATAGTGAAGTGGGTCATTGCCAAGAATGTGAGTAAGCCCGGAGTAGAAAATTTGGACTAACTCAGCATAAATAGTGTCACCATGAGAAAACAATTGCTATCATCTCATCTCGGTGAGGTGGGTGAACAGAGGCATATGTATCCTCGTGAAGTTGTCAAAATCAACTCTGATGCTCAGAGCAAGATGTCGAGTGTCATAAGGTCGGACGACAACCTCAAGAAGTAGAGGTCGTGAGGTGGGTGAAGCCGCAGGGGTGGAAAGGGTGGTTACGGGCTTCTAGACGCCTCTTTTTTGACTACTCCTCTTTTGTTATTTTGGTACTTTTGTAGGGGCTTCGCTTATTTTTTGTTGTCTTTTTGCTATAAAGGAATGTAAAAATTAACAAACTCTATGTTTTCAATATAATAGTATTTTCCTTAATAGTTTTCACTGTATTATTGTTGATGTGGGCCACAATGCTTTTGTATGTGCAACTCTGATCGAGTTGTTTGAGCACACAACAACTTAATTGTCGCATCTCTTGCTGAATCAATGAGGTGGGGTATGACACCTAGTTTATAACCATCTTTGATTGAGTATGGCAGGACAAAGTTCTAAGAATGTACAAATTGCAGGTGAAGGAAACTCCACCAACCGGCTACCCTTGTTCAAGGAAGACAATTATCTTCATTGGAAAACCAAGATTAGGTTCTACCTTAGAGCCCAAAACCTAGAAATGTGGGACATTGTGATGAACGGTTGTCCAACACCTACCGATAGTTGATGGTATAGTGGTCCCTAAAGAGTTTGATGAGTGGACTGTAAAAGAGAAGAAGAAGGAGTTGTTAAACAACTAAGCTGTAAACATATTGTTTTGTAGTTTATCGGTTGAAAAGTTCAATAGAGTTAGCGCATGTGAAACAGCCAAGGAAATCTTTGAAAGATTAGAGGTAACCCATAAAGAAACTTTGTAAGTTAAAAAGGCAAATCTCCAAATGCTTGTAGAGAAGTATGAAACCTATAGGATGGAGGAAACTGAATCCATAGCTGAGGCTAATGTTTGGTTTACAACAAACATAAATGAGATGAAAACCTTAGGTAGAAGTTATGATCAAGAAGAAACTATTAGGAAGTTCTTGAGAGGATTGCCTAGAGTTTGGGAACCCAAGGCCACGACTATAAATGAAGCCAAGAATTTGGTTGAGTGTACCTTTGATGAACTATGTGGTTCATTAATGGTTCATGAGATGAAATTGAAAGATAAGAAATGCCCAACCAAAGTAGAGGAGAATGAGAAGAAATCCATAGCAGTTAATGCTGAAATCGAATCTGAAAATGATTCAGAACCTGAGAGTATAGATGAGGACATAGCAATGTTGTCTAGAAAGTTCAATAGATTAATTAGGAGAAAGGGAAAACGTAGTTCATGTAATACCCGAGGTTTTGCCCAAAAAAAAAAAAAATTGTATCGTTCGGGCAACCTGCTCGAACATTCGGGCGCCGATCTCTCTATATAAGGACCCTCCCCCCTCCTCATTTCTCACACCAAATTCACTCCTCTTGTGATTTTTCTTATCCTCTCCACTCATTCTGAGTTTTTAGTCTTTTGAGACTCTCTTTTGAGACTCTCTGTGTGGCGCAAAGTGATTATGTCCGGAGGAAAGGGCCAGTTCTGAAAGGAGTTCTTATTTGAAGGTGGGGAACGAAACATAGGTTTGCGTGTCTTACAACTTTTATTAAAGTTTATATTCATTTATCATTATGTCCACTATTCATTTACACTGCATTATTGAGTATAATGTTTATACTGTTGCAATTATGCCTGTATAATTGGAATTCATGTATTACGCTGTTGTTATGTCGGATTAGTAGTCAATCTGGCTCAACCAGACTCGGTCTTATCCTCAGTAACTTTAAATAGTGAACGGGAGGCAGCGTGCTGCTCTAGACGATTGGTATTTAAGTAAACCTCGTGCTCACCTCTCAACTAGAGACTGATTTGGTTGGTCTTATTTGAAAGCTATCAGCTTATACAGTAATACTGAATGTCCTAACCTTGCACGTAGTGATACCGACCCTGATAAGGATCACCAGACGTTACTAAATCCTGTCTAAATGTTAAGAAAAGACCAGACCAGTTCATGCAGACCAGTTCATGGATTGGCATCATACATATCACCACCTAGGGACGTATGTGGTTTATGATTCATAGAATAGTTCGGAGCGATGCTCGCTATTCAATATATTTCTCTGGAGAGGGACGTATAATGAGAACCCGGCTATTCCTGGGGAGGGACATCTGTACAGGAACTCAGGCGATGTACAATCATTAAACCATTACGAGACGGTGTCATGCATACATACATATTGATTGATTATGATTCTCACATGTGTATTTAAGATATTTGATTATGAAGTATGCTTTATTAACTGTTATATTCACGAACTATTTTACCCACTGAGCATGTAGCTCACCCCGTTATCCAATTTTTCACAGGAGATTAGGGTAGACTGGGTGCAGGTATTTGGGCCCACATTTTGTACCCTTTGTATTATTCATTGGGGATTTTGAGAGGATGTTCCCTTAATTATTTCATGTACAAATATATTCTAAATTTAATGAAATCAGACTTGTACTTAACTATGCTTCCGCTGACTCTGTGATTATCGTTATAATGCATTCGCGCGCCCGTCCGCGAGTGTCCCGCCGGTTTAGGCGCATCCGGGCTGGGTGTGACATTTAATGGTATCAGAGAATACGGTCCACGGCCCGCCCAAGTCCACCAAATTAGGGGAAGAAATTATTTACTAGATATAAAATATCTCTAGAATTATATATAGTTGAGATTCATATTAATTATATATCTAAAAAATTATATATTGTTTTTATATAGTTTAGATTTAAATATATATATATAATTATGATTTATGAAAACTATATATATAGTTATGATTAAATATATATATCTATAAATTTATGTATATATGAGATATATATATATATACCATATTGCTAATGAAAAAATAAAAATTGGATGAAAATTTTTATTAGATATATATATCTCTAGAACTATATATATATATATATATATATATATATATATATATATATATATATATATATATATATGAATTATATATAGTTGAGATTTATATTAAATGTATATCTAGAAAACTATATAAATTTTATATAGTTTAGATTCAAATATATATATAGTTATGATTTATGAAAACTACGTATATATGGTTATGATTATATATCTTTAGAACTATATATATATGAATTTTATATAGTTGAGATTTATATTAAACTATATAGTTTATATATAGTTTATATTTATAGTTATGATTTATGAAAACTATATATATATAATTATGATTGAATATATATATATATGATAATGATATATATATATCATATTGCCAATAGAAATTTTGGATTAAATCATGGCATAAACATTAAGAGGAAAACAGAAAATATTGTCCAACGGACAAAGCATAAATCAAAAAATGTTAGGAATATATTTTGTGTCTTTCACAAATCTATCTTCCTTTCAGCAAAAGAATGGCCTCAAGTGAAGGAACGACCTCCGGTAGTAGGGAACCAATTCCCACTAGACTCAAGGAATTGTCCAAAAGGGAGGTTATGACTATGAGGAGTATCGACGATAGAGATCTCTGCCTCCGGCCCATCCTTCATGAAAAACTTGCAACACTAGGGTGGTTGAACATAACAAAAGTTGAGGGCCACGTCTCCTACAACTTGATGAAATCCTTCTACGGAGCCATGAATTGCGTAGGACTCCAAGAAGATGAGATCAGCCCTGTTTTGGAGTCAACAGTCAAGGGAACAAAGATTTCTATCAATGTCAAAATTATTCCACGAGTTATGGAGATTCCAATTGAAGATAGAATCATTGATCCACACAAACCCCAGACAGTTGTAGAGATCTCAGTGTCCAACGAACAGTTGTTCAATTACCTCACCAAAGAGCCATACACACAATCAATGTACACCAACCTCCCAAACAACCTCCTTAAACCATCTCTTGCTGGACTTGGAAAGATCGTATTTGACAACATCTTGCCAGAAAGAGGGACTAGAGGCACTATGTCAAGGGATCAACTTCTTGTGTTATACTGCATAGAGAAGACAATTAAGGTCTCCCTACCTCACATCATCATCCAACAAATGTTGAGAGTGATTCAAAACCCTTTAAGAAAGGGTCTCCTTGGCTTCGGAGTCTTGATCATGAGAATGTTATACGAGGTAAACGTCAACACTTTTGATAAGTCTTCGAAGCAGATCACTGAGGCCGTTACAACATCCTCTATCTTCAAGACATATGTCACAAGTGGAGGGGTAACTGACGAGGAAGTATTCGGCGCGACTTTTAATGGCGAAAGAATGAGAGATGAATATGGACGTTGGTACCGAAAAATTCGACGCAAAATTCCTGTTAGGGAAGTACCAAATAATGAGCCAAACCAGAACCATACGTCAAACCCAGCCTCGAATGATGATCTAATCGAGTCCTGTTTACTGATGAAGATTTATTTGCCAACCTAAATCAATCTCAACTAAATCAAGATAGACAAGAAGTTCTAGCAAATCCACCTTCATGGAACATGCCAGCTCAAGGCAATACTGCGTACCAAAAGATTCCAACTCCTGAAGTACCGTAACAGCCAGTTCCGCAAGTTCTTGTGAACCAACAACAACAAAATTTTACGGCACTAAATCTTGGAAGATAGGGCATTCTAATAAGCCCATTGTTTCAAGACTTTTTAAACCAAGCATATTCAAATGTCCAAGGGGTTCCAGTTAGGGGATCCCCGTACAGCCAAAACAACTACCCCACAACCATCGATGGGGCAATCGACTAACACATCTAAACAGTTAAATGTGATCGTAGCTAGCATTGCTCGAATAGAGGAGACTCAAAGTGAATTGTTAACACGTATGCGAAACGTCGAAGAGCAACGAGCAAATTCTCAACCTTCTTTTAGCAGTCTTTTTGTACCTAGTAGGAGGTCTAAAAGAAGCAATAGTAGGCAGGAAAACAAGGAATGACTACTGGCATTGTAAAATTTTATTTTATATATGAATGAAATGTTTTGTTTAAGACTATCTTTGGTGGGCCGACTTACAACCATTCTTTCTTTTGTGTCACTAACTTTGGACTGGTATGGGACACAACAAAAGTGGAGGATGCTAAATAAAATGTGAAAGTAAGAAAACCCACGGCTTTGTGTGAAAAGAAACATAGAAAGTTGCATTACTAACATTATCACTAAGTTTACACGGTATGGGACGAGTAAACTTGGACGATACTATTAGTGAACTATTATTCAGCCGATGTTTTCTAAAGACCGTGTTCATACAACTTAACTTGGTTGACACCCTTATTCCCAAATTCATGTGGTATGGGACACACGGATTTGGATAATAATCGAAAAGACTAAGCAGAAGAGTTTGAGTACATAAGATTGCGATAGAACGTTAGATCAGGATACTTACCGAGGAAAATCATAGAATTTTTATGACTCGTATGGATTTTCAATGAAACATATATGTAAGTTCACAAAAACCAGAACCAAAACATTTGAAATGCTTGCAAAGTTTATACTTATTATATAAACATTCTAACCTTGTTTTACACCATGGCCAAGCATACGAGGCACATAAGTTTCTTTGATTCCTCAATGAAAACCTTACATTATACTTAGAAAAATAGGAGGGTTTTATATTGCAGTACACTTGAATTTGTTGCTGAGCATACCATAACATTATATTTGGCTACAGTTTCTAAATCATGGTTTTGTTTTCTCCTTGCCAGTGAGAAAATATAAACCAGGAAGAGAGGCAGGCAACGTACTATTCGTCCAGCAGAGGAGGCACCTCCTGAGATACAAAATCAGGAACCGCAGCCTCCAATGACAGCACAGGCCACACCTGACCTTGCTACTACATCTGGGCAGGCAGTGCAACCACAACCTACACACTATGCCATGCCTTCGAGTATGGAAGTCTTCTTCGCCAGATTTATTGAGGCGATGAAAGTAACATTTTAGACGGCCGTTCGTGAGACCGCGACAATTCAGGTTGCCACTATGTAGGCACATGTGAGATCTAGGTCGGAGACTCAAACCGACCAAATAACGAAGTACAAGACGCTAGAACCTCTTACTTTTGCTGGCACCATTAATGCTGAAGAGGTGCAGAAATGGCTAGATGAGTCAAAGATGAGACTCGAAAGATTCCACTTGCAACCTACCAACTTGTTGGTGGAGCAAATACATGGTGGATAACAATAAAAGAGGACCCAAGGGTCAACACCGCGGACATGACTTGGCAACAGTTCAAGTCAATGTTTATTGATGAATACTTTCCCGGCGCAGTGAAGAGGCAGAAGCGCCAGGAGTTTGCCAAGTTATACCAGGGCAGCATGACAGTCAGGGAGTATGCTGGCAAGTTCAAAGAAATATCGGTCTACTCTCTCTCCACCATCTCAACGGAGCATGATAAGACAGAGAAATTCTACAATGGTTTGCGTCCTGATATTCGCCAAGCCTTGTCGATCTTGGACCTCAATATTTACAAGGAGGTCGTTGACAAGGCCATTAGCTTTGAACAAGAGAAGATCGTACAAGAGCATAGAATGAATAAGGGAAAACGACCTGCAACATTTTCCCAACAAGACTCACAACAGGGCAACAAGAAGAAGGCCTACAATAACCAAAACCCAACCCTCCCAGGCCCTGTTCAGAAGAATGAGGCCACAACACCAGCGGCTGCACCATCTAACCCTAACCATCAGGGTTTTCGCAATCATGGCCGAGGTGGCCGTTATGGCAGGGGTGGCCGTCGAAACGACAATGGCATAGGTGGTGGTCAGCACGACAATCAGCATGGCCAACAAAACCATCCGCAGTATCGGCCGACGTGTTACAACTGCGACCAGAAGGGCCATGTAAAATATGTTTGTCCGCACCTTTAGCAACCTATTGTTGTTGTTCCAGTCCAACAAGCACCTGCTGCTAATGCCCAACCCAGGCAAAACTAGCAAAACCAGGGATAACGGAACCAGGGCAGAGAATTTACCATCGCTCAACAACCCCTTCCAGACAACAATGTAGTCGAAGGTACATTTCCCTTGTTCAATATCGTAGTGCATGTCTTGTTTGATTTTGGTGCTACGCATTCTTTTATATCGTCTGCATTGGTAAGACATTTAGGGTTGCATCCTGAACCCACAACACTCACACTCCATGTCACATCACCCTTAGGATCTGGTTACTACGAGTTCATGGTCATGTCGTTCGGTCTAACAAACGCACCTGGTGCATTCATGGATTTGATGAATCGCATCTTCAAGTTATACTTAGATCGATTTGTGGTGGCTTTTGTGGACGATATCTTGATATATTTCTCAACCGAGGAAGACCATAAGATACACCTGAGGATCGTCCTCCAGATATTGAAGAGCCATCAATTGTATGCAAAGTTTAGCAAGTGCAAATTTTGGGCAAAGCGAGTTCAATTCCTAGGCCATGTGGTTTCACGCAATGGCATTGAGGTCAATCCTTCTAAGGTTGAAGCAGTTTTAAATTGGAAGCAGCCTACCACTGTCACTCAGATTAGGAGTTTTCTTAGTTTGGCTGGCTATTACAGACGTTTCATCAAGGACTTCTCAAAGATTGCTGAACCTATGACAAAACTCACTCGAAAAGACGTCCAATTTATCTAGAATCCCGCCTGTGAAGCCTCATTTCAGGAATTAAAGAAATGCCTCACGATGGCACCTGTACTTATCACTCCAAGAAATGCAATTGAATTTTCACTATACACCGACGCCTCTCTCCAAGGCTTAGGTGTCGTACTGATGCAAGAAGGCAAAGTTGTCACATATGCCTCAAGGCAACTGAAGATTCATGAGGGTAATTACCCAATACATGACTTGGAACTTGCAGCTGTCGTATTTTCATTGAAGTTATGGCGTCATTACCTATACAGTGAACGGTTTGAGGTCTTCTCGGATCACAAGAGTCTTAAGTACATATACACTCAGAGAGACCTAAATCTCCGCCAAAGACGATGGTTGGAATTCTTGAAAGATTATGACTTTCAACTCCAGTACCATCCCGGAAAAGCCAATGTTGTGGCTGATGCCTTGAGTAGAAAATCTTATATTGCTTGCACTCTTAACTTCGAAATGGGGAAGTTGGCTACAGAGATGGAGAATTTTAACTTACAACTGATCGAAGAGGGACCAAGATCACGACTTTCTCAATTATCAGCCAACTTTGAGCTGGTTCAAAAGATTTCAGCAGCTCAAGCCAACAAACCTATGTTAATGGAGAAACGAGAACTTCTACTTAGCGGATAGGACCTTCCTCACTGGTCGGTCTCTGAAGACGGGGCCGTTTTCTATGAAAAACGTCTCTGTCTACCGAACGATCCTGAGGTTCAGAAAGAAGTACTCACTGAGATGCACTGTTCGAGGTTCGCTATGCATCCTGGGGGTGACAAGATGTACAAGGATGTCAAGCGAAAATTCTGGTTTTCTGGAATGATGAAGGCGATAGCACACTTCATTGCGCGATGTCTCGTTTGCCAGCAAGTTAAGGCAGAACGACGACTTCCCTCTGAACTTCTCCAACCGTTATCTATCGGAGAATGGAAGTGGGAGAACATCGCAATAGATTTTGTTACGGCCTTCCCTCGAAATAATAAAGGGCAAGACTTACAAAGTCTGGGTTATCATTGACAGACTTGCAAAGTCTACACACTTTTTGCTAATAAAGTTCACGGGTAACCCCGCCAAACTTGCCGAACTATATGAAAGAGAGATCGTACGCCTTCAAGGCATACCACTCAGGATCATCTCTGATCGAGACCCTAGATTCACATCAAAGTTTTGGCACAGCTTCCAGAGTAGAATGGGTTCTAAGATCACCATGAGCACAACCCTTCACCCTCAGACTGATGGGCAGTCAAAGCGTCTTATCCAAATCTTAGAAGACATGTTACGGTGTTGCATTTTGGACTTTAATGACGGATGGGCAAAGTACTTACATTTAGTTGAGTTTGCATACTACAACAGCTACCAAACTAGTATCGACATGGCACCGTACGAGGCTCTCTATGGTCGCCTTTGCAGATCTCCAGTATGCTGGTTAGATATGGCAGATCGACCACAGTTGGGGCCTGAACTAGTTCAAGAGACTTATGAGAAGATCACATTAGTAAATGAGCGACTTCGTGTTGCACAAAGTCGACAGAAGAGCTATGCTGACAAGCGGAGGCAGCCTTTAGAATTTGATAAGGGGGACTTGGTTTTTCTAAAAGTTTAGCCTACAAGAGGTGTCAAACGCTGTGGGATCAAAGGAAAGCTCTCCTCATGGTATATCAGTCCATTTCAGATCATTGAACGTATTGGCAAACTTGCTTATCGTCTGTCCCTTCCATCATCCATGTCTAAAGTTCATGACATTTTTCACATATCCATGCTTCGAAAGTATGATCCTGATCCTTCGCATATCATCCCTCTAGTTGAGGTTCGGGTTGAGGAAGGAAATAGCTATCAAGAGAGAGCGAAACAGATTTTGGATAGAAAAACTCAAGAACTAAGGCGACGTAGCATACCACTGGTGAAAGTGCTCTGGGATCACCACGGAATAGAGGAAGCAACATGGGAACTAGAAGCAACAATTAAACAGAAATATCCTGAATTGTTTTCTAGTAATGATTAATGATGTGATACGTGTACTATTTCACTTATCAATAAAATGATGAAACTTTGTTTATACATATCTTAGTACATCGTTTCACTTGAATAAGTATGCAGACGTCTGAAAATAATATCAATGGATATAGTAATGCACACACGCAGTAGCCTCCTTGGCAACCTGTGGCGACTCCTACAGGATCAGGGTCAAGTCACAACTACTTCGCATCACCAACTCCATCACCACACAGACAGCGATCCTTATCGCCAGAGCGTGCATGGCTTTTTCGTAATAATTTTGTTCAAAACAAACATGTGCCCTCATCTTGGCAGGACCTCCTACCAAAATTACCAGGCGGCCGAATTCGAGCAACCACACTAAAAAGCATTCCACCGCTCAACCTACCTCCTCTCAAACAATATAACTAGCGCCCTACACCACCATCTGTTAAGCAAAGGTTGGAGTTTTCTAAGGACAAATCTGACTCCATTTGCTCTCCATGGTTTCATGATGTTGAAGATTTCACTAGCCACAGTGCCATTCAATGACCATACAGGCACTACCATGAACTAGCAAACGATGACACCGGCAATGAATCTCAAGCAGATAACCATCATGACTACTTGAACTGATTTCGAGGGTGAAATCTTTTTAAGGGGGGTAGAGTGTAATAACCGAGGTTTTGCACAAAAAAAGAAATTGTATCGTTCGGGCAGCCTGCCCGAACATTCGGGCGCCAATCTTTCTATATAAGGACCCTCCCCCCTCCTTATTTCTCACACCAAATTCACTCCTCTTGTGATTTTTCTTCTGCATTCCACTCATTCTGAGTTTTTAGTCTTTTGAGACTCTCTGTGCAGCGCAATGTGATTATGTCCGGAGGGAAGGGCCAGTTCTAAAAGAAGTTCTTATCTGAAGGTGGGGAACGAAACATAGGTTTGCGTGTCTTATAACTTTTATTAAAGTTTATATTCATTTATCATTATGTCTACTATTCATTTACACTGCATTATTGCGTATAATGTTTATATTGTCGCAATTATGCCTGTATAATTGGAATTCATGTGTTACGCTGTTGTTATATCAGATAAGTAGTCAATCTGGCTCAACCAGACTCAGTCTTGTCCTCAATGACTTTAAATAGTGAATGGGAGGCAGCGTGCTGCTCTAGACGATTGGTATTTATGTAGACCTCGGGTCTCACCTCTCAACTGGAGACTGATTTGGTTGGTCTTATTTGAAAGCTATCAGCTTATACAGTAATACTGAATGTCCTAACCTTGCACGTAGTGATACCGACCCTGATAAGGAAAGACCGGACCAGTTCACGCAGACCAGTTCATGCATTGGCATCATACATATCACCACCTAGGGACGTATATGGTTTATGATTCATAGAAGAGTTATGAGCGATGCTCGCTATTCAATATATTTCTCTGGAGAGGGACGTACAATGAGAACCTGGCTATTCCCGGGGAGGGACATCTGTACGTGAATCTGGAGCATCGTTCCTGAGGAGGGACGTACAATGAAAACCCGGCTATTCTCGAGGAGGGACATCTGTACGTGAACTCAGGCGATGTAGTCATTAAACCATTACGAGACGATGTCATGCATACATACATATTGATTGATTATGATGCTCACATGTGTATTTAAGATATTTGATTATGAAGTATGTTTTATTAACTGTTATATTCACGAACTATTTTACCCACTGAGCGTGTAGCTCACCCTATTGTTATCCAATTTTTCACAGGAGATTAGGGTGGACTTGGTGCAGGTGTTTCTGCCCACATTTTGTACCTTTTGTATTATTCATTGGGAATTTTGGGAGGATGTTCCCTTAATTATTTCATGTACAAATATATTCTGAATTTAATGAAATCAGACTTGTACTTAACTATGCTTCCGCTGACTCTGTTATTATCATTATAATGCATTCGCGCCCCGTCCGCTAGTGTCCCGCCGGTTTAGGTGCGTCCAGGAGGGGTGTGATAGTTCAAGCTCCAAGTTCCATAAAAGAAAGAAGTTTAAATCAAAACCCGTAGAGTTAATTTGTTACGGCTGTAAAAAACCAGGTCATGTTAGGAGTAAATGTCTAAACAAGTCTGAGAAGAACATCAAATCAAAGAAGAAGGACATGAAGGTTCTCAAAGGCACTAGGGATGACACAAGTTCAAGTGATGATGAATCAGATTCAGAACATACAACAACAATTTGTTTGATGGCAAGCACAGAGGTAAAAACCAAACAACTTGATGAAGTTAACATAAATGCGAAAAAGTACTACACGTACGTCAACAAAAGTATGGGGATGCTTCACAGCTAAGCTTTTCCTTTCCCCTTCCTATTAGGTCCTGAAAAGATAAGGATGAGGGTGAGCTACAACAAGCTCAATAAATTCTCTATACAAGTGGCAACATATATATGCATTTAATTAAAACATTGAAAGATTATTAAAACCATTTAAATAATCATGAGAGTAACCAAGATTACATACATGCCAATTTAATGTATCATGTCATAAACAAGACAATGCATATCATTTATAAACATGCATATGCAACCTAAACACCTCCTGAGTAATAATCAGTATAAAAGCCATGTGTGCGCGAAACCCATGCCCGATCGATTTCATACCCGTATCTATTAGGATTCCTAGGATTGCATGAACGATAGGATTCGCCCACCAAGGCAAGTACCATGCCTAGGCGAATCCTAATATACACAACCCATAGAAAACCTCTGCAAAGTCCACAATTGAGGATTCCCGGTTGGCCTAATGGGATTCCATAAGAAATCCCAAGCTTAGGAAATGCACATAACTCAATTTCTTTCCCAACTGACTATGCTCAAATACAGTTCATGAATTCAATAAATCATGCATGGTACATTATACAAGCATTTAAAACATTTTATACTACAACGCCACATATAGAATTCACAAGTAAAAGAAACACTCACATTTGATTGGCTAGACCTGGCCAATCCAATTCCAATCCAAGAAGCACTAGAAAGCCACGAAATCACCCCAAGTACTTCAATCCCCAGTTGGCCTATTCGGGTTACTTAGATCCACCACAACCCCTACATGAAACATGGTTCATACAATACTAAAATCAGTCAAAAGTATGCTCTACAACCATGTTTAAACCCAATTTCATAGCCAATTAAGTTCCTAAATTGGTTATACACATGAGCCAAATCCCATATTGCTCAATTCAACCAATTAATATCAATTTAACCCATAATTAACCCAATTGAATGTAATAGGTTGATCCCATGATCCAACCACCAATATACATGACATTCAATCATAAATAGGGTTAATTAGACTATTTATCAAGTCAATTTCATTAATTGACCAAGTCTAAGTCAAAATCCCCAATTTGAGCAAAATCCCCAAATCACATGCAAATCCCCAATTTGGGAAAAAAATATCTACAATAGCCATGAACCAAATTAAACTAGGTCATTCACCTTAAGCTGTCTAGTTGCATATGCAACCACTAGGTCATTCTTATGGACTTGTAGCTCCAAATCATGCACAGGGTAGTTGTGCTCATGCACCTTAAGCTGTCTAGATGCATATGCAACCACTCAACCCTCCTGCATCAGTACACATCCCAAACCTAAGAGTGATGCATCCATATAAATCCCCAAATCTTTCCCAGGCTCTGGAAGAATCAACACTGGAGCTGTAGTCAACCTCTATTTCAACTCATTGAAAGCTTTCTCACAAGCACCCGACCACGTGAAGGTCACATTCTTCTGAGTCAGCTTAGTCATCGGTGCAGCTATCGTGGAAAAGTCCTTCACGAACTTCCTGTAATAGCCATCTAAACCCAGAAAGCTACGAATCTTTGTCACTGTGGTAGGTCTTGGCCAATCAATGATCGCCTCAACCTTAGCAGAATCAACTGAAATACCCTCTGCACTAACCACATGACCCAATAGTTTTACCTCAGTCATCCAAAAATCACACTTGCTCAGCGTGGCATACAACCTATGGTCCAACAATGTCTGCAAAGTAACTCTGAGATTATGCTCATGATCCTCTCTGGTCTTAGAATAGACTAGGATATCATCGATGAAGACTATAATGAACTGGTCAAGGTACGGTCTGACCACTCTCTGCATCAGATCCATGAACATAGCTGGTGCATTAGTCAACCCGGAGGGCATCACCAAGAACTTATAATGTCCATACCTCGTCCAAAAAGCAGTCTTCGGAACATCCTCATCTCTAATCCTCAATTGATGGTACCCAGACCTCAAGTCAATCTTCGAAAAGAAGTTGGCCCCAATCAGTTGATCAAACAGATCATCAATGCAAGAAAGTGGATACTTTTTCTTCACAGTTACGTTATCCAGCTGACGGTAGTCTATGCACAATTGAAGACTCCCATCCTTTTTCTTGACGAACGACACAGGTGCTCCCCAAGGTGACATACTAGGGGAAATAAATCCATTGTTGGTACACCCAAGAGGGGGGGTGAATTGGGTGTCATGGCCGTTATTAATCTTTTCTAATTTCTTATGAGATTCCATGACTCAATTGGGTTCAATCCATAAATAAATCTAATGAGCATAAAGTAAAATGCGGAAAGTAAAATATAAAAGCATTTATAGTGGTTCGGTTGCGCCTACATCCACTACCTAATCATTCAATTAGGATTTGCAACTTCACTAACTTATATTTTTACGGGTGAAGATCAAACCGGTACACTTTCTCAACTTCCGGGTGTGAGAACTATCGTTTATCCTTTTTCAAGGCTAAGGAAGAACCCATGTTCCTTTTGCGAGCTAAGGAAGAACCGTGTATCCTTTTTTCGGGCTAAGAAAGAACCCATGTTCCTTTTGCGGGCTATCGAAGAATCGTGTATCCTTTTTCCGGGCTAAGGAAGAACCCATGTTCCTTTTGCGGGCTAAGGAAGAACCCACACATCCTTTTCAAGAGAAATGATGAAACTAGTCTTGATTCCAACATTGGAATCACAAGTCATATTAAATTACTTTACTTGGTTTGTTTCAAACCATGAAACAATCCAAAAAAGTGAAAACAACGAATCTAATGTTTGTTCTAAGCAATTAGAACAATTACAATGAAGCTCATAACTTCAAATACCAAATACAAGATATGAAAATTTAAGCTCAAAGTGAAGAGAGACCTTACAATAATTTATACCTTTCTTGCAACCATATTTGGTCAAGAGAATGTTAGCTCAGAAAACCTTTTGAGTACATAAAGTCTCAAAGAAATATACTATGAAAACAGATTGACTTAAACGTTTTCTTGACCAGAAAATTCGACTAACTTTGAAAAAGTGTTTTAGCTCGGAAAATTTTCGGTGCTTAACAAGTTGTTAAGTGTCTGTATTTATAGACTTGTAGAAATCAAGTTGTCGTTCATTTGAATTTCAATTTCAACTATGAACGTTTACTCACAACAGCTAAAATATACCATGAAAATGGCAACTGCACAATTCATGAATATTTTGTTTTTCTCCAGATACACGAATAAGGAAAGTTTTAGAAGACGTGGTTCGTGATTCAGAGAATATCTCTTACAAATACAGAAAATTGATTTTGTACGAAAAGTTGTTCTAAAAGGGTGGCAAAATATACGTACATGTCAGAACAGCAAAAATATCATTTGTCATTTTGTTCCTTTGAGGGCGCTCATAGAATATCAGCGTCCTACTGACAATGAAGTGAGGGCGCTACTAAGTAGTAAGCATCCTGACTTGCTTTGACAATTAAACGACTTAAAGCATGAGGGCGCTATCCTGCTTTGTTTTAAAACGCAAAACATATGAGGGTGCTACTCAAGAGTAAGCGTCCTAAACTATTAAAAGCAGTTTTAAAATAATGTTTAAGTGCGCTGACGGACGGTGAGCTTCCTGAAAGTTACTTAAGTTGATTCTAAAGATGAAGGCGCTCCTACACAAGTACCGTCCTGATAATATATTCAAATTATAACTTATCAGCGTCCTTAAAGATAGAAATCACTTAAAGATAAAAAGATCTTTCAGCAAGCAGAAACTAAGTCAGTGTCCTGACATTCTCAGAAGTTGATAAAAGAAAGGTCACTACTAACAAGTAAGTGTCCTTATTAATCAATTCAATTCAACCTTAAGCGTCCTAGCATTTTATTAGCGTCCTGACTCATCAAGTCCAGGAGAGCGCTGCTAAAATATTAGCATCCTGAAAGACTTTATAAAAGCAATTTTTTATTTCTCAATTAAAACTCGATAAAATATCATTGTTTCGTTTAATCAAAACAAATACTTAAGAAATCAACAATTAATCAATCAAACACGATTTTGATAAAAATCAAAACAATTTTGATTATTTTGAAAAACTTTGTAGAAATATCATTTTAATCAAAACGAATGCAAATATGATTCAAAATAGTTTAAAAACATAAAAGCAAACATTTTGAATACTTGAAAATCATTTTTAAAGAATACTTAATGCATGAATGAGTTTTATCAAAACTATGCATACGTGAAGTATTAATGCATGAAGTTTAGAAAGATTGAGCAATAGGAAATGCAAGAAGGTTATATCCTAATTCTAGACACATAAAGACTCTCAACCTTTTTGTCTTCATTCCTTCAAGTTGTCCAACCTTTAAGTATGGTTGATCATTTTCTTTGATCCTTTGCCTGAGAAACTTCTTGAACTTGAAGACTTAGATCTTGTATTAGCTCTTTTCCATCTTTAGGTGTTTAAATATACTAGATAGAAACATTAGCACCATTTCTTATATTGTTTATAAGCATCAAAACACTTAGGAGAAAAATTAAGTGCAAAACCACTTAGATCAACAACCTCCCCCTTTTTGATGGTGACAAACAATATAAACTTGATAAACATAATAACTCTATTGTGAAAGATAGTATGATCATAAATATGAAGTATTAAGAACACACATACTATCAACCAATGGTATTTATCAAGATTCAACTATTTTCTTTCTCCTATTTCTCCCCCTTTGACATTATCAAAAAGGTGCGAAGAATTTTCTAGATTTCCCATGAAGGTAATCCTAAAGCATAGCATCAAAACACCGAAGCTCCCTTTTTCAAAAAGAGATGGAGACTCCTCCTAAATCTATGCACTGAAACTCAATAAGATTTGTGAAAACGAGTCACGATTAAGCACATATGAATGCATAAGGATGCCATACCATAAGATACGCATATAAGATTCAAGATATAATGTTCAAGCACATGGAGAAATACAACATGATAAGATAAAAATATAAAAAAATTTAGCTCAACATTCATAGGCTACCTAGATGATATTTTGGAATATTGCATAGCATAGCCAAGAACAAAGTCATGTAGATGCACAAAAGAATTTAAATTTATAAAAGGCATCTAGTCATGAAGGATGAGAAACAATTCCCAAAAGATGAATTCAAAAAGAATTTTAGGCATAAGCAATCATTCTCATTGTATTCGGCATAAAATGAATTTGATAATCAATCCAAGCCTAATACAAAGTATGCTCTATCATGTGTGAAAAATTAAGCACAAGCATACATTAAGTTCCATAACATAGGCAAAATGATTTATGATTAAGCAAGGCCTAGCTGTCATGATTCTAATAAGATGTAAAATATATTTTTGAAGTACATGACATCCATTAGATATCAAAATCACAAGCAATTGATGCAGACAAGGTATAAGGTTTAAGCACAACATCAATGTCATGTGAAAATGAAAAATCATGAGATTTCCAAAGTGTAGGCATATGTAGATATATCATATGAAGAACAAAGCCTAAAGATGAGTATATGCTAAATTTCATAGAGATCATTTAAGCAATAGCATACATTCATTTGCATATACTAGGCAAATAATTTCAATTGAAGCATAGCCTAGATTGTTTGATTCTAATGAAAAGCAATTTTGAAGAGTATGCACTCATTAGAAATCAAATATTCAAGAATTTGATGCTTATATGATTTAAGATGAAGAAAATGCATCAAAGTCAAGTATTCATGAAAAGAGAATGCCAAAGGATGATATATATGAGTATAGCCAATTTTCTTTTCAAGATATATAGGCGTATGATATGTAATTGTGTACATGGCCTATTGATTTGCATATACATGAGTTATGCATAGATATAATTCTATAAGTTTAAAACAAACATGATCATGATATAAACTAGCATAGGAAAGATATGAAAGGTGAGTAATCTAAGACCTAGCTATATGACTTTCATTGATACCAATGGTGTGATGTAAACATCTATATAGCGTTGTTTAATCCATATCATCACATCAATTGAGTATAAAGATATCATACAAACATTTATATTGCAAGCATTTAATATTGATAAGCATGAATGATATACAAGATTAAGCATAACACACTTACCATGCTTTTAAAAATAATGAAACACATGAAAAAAGGATTGAATAACTTAGATGCAAATTGTGAACAAAACAGTCAATCAAGTCCTTATCATTCCTTCTAGTTGACTATACTTATTTGTTTGATATACATTTGGGTTCATGGTCAACTATGTCTTTTAATTTGAATTTGTCATGAAAGATTCAAAGTGTGTAATAGCTTTAGATAATGCAACTTTAGTTTATGGAAATGACTAAGATTTCAAAAAATAGAAATTTTAAATCAAGATAGTCCTTCCATATATATAACTTTCCTTCAAATAGGAATGAATTTACATGGTTAGTGAGTGAGAACACATATCAATTGCACTCATTCATCCTAGAAGGATAATTGTCATGACCATATAAGTTTCTATGATTGTTTAAGATCATAAGAAAGGCACATCAATCATAAAACAAAACTTATAATGAAACATGACATTCTATATGCAAGCTCAAAGATATTCTTAGAATAGAATTTTTGTACTAGAGCATGCATACAAGCATAATCATGACAATGAAATAGAAATGACAAGAGCAAGTCATGATTTGTCAAAATGCATTTTGAACATGTTTCCTTCTAATAATAAGCATTCATCCACGCATAGAAGGCAACAAAGCATTCATGGTCTTATAAGCATGATGATACAATTTAAAAAAGTACGTCACACATCAATGCTTATTCATGAAATAGTGTATGTTCATTTTTCAAGTATAGGACTAAAATTTATTTTGGAAAGAGCGATGATCGTTTTAGTCATTTATCTTCAATTAGTTTCTAAAAGAATGAATACAAGTAGATGAAAACTTTTAGCATATGGTATTCATTCAAGTAGAGCATGCGAGATCTAAGCCTTTTAAAGTTTACGAATTATAAAGTGGCTTATGTGAATTGATTATCCTTGTAAGCGCACTAAGACTTTTAAATAGATAAGGTTGAAGAATCATAAGTCTTACTGTGGCGACCCCACACCCCGGACCACCAACCCCACAGGGAATGGCGTGCGGAATGCCGGGGCGGGACGCCCGGCGTAGGCATCTCCGACCACTCCTCAACTCCCGTGAGGTGGTTGAGACCCTACGAGCTTTATCTCAAACAACGACATAATATCAAAAGGTACTAAACAAAACTACCAACCGTATTAATCATCCAAGACAAGAGATAGTCCATAAAAATGAACCATAAATAAAACCATAATCCCTACAGTCCATTAAAATTGACATACACATAAAGTCCAAAATTGTGGGTACAAATAAAAACCGTCATATGCCCACATGGTCTATCTAACAAGTCCCAACTCACCCATACTACAATGTGGTAAGTATTATAATTACATAATCCAAAATATAATACTTCATAATTTAAAACACAATTCAATCAAAATGCCTCTCAACTCACATCGAGGCTTTGGATTCTCTCGCAGGCAAGAGCCTCAAGATATGACTACTCATTTGCCCTTATTCGGGACAGAAGAACCTGAAAGAGGAAAATGAGGGTGAGCCAATGGTGCCCAGTGAATAGAATTCAGATATGCTATCAATACTCATCAATAAATATCATGTATGCATGTCAATGTGTAGCATGATTTAAAAGCTCATAACATCCAACGGTAGATTGAGGAGATCTACAAGTTTGAACGAAACGGTACGAGAAATCCAGACTTTCCGACCAGCCTTGTTTGAGAGGTTAGATCTCTTAGACAAAACCTCTGATCAAGATCTCCACCGACCAGATTGAATAACCATAAGCTACGAACTTGCTGACAAATTTTGAGCTCAATCTGACCATTATTCCAAAGATCCAACTCTTTGATGAAAATGTCGCAGATATCTTCCTCCTGCAACTCCCTCCTTCTTTCTCTTCTTCTTTCCTTTCTCTTCTTTTCTTTTATTTTTTTCCTTTCTCTCCACTCACCTCTCTTTCTAGCACTTCCTTGATTCCCTCCTCCACTCACCTCACTTTCTAGCACATTCTTGGATTCTCTCCTCCACTCACCTCATTTTCTAGCACATTCTTGGATTCTCTCCTCCACTCACTTCATTTTCTAGCACATTCTTGGATTCTCTCCTCCACTCACCTCACTTTCTAGCACATTCTTGGATTAGAGAAGTGGGCATGGGACACTTGTCCACTTTCATGCACCAACCTTCACATGTGTTGGTCTCATACTACCCATACCAACCACATGTATTTTCACCAATCTCATGCTTCCATGTATTTTAAATGTTCAATCCATTTAATACACCAAATTTTCATTCTCATTTATCCTTTTATTCAATCAATCCTAACCCATATCAATTCATGGTTTAATGGGCCCATGCATAAATAATAACATATGTATTATACTTTAATTTAACATGACCCATATACAATTTATGATACACATATTTATATACATTATCAAGCATCAACTATACAAACATTAAACAACCATCAAACAAACACCAAACATATCAAGGCAACACATAGAGTTTGGGCAAAATGCAATTGGGTTATGGGCTAGATGAAATAATTTTTGGGGCGTCACATCACACCCACCTTAGACTGAACTTCGTCCTCGAAGTTTTAAGCTTAAGAAATTACCTAAGCCCATGAACTCGGCAAAGTGCTCCATCATGTAGTCCTCACGCTCCCAAGTAACCTGCTCCTCGCCATGGAACTGCCATCTCACCTTAACCATTGGAATCTCGCGGTTACGTAACCTCTGGACCTTTCGGTCAAGTATCTGAATAGGTTCCTCATCATAAGTCACATCCTGCCTCAGTTCAATGTTCCTCCAGTCCAAGACGTGATCAAAATCACTCTTGTACACTCTCAACATTGACACGTGAAAGACATTGTGGACTGCTGCTAACTGAGGTGGCAAGGCTAATCGGTAAGCGACGGGGCCAATTCGTTCTAAAACCTCGAACGGCCCAATAAATCTCGGAGCGAGTTTGCCTTTTATCCCAAATCTAGTTTGGCCCTTCTGAGGTGAGACCTTCAATAAAACTTGGTCACCCACCTCGAACTCTACGGTCTTCCGCTTGGCATCAGTGTAACTCTTCTGCCTGTCTTGGGCTACTTTCATATTGTGTTTGATCCTCTTAATCTTCTCTGTGTGTTCTTGTACAAACTCTGGTCCCATCACCGCAACATCCTCTACCTCTGTCCAACAGATCGGAAATCTACAGGGTCGATCATACAATGCCTCAAAAGGAGCCATGCCAATACTGGACTGATAGCTGTTGTTGTACGCGAACTCACACAGATTTATGTACTCCTCCCAGTTACCACTGGACTCGAGGACACAAGCTCGAAGCATATCCTCTAAAATAGATATCAACCTCTCAGACTGGCCATCCGTCTGGGGGTGAAAAGCGGTACTGAGATCTAGTCTAGTGCCGAGCTGCCTCTGCAACCCCTGCCAGAATACCAATGTAAACCTCGGATCCCTATCTGACACAATCGAAACTGGCACTCCATGTAATCTGACTATCTCTCGCATATAGAGTCTGCTCAGCTTATCCATAGAATCCCTAGTGTTCATCGGTAGAAAGTGAGCGGACTTGGTCAAGCGATCAATAATAACCCAAACAGCATTATGTCTCCTCGGCGTGTTGCGTAATCCCACAACAAAGTCCATAGTGACGTGCTCCCATTTCCACTCAGGAATGGCGAGCGGTTGCATCTGCCCTCCAGGCCTCTGATGTTCAGCTTTGACTCTCTGACAAATCTCACACCTCTGAATGAACTGAGCTATCTCTCTCTTCATGTCGGGCCACCAATACATTCTTTTCATATCATGATACATCTTGGTTCCGCCAGGATGAATAGCATAATGAGATCTGTGAGCCTCTCGAAGAACACTCTGTCTGAGTCGTGGATCTGCGGGAACCCATAAACGTCCCCTAAATCTCAAGGCACCATCAGATGACAAGTGCCAATCAGTAAAATCACGGCTCTCATCCCAAGACTTGTACATCCCATGATCAACGTCAAGTCTCTGTTGGTCAATTACCTCCTGGACTTGTGTAGGCTGAGCTCTCATTTGAGCACATATCACAATCTGATCTGAAGGGGTAGCACATATACTCATAACCGTAGCCGCCTCAAGTAGTCTCCACTCATGAGACATCTGGCGTGCTACCATAACTGTCTCTACCCGCTTCCTGCTCAACGCATCAGCCACTATATTGGCTTTACCTGGGTGGTATTCCAATGTAAAATCATAGTCTTTGAGGAGCTCTAACCACCTTCTCTGCCTCATGTTCAATTCCTTCTGAGAGAACAAGTACTTGAGGCTCTTATGGTCAGAATACAGAGTGAATCTCTCACCATAGAGATAATGCCTCCAAATCTTCAAAGCAAAAACCACTGCGGCCAGTTCTAAGTCATGAACAGGGTAGTTCTTTTCATGCACCTTCAACTGCCTCGATGCATAAGCAATGACCCTATCCTTCTGCATCAACACGCAACCTAAGCCGATGCGAGAGGCATCGGTATAGATAACCAACTCCTGATCAGGCTCTGGCAAAATCAACACTGGCGTAGATGTCAATCTTTTCTTCAGCTCTAAGAAGGCATTCTCACACTCCTCGGTCTATACAAAGGACACGTCTTTCTGGGTGAGCCTAGTCATAGGCGTAGCTATCTTGTAGAATCACTGAACGAATCTCCTATAGTAACCAGCTAACCCAAGAAAGCTTCTGATCTCGGTCACTGTCGTAGGCCTAGGCCAACTGATGATGGCTTCAACCTTAGACGGATCAACTAAAATCCCCTCAGAACTCACCACATGACCTAAGAACTTCACTTCGGTGATCCAAAACTCGCACTTGCTCGGCTTTGCATATAGCCTATGCTCTCTCAGAGTTTGCAAGGTCACTCTAAGGTGTTCCTCATGCTCAGCCCGAGTCTTGGAATACACCAATATGTCATCAATGAAGACGATGACAAACTTATCCAGATACTGCCTAAAGACCCTCTGCATCAGGTCCATGAACATCGCCGGTGCATTAGTCACACCAAATGGCATCACAAGGAACTCATAATGTCCATAGCGGGTTCTGAATGCTGTCTTAGGCACATCCTCCTCCCTGATCCTCAGCTGATGATACCCGGAGCGCAAATCAATCTTCGAAAAATACCTCGCTCCCCTCAACTGATCAAACAAGTCATCAATCCTTGGGAGAGGATATTTGTTCTTGATGGTCACTCTGTTCAATTGGCGATAGTCGATGCACAACCGCAAGCTCCCATCTTTCTTTTTCACAAAAAGAACTGGAGCTCCCCAGGGTGACACGCTCGGGCAAGTAAAGCCCTTAGTCAATAACTCCTCGAGCTGTTTCTACAACTCTCTCAACTCGGCTGGCGCCATTCTATATGGTGCCATGGAGATAGGCTTCGTGCCAGGGACTAGTTCAATAATGAAATCGATTCTCGCTTCGGTGGTAATCCTGGAAGATCCGCAGGGAACACATCTGTAAAGTCCCTAACAATGGCAATATCCTCAAGTACCACCTCACTAGTCTCTTCCTCATCAGGCACTAACCCAGCCAAGATTTCCCTATCTCCATCAGTCACAAATCTACCCCTTGTGACTGTCTGGTCTGAAGCTCTACCCTGTAGTGTAAACATTGGGTGTCCGGGGATCTGAAAAATGATTCTCTTCGTGAAACAGTCGATAACTGCATGATAAGCCGCGAGCCAATCCATCCCTAGAATTGCATCAAACTCTAAAAACTCTAGGACTCGAAAGTCAATAGGCATCTCAACATCATCAATCTGAACCACACACTGGCTACAGATCATATTCGGGTAGATCCTCTCTCCAGCTACAGTACTCACCACTAACCATGTACTAGCCCTAATGGGAGTCAAATGCAAACTATCTACCATACGTCCAGATATGAATGATAATGTAGACCCAGCATCAAATAATACATGCATAGAAGTACCACAAATAGTAATAGTACCTTCCACCAAGGTCCTGGATGCTGTCGGGTCTGGCTCAGTAGCTGCCTTCGCTGTCTCTCTGGCACTGGACTGCTGCACAAATCCCTGAGCTCTCTGAAAATTCGGACACTCGGACTTCCTATGCCCAGCTTGCCCACATTGAAAACATAAGAATGGAGCCCTGGGCGCAAATGACCCAGTCTGAGATGTCGTCACATAACTTCCTCGGCCTCTACCTCTGCCTCGGCCAGCAGTCTGTGGGAATGGGGGTCTCGGTCCACTCGGTGCCTGAATAGGAATCGGAACAGGAGAGGAAACCACTGGTGAGGCCATCATACCAGTCTGAACCTGGGATGCCTTACTCTGAGCACCATCAGACTGTGCCCTTCCATAAAACTTTCTCTTCCTTTCCCATCTTCCCTTCTTCCACGGAGTCTGGAACTGTCCCCCAGATTCTGTTTGTGAAGTCGGTTCACCTGGAGATGCTCGTGTAGACATACCATCAACCCGCTCAGCCAACTCATACCGTTTGGCCCTCTGGACCACTGTGGTAAAATCAGTCATCTTCGTCACAGACAAGGCCTGTCGGATCGCAGGCCTTAGGTTCAAAGAAAACCTCATAATCTTGTCACTCGGCGTCTGAACTAACCCAGGGGCATAAACTGCGAGCTGCCTAAATCTGAGCTCGTACTCCCTGACTGGCATGGTGCCCTGTGCGAGATTCAAAAACTCAAGTTGTTTAGCCTGTCTCTCAGTCTCTGGAACGTAAGCCTGTAAGAACAACCATTTGAAGGTGTCCCAACTCTTCACTGCCCCCTGTGTATCTAACACTGAAAGCCACCAGTCCTCTGCATCACTCTCCAGTGTGTGAGCAGCACATAGGACCTGAGACTCCTCATCAAGCTCTAAGGAGCGACTGATCTTCTCGACATTCTTTAGCCAATCTTCGGCTTTCTTCAAGTCAACCCCACCAGTGAATTCCTTAGGCTTTAGCTTCATGAATTTCTCTAGCAGTCTGATCCGCCGATCAGTGGGGTTCTCCACAACAATAGGAGCAGGTGTAGGCATAGGCTGAGGTACAGCCATTTGAGGTCCTGCTGCCCCTGCAGCTCTACTAGCCTCGGCCCCACTAGTGCCCGCCTCCTGAGGTATTGTTTGAGGTGACTGTCGAGCAATAGCCTCAACCTGCTGCACTAAGGCCTGTATCTGTGAAGTCTGGGCTGCCATCAAGCGGCCCTGTGCCTGAATGATCTCCTCCATCCTCCCCATCTGGTCATCATCGGATGGCCCTGTGTGTGGCTGTCCCAATCTCTCGCTCCTCCTCATGACACTGAGAAGTAGAAATACGAGCAACCATCACACATTAAAGAATTTAAAACATTAACAAAGCCTCATAACTACCCATATCATATAATACACACAGAAAATATGATAGTAAGGCTTTTAAGTTAGTTCCTTTAAGCTTTTTAATCACCTAAATCTCTCACTCAATTCCTAGGTCAAATTCATCTAAGTCCAATACATAGACCAAACCTAGTAAAATCAGGCTCTGATACCAACTGTGGCGACCCCGCACCCCGGACCACCAATCCCACAGGGAATGGCGTGCGGAATGCCGGGACGGGACGCCTGGCGTAGGCATCTCCAACCACTCCTCAACTCCCGTGAGGTGGTTGAGACCCTACGAGCCTTATCTCAAACAACGACATAATATCAAAAGGTACTAAACAAAACTACCAACCGTATTAATCATCCAAGACAAGAGATAGTCCATAAAAATGAACCATAAATAAAATCATAATCCCTACAGTCCATTAAAATTGACATACACATAAAGTCCAAAATTGTGGGTACAAATAAAAACCGTCATATGCCCACATGGTCTATCTAACAAGTCCCAACTCACCCATACTACAATGTGGTAAGTATTATAATTACATAATCCAAAATATAATACTTCATAATTTAAAACACAATTCAATCAAAATGCCTCTCAACTCACATTGAGGCTTTGGATTCTCTCGCAGGCAAGAGCCTCAAGATATGACTACTCCTTTGCCCTTATTCGGGACAGAAGGACCTGAAAGAGGAAAATGAGGGTGAGCCAACGGTGCCCAGTGAATAGAATTTAGATATGCTATCAATACTCATCAATAAATATCATGTATGCATGTCAATGTGTAGCATGATTTAAAAGCTCATAACATATAGATATCAAACATTTATAATAAGTTCGATGCAAGTAAAAGCTTATCAATTTGGATCCACATTCCACATGCATTGGGTTACTAGTATACGTCTATTTCACCGTACCGTTGATCCCAATCATGTTTATTTTGGGTTACTAGTGCACGTCTATTTCACCGTACCGTTGACCCCAATCTCTTCCTTTCCTAAAACCCTCCTATGACAAGGTTAAGTCCCCCTATTAGCCAGATAGATGGGCCCAACCAAAGTCATAAGGTTTTCTCAAATCAATGCATCATTCAAAACATTAGAACACATTCATGCTTTCAACATACAATATATAAGTGATATGATGACATAAAAGATATAATCATAAATGAAGTCTACTCACAACCAAGCCTCGCGAGAGTATTTAACCACACACGACCACCAAACCGAATCAACCCAATCAAGATCCTGAAACATACATCAATTTCTATGCTCAATCACATAGACATTACACATCAACCCTAAATCAGCCCACATATAAGCAATAGGCCTAAATCCCATCTAATCCCATCATTCAACTCAAATCACATGACTTAGGCCTCTAATGCATAGTTCTCATACATAAACCATTCTATTAATCAAAAATACTGATTTTCAATTCCTTAGGCATAAACATGCCCAAATTGGGTCACTTGATTATAAGTAGGCCTAACCCATGATATGGTCACAACCACCAAATCAGTAGCATAATCAACTCTAATCATGCTTAATTAAACATAAGTTGCATCAATTCAATGATTTTAGGCCAAAAGCATCAAAATCCCTAAAATATGAAATTTTCCATACTTAGGCCATATTGCCGATTTACACTAGGTCACCATGTTCAGCCATGTATATCACTGATTTTGCATCATGGTTTCATCAACAATGACAACTAGGTCAACATAGTTGATATGCAAGCTATTTGGAAAGGTCTAAGTTCATATTCTCAATTTAGGTCTAATACAAGCAACCCTACCAATTCTTCATTTAGTATTCTGTTCAGATGTATCAATCTACCAACAGAAATATGTAATCACAAACTCAACCGTACAGATTGAAGTATGTGAAGAAACAAACCTTCTGTCCAAATATCTGCCCAATCCAACGGTGGACCAAAAAGATAAGTATCTTTGATGAACAAGTCTCTAATCAGACAATTTCTCCTTTCTTGCTGCAAATACTCAAACTCAGAGGACTATATCACACACAATACTAAACGAATAAACATCTCCACCGTTCAGAATACATAAGTATCAGTTATAAACTACATACCCAATCTGACCATTATTCCAAAGATCCAACTCTTTGATGAAAATGTCGCAGATATCTTCCTCCTGCAACTCCCTCATTCTTTTTCTTCTTCTTTCCTTTCTCTTCTTTTCTTTTATTTTTTTCCTTTCTCTCCACTCACCTCTCTTTCTAGCACTTCCTTGATTCCCTCCTCCACTCACCTCATTTTCTAGCACATTCTTGGATTCTCTCCTCCACTCACTTCATTTTCTAGCACATTCTTGGATTGTCTCCTCCACTCACCTCACTTTCTAGCACATTCTTGGATTAGAGAAGTGGGCATGGGACACTTGTCCACTTTCATGCACCAACCTTCACATGTGTTGGTCTCATACTACCCATACCAACCACATGTATTTTCACCAATCTCATGCTTCCATGTATTTTAAATGTTTAATCCATTTAATACACCAAATTTTCATTCTCATTTATCCTTTTATTCAATCAATCCTACCCCATATCAATTCATGGTTTAATGGGCCCATGCATAAATAATAACATATGTATTATACTTTAATTTAACATGACCCATATACAATTTATGATACACATATTTATATACATTATCAAGCATCAACTATACAAACATTAAACAACCATCAAACAAACACCAAACATATCAAGGCAACACATAGAGTTTGGGCAAAATGCAATTGGGTTATGGGCTAGATGAAATAATTTTCGGGGCGTCACACTTACTCTTAAACAAAGATTTCTAGAGACTAATGTGTTTGTTTCTAATTCAAGGTCTCTCAGAAAGCCATCTTTATTTTTCATTGATTGATCCCATAAATTTCTAATTAAGCTAAAATGAAGGATCAATTTAATTCTCCTTACAAACCCCTTTTCTATGATCAAAGATCAATAAATAAGAATAGGGAAGAAAAGTAAGGTTTCCTTGGTTGGGTTAGAAAAGTGACCTTTAAGGTTTTCTCATGATTGCTAAGAATCAATATTCTTAGACTAAGCTTAATCATCTCCAAGGAAGTGAGTGAAGTAGTTGTTTGATTAACATTTGATATAGATGCCACAATCACTAGGCAAGTATCTTGTACTATTCAAAAGATATGAATCATTTTGATCATAAAGTACAAGAGATATAGACTCTAAGGAATAATTCTTGATTCTAGTCCATTTGCTAAGATCATGAGCATACAAATATGTATTTGAGCAATTAAATAATTTTAAATCTAAGCAAGCTCAAATCAATTAATACGATTATGCTCAAATTTCTTAAGGTATTAAATGAGTGAAAATATTTGTGAACACACATATCATTTAATACAAGCACAAATGCATAAAGTATGCTTTGAGTAAGTGAGCAAAAGAATATACAATATAAGCATGCTCACAAAGATGAATGGAAGTAATAGATATGAAATTTGAATCATACTTTCAGGTTGCATACCTAGTATGCGTTTGACTCTTTGACATTGAACTATATGATTAAGTATCAAAAACATGTTCAGTGTGATCAGCCACATTTAGACAATCTTAGGCAATATATCAAAATCATCTATCAAGCCTAAATACTTCCACATGTCACAAATAATATAAATAAGCACATAACGTACAAGTCGCCTAAAGTGATTTCTAAGGTTCCTATGTTATGTTTTGAGATTAAAGTATCTACCTTATAATTTGCCCAATTGATTCTCTAATTTGGAGGTCTTTTCTAAGTTTGGGGATTTCAATTTCATTTAGTCTTTATGGGTATGAATGGTCCATTTGAAATAGTTTTTCCACATAGCAAATGATATCCTACATAACACAAGATTGAACTTAACTAAACGTTCATATCCTAATTCTCCAAAACATGAAGTTATCTACCTTAAGCATTGGAGGTAAAAATGGGTTATCACCTAAATAACACAGTGGCCATTGGATCTTTGGCTCTAGGTGCTTAGACCTAAAAACGTGAGCAACCACTCTAATACCACTTGTTGGTACACCCAAGAGGGGGGTGAATAAGGTGTCATGGCCATTATTAATCTTTTCTAATTTCTTATGAGATTCCTTAACTCAATTGGGTTCAATGCATAAATAAATCTAATGAGCATAAAGTAAAATGCGAAAAGTAAAATACACAAACATTTATAGTGGTTCGGCTGCGCCTATATCTACTACCTAATCTTTCAATTAGAATTTGAAACTTCACTAACTGATCTTCTTACGGGTGAAAATCAAACCGGTACACTTTCTCAACTTATAAGTGTGAGAACTACCATTTATCCTTTTTTCGGGCTAAGGAATAACCCATGTTCCTTTTGCGGGCTAAGGAAGAACCGTGTATCCTTTTCCCGGGCTACGGAAGAACCCATGTTTCTTTTGCGGGCTAAGGAAGAACCTACACATCCTTTTCAAGAGAGAGGATGAAACTAGTTTTGATTCCAACATTGGAATCACAAGTAATATTAAACACTTTACTTGGTTTGTTTCAAACAATGAAACAATCCAAAAGACTGAAAACAGTGAATCTAATATTTGTTCTAAGCAATTAGAACAATTATAATAAACCTTACAATGATTTATACCTTTCTCACAACCATATTTGCTCAAGAGAATGTTAGCTCAGTATGAAAACCTTTTGAGTACGTAAAGTCTCAAAGAAAACTACTATGAAAACAGATCGACTTAAATGTTTTCTTGACCAGAAAATTCGACTAACTTTCAAAAAGTGTTTTAGCTCAGAGAAATTTCGGTGTTTAACAAATTGTTAAGTGTCTGTATTTATAAACTTGTAGAGATGAAGTTGTTGTTCATTTGAATTTGAATTTCAAATATATACATTTACTCACAACAGCTAGAATATACCACGAAAATGGCAACTGCACCATTCATGAATATTTTGTTTTTCTCCAGATACACGAATAAGGAAAATTTTAGAAGACGTGGTTCGTGATTCAAAGAATATCTCTTACAAATACAGAAAACTGATTTTGTACGAAAAGTTGTTCTTAAAGGTGGCAAAAAATACGTACATGTCAGAACAGTAAAAATATCATTTCTGTAGTATTGTTCCTTTGAGAGCGCTCATAGAATATCAATGTCCTACTGAAAAATGAAGTGAGGGCGCTACTAAGTAGTAAGCGTCCTGACTTGCTTTGACAATTAAACGACTTAAAGCAGGAGGGCGCTACTTCTCAGTAGGCATCCTGCTTTCTTTTCAAACGCAAAACATATGAGGGCGCTACTCAAGAGTAAGCGTCCTAAACTATTAAAAGTAGTTTTAAAACAATGTTTAAGCTCGCTGACGGACGGTGGGCGTCCTGAAAGTTACTTAAGTTGATTCTAAAGATGAGGGCGCTTCTACACAAGTAGCATCTTGATAATTTGTTCAGCTTATAACTTATCAGCATCCTTAAAGATAGAAATCACTTAAAGATAAAAAGATATTTCAGCGAGCTGAAACTAAGTCAGCGCCCTGACATTCTCAGAGGTTGATAAAAGAAAGGTCACTACTAACAAGTAAGCGTCCTTATTAATCAGTTCAATTCAACCTTGAGCGTTTTAACATTTCATCAGGGTCCTAACTCATCAAGTCCAGGAGAGCGCTGCTAAAACATTAGCGTCCTGAAAGACTTTATAAACTCGGTTTTTGATTCTCAATTAAAACTCGATAAAACATCATTGTTTCTTTTAATAAAAAAACATACTTTAGAAATCAACAATTAAACAGTCAAACACGACTTGATAAAAATCAAAACAATTTTGATTATTTAGAAAAACTTTGGAAAAATATCACTTTAATCAAAACTAATGCAAATATGGTTCAAAATAGTTTAAAAACATAAATCAAACATTTTGAATACTTGAAAATCATTTTTAAAGAATACTTAATGCATGAATGAGTTTTATCAAAACTATGCATACGTGAAGTATTAATGCATGAAGTTTAGAAAGATTGAGCAATAGGAAATGCAAGAAGGTTATATCCTAATTCTAGACACGTAAAGACTCTCAACCTTTTTATTTTCATTCCTTCATGTTGTCCAAGCTTCAAGTATGGTTGATCCTTTTCTTTGATCCTTTGCTTGAGAGACTTCTTGAACTTGAAGACTTAGATCTTGTATTGGCTCTTTTTCATCTTTAGGTGCTGAAATATACTAGATAGAAACATTAGCACCATTTGTTATATTGTTTGTAACCATCAAAACACTTGGGAGAAAAACTAAGTGCAAAATTACTTAGATCAACATCCCTTGCCCATCAGCTCATCAAGTTGGGTTCTGAGTTCATTCAACTCTTTCAGTGCCATACGATACAGTGGTGGGTTTTCTCCCGTGCATCAACTTAATGATAAAGTCTACTTCTCGCTTAGGCGGCAAGCCAAGTAACTCATCGGGAAAAACCTCTGGGTACTCACAGACTACAGGAATGTCTGCTAACTGAACACCCTGACCCACCTTATCAACTGGCCTCAAACTGGCCATCGTGGCAACCTCATCATCAGTGGCTAATGTACCCCGTATAGGTGGTCTCGATGTAGTCCTGCCTCAAAAAATAAAGACTGGCTCTCCGAGTATCTGAAAGACAACCCTCTTGCCGAAGCAATCAATGTGAGCGTGATACGCTGCCAGCCAATTCATACCCAATATGGCATCAAACTCGAGGAACTTTATGACTCTAAGGTCATTTGGCATCTCGTGATCCTCGAATCTCACAATGCATCGCACACATACCGTGTTAGGGTAAATCCTCTCACCGGCCTTCGTACTCAAAATCAACGTCGTACTAGTCCTAACAGTAGACAATCTCAATCTATCTACCACACTACCAAAAATACACGATATAGTAAAACCAGCATCAATCAAAACCTACATCATAGAACCACAAATGGTGATTGTACCTTCTATTAGCTGCTTGATGACTTCGGGATCTGCCTGCGTAACAGCTCTGGCCTGCTATCCGGTAGGAACTGGTGTTGGACTATGCTGGCCAAATGATGCTCTCTGTGGACACTGGTTCCTCTAATGCCCCGGAGCCCCGCAACCAAAACAAACAATCGGCCTTGGTTCTCTAGGTGCTAAAGGCACTGCCTGAGGCTCAGCCCCGATTGTCTATTGTCCACCAAATCTGACAAAACACTACTGCTGCTGGGGTCGACCAGAAATCTGAACACTCTAGCCTGCAGCTGGTGGTACCACTGATACTAGAGCAGAGGCCACAGACGCCTCATATCCACTACCACTGGATCTCAGCCTCTTGTTACGTCGACCCCTCCTATCACCATAAAATTATACTCTTAACCCTGTCGGCTGTGTCTGAACTGATGTAGCTGCAGGTGTCTGGACTGGGGCAGGTAACATCATTTGTGAATTATCCTCTGCGGTCTTAAAATTTGCAACCTGCCTCAACGCCTGAGCATAAGTTTTTACTTCGACCTATGCCAATCCCTGTCGAATACAATCTCGGAAACCATCTTGTATCCTCTACATCCGAGCACAATAGTTCATCGGTAAACTCCTTGAATCTAGCCCAACATTTATTTGCCTTGTCAATGAGCCTGAACCTGGCAAACTTGACCTTATCGTGCTCAAGAGCTCTCATGTCACGAAAAATGGTCTCCATCCGAGTCAACCATCCCTAACAAGCTCTAAGTCAAGACCCCCCGAAAGCTCAACCAGATTCTGATACTTGCAGGTTTTCATAACCTTCCCATAACGGTCTTTCTCTGCTCTCTCAGCCTCAATCTCCCCAACTACAGCATGTTGGACCCCAGCTGGTCCTGCCTGATTTGCCTAACCCCTACTGCTGTCACACTATTGTGCTCTGCAGTCGCTGCTACATCACCCTACGGTGGTGGCCTAACACCCTGCATACGGCCTAGCAACTCAAAGATCTGGGCCTGCTGCTGCTGAGTGGCCTCTAAGACTTATTCAATACGCCTAAGGCGTTCCTCTGGGTCCATGGCTGATCCTGCCCTTTCCTCTCTTGTAAATATCTGAAATTCACAAATAAGGAAGAGCTCAATCAGGATCACAATCTAGGAGAAATTATCCCTAAGATAACTACCCATAATCATACTCATAAAAGCAATCATAATATCATATAATTCTTTTATTCTTTTTAAGGATTTTAAACCTAAAACACTCTCTCTGATACCAAAGTTGACATGACCCACCATACGTGACGTCATGCCCGGCATAGAACCCTCGAGTATACCCTCCATCGGTACGCTCGGCGTCCCGTCAGCCTAATTTAAATACGATTCCCAATAAAACACAAACCTGATATAAAATCCATCTAAACATGATCAACAATGAATAAACATATTACATCTCCAAATTCACCAAAAATAAAATTCCAAAGTCCACAAAATAATACAACCCAACACATCTCATCTATGTGTTAAATATACAAATACTAGGTGTTATTATGTACATAATATCAAAATACAAAAATAAATGTACAACACCTACATCAATCAAAATCAAGGGACGCTCCGCAATCAAGCCTTTCCTTTCCCCTTTCTATCAGATCCTGAAAGAAAAGGGTGAGGTGTGAGCTACAGCAAGCTCAGTGAATGTCATTTACAAGTGGCATATTCGTGCATTTATAAAAATATGGCAAAATCATGATGATGAAATAAGATTACATACATGCTAACATAAATGCATCATGTCATACGTATGACAATGCATATCAATCCTAACACCTCCTGAGTACGGGGATCAAAGGGCTAGTGCGCGACACACAGCTTCTGAACACACACACAATACTCATATTCTAATAGGATTTCTGGGGTTGTGCAGCACGTAAGATTAGCCTAAACTAACCTACCTATACACAAGCCATAAAACCCTCTGCCAGGTACACAACTGGGATCACCGCTAGACTTACGAGAATTCCCAAAAAGGAAACCCCAACTAGGAGCCTTAACCCAAATTGTCATCCCACTGATTATGCTCAAATATATTTCATGGAATATTAAAACGTGCATACCATAATACATAAGCATTTAAAACATTTCTATACTACAATGCCACATATAATTAATCCAAAAGTAAAACAACACTCACACTTGATTGGCTAAGTCTAGCCAATCCAATTCCAATCCAATCACCACAACTCTCCATTCGACTATATGGGTTCTAGATCAATCACAAAACCCTAAAAATAACATGGTTTACACAAACTGAAAATCCGCCTGTAAGTGCGCCAAAAACCCATGCTTAAACCCAAATCAAAAGTCAATTAGATTCTAAATTGGTTACGCCCCCTTGAGACAAATTCCATATTGCCCAATTTGATCATTTAAACTCAAATTAAACCAAGATTGACCCAAATTGAATGTCATAGGTTTATCCCATGATCCAACCACCAATATACATGAAATTCAATCATAATTAGGGTCAATTAGACTATATACATCAAGTCAATTTCATCAATTGACTAAGTCTTGGTCAAAATCCCCAATTTAGGCCAATACAAAACATAAAGTCAAAATGAACTAAGTCATATTAATTTAGCATAGGTTCAAACATTCTAAACCCATGATTCTACACAATTTAGGTCCTATTAAACAATCCCCAAGTCAATTTTATCAATTGACTTGATTTGGGTCAAAAGCCTCAATTTGGGCAAAAATCCCCAAATCACATGGAAATTGCCAAATTACATAGCCTAGGTCAAAATTACTCTACCATAGGGTATCCACTAATCAAAATCAGTAATTTGGAGTGTCATACATCCACAATTACCCATGCATTCATCATAAATCACATGTATATTTGAATAGTAAACCCTAGGTCTAAATTTCTAGTTTAGGTAAAAACCATGAAACCCCACCAATTTCTTATTAGAAATTGGGGGTTTTACCATTTATAGACTCCCCATGCCATCTAGATTAACATATCTCAAAATCAAAGCCTAATTCCAACATTGGTTTTCTCACCACTCCCTTAAATTCCAAGATTCATACAACCCTACACCAAAATTAAGCTTGCAAACACACATGAAAGAGATAGAAAGAAGAAAATGAGAAAGAAATTGATACCTTGGAGGAATTTTGGGCAAGAATCATCCAAACCCTAGCCTTTTCTCTCTCCTTTCTCTTCTTCCCATCTTTTCCTCTCCTCCAAGCTACTTTCCCTCTCTTCAATGTGAAAAAATGAGCAAGTGAGCTAAAAAAAATGAGTTGGTTGTTTTATAAAAAAAAAAATTGGGCCCACATGAAAAAATAAACTTAAATAAAAAGAAACAGTTTTTTCTGCTGCGATTACTTGCTCTTAGATAATTAATTTATTGCAAACGACTGACCACTTTAACATCTTAACTGTTCAAAAGTTTTATGAGTCTGTTACTAACATTTAGGTAAAAGTTCGGATCAATCCAACGGTGGAATTGATAGATCCAACCGTTTGATCAAAACTGCGGAAGTAAATTCGCAAATTCGTAAAATAGTGTTTTGAGTCTTATAACTCATAGTAGATAACTCCGATCAAGATCTTCACCGTTCATAATGAAGATCTATCAGAGAAGAATAATCCGACAAAAATTTCACTCAATCGGACCACGGATCTAGGAGATCAAGTCATTTATAAAATCGGTGACAGAGATTTTTTCCTCCATGGAGCGAGCTCCACTGTTCTAAAACACCGTTTTCGACATGTTTCGACATCATTCCGAAACTTTATGCACACATTAAACAAATTAAAAGCATGCAAAGTCACTCGAACTAGCACGTGTCGAGCATCAAATTCTTATACGCAGACGTCATCCTAAGGTACGGGCGTTACAACAACCCTCCTGCCGAAGCAGCCAATGTGACTGTGATATGCTGCCAGTCAATCCATACCCAAAATGGCATCGAACTCGTAGAACTCTAAGTTCGACAGACATCTTGTGGCCCTTGAATCTCCATTCATCCCACACATACCATGTTAGGGTAAACCCTTTCACCAGCCGCCGTACTCAAAATCAACGGCGTACTAATCCTAACAGTAGACAATCTCAATCTATCTACCACACTACCAGAAATAAAAGACAGAGTAGAACCAGCATCAATCAAGACATACATCAAAGAATCGCAAATGGTGATAGTACATTCGATCAATTGCTTGTTAGCCTTTGGATCTACTTGTGTAACAGCTCGGGCTTGCTCCCTAGTAGCAACTGGCGTAGGACTGAATTGTGTAGCAAAAACTCTGCGTGGACACTCATTCCTCTTTTGCCCAAGGACACCGCACTCGAAACATACAATCGACCTTGGTGCCCTGGGCGCTGATGATACAGCCTGCGACTCTGCTCTGGCTATCTGTTGTCCACTGTGCCTAGCCGAACTCTGCTATTGCTGGGGCCTGCCTGACATCTGCACACTCTGGCCTGGAACTAGTGATGCAATTGACACTGGAGCGGAGGTTACTGATACCTCGTACTCACTGCTACCAAACCTCAACATCTTATATTTTCGGCTCTTCTTAGCATAAAACTAAACCGCTGACCCCACTGGTTGTGTTTGTCCAGAAGGAACTATAGGTGCATGTATTGTGATTGACGTCCTCATTTGGGAGTGAGCCTCTCCAGTCTCAAAGTCAGCGGCCTGTAACATTGCTTGGGTGTAAGTCTGAACACCCTGACGGATACGGTCACGAAACCCATCTCGTATCCTCTACATGCGAAGGTAGTCAATCGACACCATCTCAGGAGCGAAGAGTGGCAAGCGGTTAAAATCCTGCTCATACTACCTCACTGACCGACTGCCCTGGGTCAAGTGCATGAACTCGATCCTCCTCTGATCGCGCTCTGATCTTGGGTAGAACACCTCGTAGAAAAAGTTCTTTAAACCTGGTCCATGTGTGAATCTCATCGGCCATGCGGTCCAGTCTCAGCCACCAATCATTAGCCCTATCGACAAGCTTGAACCTAGCCAACCTTACTCTGTCAGCCTCAGAAGCCTGCATGTCACTGAAGATAGTCTCCATCCGCCTGAGCCGCCTATCAGCTATCTTAATGCAAAGGCCTCTAGTAAACTCCATCGAGCCTCTGATCCGGAAGGCCTTCATGACCCTCTCATAACGCTCTGACTCAGTCCTCTACTCGGGAATACCGACAGCCTCAATCGGTACCTCAACCTAAACCTCAGCTTGGACATTAGCATGAACATCGGCACGAACCTCAGCTGGTCCAGCCTCATCCCCCACGGCCATGCCAACACAACTTTGCTCCCCCTCAACTGGAACACCTGGCTGCGACTGCCTGTTATCCTGGACCTGGGTAAGCAATGCGAGAATCTGAGTCTGTTGCTGCTGTATCTGGGTCAGAGCAGCTACTAAGGTCTCAATCTGCCTAAAGCGCTCATTCAGGTCCATGGTTGGTATTGAATTCCCTCTCTTGTAAATCTGAAATTCACAAATAAGGAAAAGTCCATCAGAAACAGAATCCATTGGAGTTGTTATCCCTAAGATAGTTCCCATAATCATACCCATAAAAGAAATCATAATATCTTGTAAGTCTTTTATTCTTTTTAAGGATTTTAAATCTAAAATACTCGCTCTGATACCAAAATTGTCACGACCCACGAGTTATGACTTCATGATCGGCAGGGAACCCAGTGTATATCCTCCCTCGACATACACGGTATCCCGATAAGCCTTCTAAAACATACCATAATTCCAAATACACAACAATAAACACATGGACGTAAAATAAGATCATAAAAAAAAACATAACAAAATGACAACCAGACAAAAAAAAAAAATTTCAAGTCCATAGTGTTCAAAAGTACAAAATATACTTCACCATAAATACAAACTCATCTAAATGTGAAGTACAAGTATTAGGTGTTACATAGTACGATTTATCAAAATAAATGCGAAAAAGTACTAACACGTACGTCAACAAAAGTATGGGGACGCTTCGCAGCTAAGCTTTCCCCTTCACCTTCCTAGTAGGTCTTGAAAAGATAAGGATGAGGGTGAGCTACAACAAGCTCAGTAAATGTTCTATATAAGTGGCAACATATATATGCATTTAATTAAAACATTGAAAGATCATTAAAACCATTTAAATAATCATGAGAGTGACCAAGACTACATACATGCCAATTTAATGTATCATGTCATAAACAAGACAATACATATCATTTATAAACATGCATATGAAACCTAAACACCTCCTGAGTAAGAATCAATACAAGGGTCATGTGTGCGCGAAACCCATGCCCGACCAATTTCTTACCCGTATCTATTAGGATTCCTAGGATTGCATGAACCATAGAATTTGCCCACCGAGGCAAGTACCATGTTTAGGCGAATCCAACAAACCAACCCATAGAAAACTTTTGCAAGGTCCACAATTGAGGATTTTTGGTCGGCCTAATGGGATTCCATAAGAAATCCCAAGCTTAGGGAATGCACATAACTCAACTGCTTTCCCAACTGACTATGCTCAAATACAGTTCATGAACTCAATAAATCATGCAAACTACATTATACAATCATTTAAAACATTTTATACTAAAATGCCACATATAGGATTCAAAAGTAAAAGAAACATTCACTCTTTATTGGCTAGACCTAACCAATCCAATTCCAATCCAAGAAGCACTAGAAAGCCACAAAATCACCCCGAGTACTTTAATCTCCAATTGGCCTATTCGGGTTACTTAGATCCCCCACAACCCCTACATGAAACATGGTTCATACAATACTAAAATTAGTTAAAAGTATGCTCAACAACCATGTCCAAACCCAATTTCATAGCCAATTAAGTTCCTAAATTGGTTATACACATGAGCCAAATCCCATATTGCTCAATTCAACCAATTAATATCAATTTAACCCATGATTTACCCAATTGAATGTAATAGGTTGATCCCCATGATCCAACCACTACAATACATGACATTCAATTAGAATTAGGGTCAATTAGACTATTTATCAAGTCAATTTCATTAATTGGCCAAGTTTAATTCAAAATCCCCAATTTGGGCCAAATCCTCAAATTACATGCAAATCCCCAAATCGCATGGAAATTGCCAAATTGCATAGCCTAGGCCAAATTTTCTCTACACTAGTGTTTCCACTAATCAAAATCAGTAATTTGGAGTGCCATACATCCATATATACCCATGCATTCATCATAAATCACATGTAATTTGAATAGTAAGTCCTAGGTCTAAAATCTTAGTTTAGGTCAAATCCATGAAACCCCACCAATTTCTTGTTAGAAATTGGGGGTTTACCATTTATGGACTCCCCATACCATCTAGATACACATATCACAAAATCAAAGCCTAAGTCTAACATTGATTTTTAACCACTCCCTTAATTTTGGGATTCATAGATAGAAAATACCCCTTAGGTGTTGGTTAAGGTTAGGGAAGGTCATTAACATGAAGACACAAGCATAAAATAGCCCATACATGTAAACCCTAGGTCAATAACCCTAAAATTTCGGGATTCATAGAAACCCTAGGTCAAAAATTAGTTTGCAAATACACAAGAAAGAGATAGAGGGAAGAAAATGAGAAGGAAATTGATATCTTGGAGGGATTTTGGGCAAGAATCATCCAGACCCTAGCATTTTCTCTCTCATTTCTCTTCTCCCCTTCTTTTCTTATCCTCCAAGCTCCTTTCCCTTTCTTCAATGTGAAAAAAAGATCAAGTGAGCTAAAAAAAACGAGTTGGTTGCTTTTATAGAAAACTTTTGAGCCCACATGAAAAAAATACACTTAACTAACAGGAACAATTTTCCTGCTGCAATTACTTGCATTTAGATAATTACTTTCTTGGAAAATGACTCACCAATTTAATATCTTAACCGTACAAGGGTTTTATAAGTCAGTTACCAACATTATGGTAAAATTTCAGCTCAATCCAACAATGGAATTGCAAGATCCAACCGTTTGATCAAAACTGCGTAAAAACATTTGGAAATCCGAGAAACAGTGTTTGGAGTCTTATATCTCACAGTTCACAACTCCGTCCAAGATCTTCACCATTCATAATGTAGCTCTATTAGAGAAGAATGATCTGACAAAATGTCAGCTCAATTGGATAACGGATCTAGGAGATCAGGCCAATTATGTAATTGGTAACATAAATTTCTTCCTCCATCATGCGAGCTCCACTGTTCCAAAACACCATTTTTGACATGTTTCGACATCATTCTGAAACTTTACGCACACATTAAACAACTTAAAAGCATGCAAAGACACTCGAACCAACATGTGTCGAGCATCAAATACATATACGGGTACTCTACGGGTCTAATTGACGTCATCTTAAGGTACGGGCGTTACAGTTGAGGTGTGGCAATGTTCCTAGGTTTTGGCCATGACCTAGATGATTATATTTTCAACATAAGACTATGGAGTGGTTCTAGGATATAATAGGCATGAGGTTGATTGTGCCAAGTCATTACGCCTAGAGTTCGATAATCTTGGTATAAGCGTAGTGTCGGGAATTGAACTACGTGGGTCCAAGAAGTGCCTTTTCCATGGATACGACTTTATTTTGGAATTAAATAATATTTGACTTGTATAAACTTTTCTACTTGAATTGTTGCATATTCATCATCTGATTTGTTATTTCATGCATTGTTTTAAATTATTGATGAGTATATGACGATAGTGTGCGATATCATTTCACTGGGCTTTTTAGCTCACCCCATTTTTTTTCACATCTTGCAGGTTCTTCTAGCGCCCTAGACAAGGGTAAGGGAGTCGTGTTGTGATCAGACAACTCACTTGGATCAGAAGTGAGTATAGTCGATGCGGCTGTAGTATAGGACATGAATAGGTTTTATTATTTCTTGTTCGGTACTCTAATTTTATTTGGACATTTAAGTCATGTATGGATTGAGTTGGGTTGACTAAACCCGTTTATTTGGCTTTCATACTTCCACAAACTTTGTGTGGACTTTATTAGATATTATGAGACTTATGGTTTAACATGTTATGGTCAATATAGAATTTAATTATTTTTGTTCAAATTTATGCCTAGTGGACTTGTTCAGGGATTTAGTTTAATGTGATATGGAGTAGACATCTTGTATGAAATTTGTATAGGTGGTATGTGTGTAGGGTTACTAGTGCTCAGTGTTGAGTGCTAGCCCAGGCAACTCGCCTATCTGGAATTTTGGAAGAGGGGTCGTAACAGTTGGTATCAGAGCTCTAGGTTTAAAGACCTTTGGAGCCTAGGGTTGTGTGACTTGTATACTGAATAAGTCTAGGCTAGGATTAGAAACATAAGTCTCAAGTTCTATGTTTTGATAAGTGATATATGTGCTAGTTTAGCAACATGAACAAGTTATTTTCCTCTGACTTGGTCGAAATCTAAATCTAGTCCTCTGACATGAGATTCCTGCTTTTCTCAGTGATGAGGCGAGGGTGAAGAACACCAAGACCTAAAGGTGGTAGAGTAACTAATCAGGGTTAAAGGGAAACCGACGACGAGAAGATTAGGCCTCTTCAAGAGATGGTGCTACCTCATAACCAACAACTGCAGATGAAGAGTAAACAGATGCAAGAGGTTTTGGCATTTATCAGGTCTCAGGGGCAGCAATCTCATACAGCTACCCTCACTCTTGAACGGGTAGTAGCACCAGTGGTTGAGCTTGTTCCCATCCAGGCTCCAGCACAGATACAATCTATTGCAGCTGTAGTAAAGTCAGGGCTGCACTACTCTTTGACCAATTTCGGAAGCACAATTTTCCTTCATTTTCTGGTACCTTGACCCTAGTACAGGCCGAGGATTGGATTCGAGAGATTGGAAGAATACACAAAACTCTGAAGTTAGATGAGGAATCCAAGGTGCTTTTATCAGCTAATAAGTTGATTGGAAAGGCCTTACGGTGGTGGGAAGGAGTCTTACGCCTTGAGGGTGAGATTAAGACATGGGCAGTATTAAAGGTAGTATTTTATAAGCACTATTGTCCAGATGCAAAGATTAATCGAAAAAAGCAAAGAATTCCTTGAACTTAAGCAAGGAACCATGACTATTAGGGAATATGAGGAGAAGTTCGTTGACTTGTCAGTCTTCTGCCCAAATCTAGTGGACACAAAGGCTTAGAAGACAAAACGGTTCATAGGGGGATTGAGACAAGATATAAAGAAGGTACTGACCACCCTGGGATTAACATCATATAGTGAAGCAGTGAACAAGGCTCAGAATTTTGAGCTTGCTGAGCAAACAGATGTACCCGTTGTGACCACCCAGGTTGTCGTTTCCCAGCTGACGGTATCACAGAACAGTAATCACTCTAGGAAATAGAGCGGAAGAATAACTATGGAAAAAAATCGGGAATTGATAAGAGGGCCAGATCTGAGACACCATAAAGTGGAATGGGTACCAGAGGAGACACTGGCAGTATAGTAATGGGACCACCCCAAAGTGTTGTACTTTCAGCACCGCAGCAGTCTCATATATCAGTTAAAGGACCTCCAGTCCAACAGAACCAACAGAAGCCTGAGGGTTGAGGTAGAGGATCAGGGATTCAGAGTTTAGGGGCACAGTCTAGTTCATCATAGGCTGGCAGTACAACGACATTTCCTTATACTTGATATCGATGCGGTCAGCCAGGGCATAAGAAAAATTATTGTCCCTATGCTCCAATAGCAGCAACAGGTTCCAGTCATACTACTCAACCTTATGTTAGAGAGACGACTCATGTTGTTGTTATCCCAAACTCAGGAGCAACGAAAGACCTGATTGAAGGTATGGTTAACATTTGTGGTCGATTTATGTACACCCTGATTGATTATGGTTCCACATTGTCCTTTATTATGGTAAAATGGTTGAAATGTTGTGTTTGACGCCGGTTAAGGCGAAATCAATGTTAATGTTGAGTGTAATTGCAGGGAATAAAGTTTATGCTAATCTTATATGTTATGGGTGCATAGTTAAGATTGGGGAAATGGAAAACCTGTGGATATGAGAGTCCTAGAATTCCTAGAGTTTGATGTTTTGTTGGGTATGGATTGACTAGCAGCATACCACGCCCATGTGGATTTCTTTGCCAAAAGAAATGTGTTTCATATCCCAGGATATCCAACAATTGTGTACGGAGTCAATGCCTAAGAAAAGCCAACTACTAGGGGTAGGTTGGCTACGATCACTGGACTAAAGAGATTGGCTAAGTTATCAACAGATGAGGGTGAGACTAGTTGTTATCTCAATGAACCCCATGACATGAATGTTTTGATGATTCCAAATATCTCTAATTTGTGTATCTAATGATCTTGTCAAGTGTTTCAGATTTATCAAGAATCAAGATCAAGGAACTGTGCTCACAAGCCTATTGGATATCACAAGTAAAGTTTTGAGTCCATCAGTACTTAGAATGTAAAGTCTATCGATCAATTTACTCTCAGCCAAATTTAATCATTTTCATATTTTGATCGTCACAATATAAAGGTATTTTATGATTTTTAAAGTATTTGATTTGATCAAAAAATATCATGATTTTAATCGTGTTTTTATTCATGTTTTATCGAGATTTAATCGAGAAATTAAAAACCAATTTTATAGAGTATTTCAGGACGTTAATGTTTTAGTAGTGTCCTCCTGGACTTAATGAGTAAGGATGCTGATAAAATATAAGGACGCTCAAGGTTGAATTGAACTAATCCATTAGAACACTTACTTGTAAGTAGCGGCCTCCCTTTAGTCAACCTTTGAAAGTGTCAAGACGCTGACTTAGTTTCAGCTCGCTGAGAGTTCTCTTAGTCTTTAATTGATTTCTATCTTTAAGGACGCTGATAGTTATAAGTAAAAAAACGGTCAAGACGCTACCTAGATAGGAGCGCCCTCATCCTTAGAATCAACTTAATAACTTTTAGGACACTTACTATCCTTCAGCGCACTCAATAATATTTTAAAATCATTTCAAAATTTCAGAATGCTTACGTGTGAGTAGCGCCCTCGTACATTTAAGTAATTTTAAAATAATGAAGGACGCTAACTGTCGAGTAGCGCCCTCATGATTTAAGTCGTTTAGTTGTCAAAGTAAGTCAAGACGCTTACGATTCATTAGCGCCCTCACTTTACTGTTCGGTAGGATGCTGATGCTCCATGAGCGCAACGACAAAAATGATATTTTCGTTGTTCTGACATGTACACCCTCTTTAGCCACTTTTTTAGAATAATTTTTCATACAAAAATCAACTTTTTGGATTTGTTAGAGATATCCTCTGATTCATGAACCACCTCTTTTAGAATTTCTTTATTCATGAATCTGAAGATAATCAGAATGTTCATGAAATGTGCAGTTGTCATTTTCGTGATACATTCTAGCTGTTGTGAGTAAACGTTCAAATTTAAAATTCAAATTCAAATGAACAACAACTTCATCTCTACAAGTCTATAAATACTAGCACTTAACCATTTGCAAAATCACAAAAATTCTCTGAGCCAAAACACTTTTGAAAGTTAGTCGAATTTTCATTTGATCTAAAAGTTTAAGTTATTTTATTTTCAAAGAGTTTTCTTTGAAACTTTGCTTATTCAAATGATTTTCATTATGAGCTAAATTTATATCTTTATTTGAAAAATCATTTGAAAGATTGAATTGTTGTCACTCAAATTTTCAGTACTTATTTAATTTATATCATTCTTGCTAAAAGAGAAATTTGAAAGATAGTTCATATGATACAGTTGTACTGCAACATATATCAATCCATTCTTGTTGGAATGCAAGAACTGAATCGGGAAATACTTGCAGAAATATCTCTAGTGTACTTCTGTGATAAGCTTCCAAAGAAATGGAATGATAAGCTAACTATGTTAGCTGAATCTGTTGAACCATGGGAAAGGAGTTTAAAAGAGTTATTTGATCTTTTAAAAACCATGGAAGGAAAGGATGAAACTAAAGACCTTGTTAGAACATTAGAAGAGTTGCTCATCACTTTAGGGTTTTAGAAAGTGAGTCAGTTCATGATAACCTTCAACGTTTTAAACATCTAGTAAATGAACTTGAACACTTTGGAAAACCCATATCTCATTCTATTTTAGTTGAATATTTTCTAAACAGTTTTTCGAAAAACTGAAAATATAAATTAGCTTTCAAGAACTTAATTATGTTTTGAGTGGATTAGAAACTTAGTCCAAAAGAGAAAACATTCTTGCAAATGCACCAAGCAGGAACTGAAATGAAGTTGCTATTGATATAAACACAATGAGTCAACAATCCTCAACAAGCACATCCAGGACGCTCAATGGAAAATCTCCAGATAGAATGTCGAGAAAGAAGTTAGCATGGAGAACGAAGATAATGAATTATCTCAGCTGCTTCAAAAAGAGACAAAGTGCACAAGTCGAGGACTTTCAGTACCTTGAGGTAAAAGTCAAAAATATGCAAAGGTATAAAAGTTACTCTCACCACTACTATTATTTCTTAAACACATTAATCACTAATTATTAAAGTTGAAAAGAAATTTTAATCATGGCATGCTTAGAATGTTCAAATATTTTGTTCACATGATTAAACTATTGTTGGTTGGTTGATGAAATATATTTTTTGATATTGACTGTTCAACTGCACTATTCTTAAGTTTGTTTAATTGTGTTTATTTAGAGTATAAGTATCCATGAGGATGCTTACAGTGTTTGAGGACGCTAATGTGCCCGATGCCATTAGTTGCTCAAAAACTACTCGTCATAAGGAAGACGCTGATAGGTCTACATTAAAAATATTAAACAACCGTTAGACAATAGGGTGCGACAAGTGTGTGTGTGTGTGTGTGTGTGTCATGAGCCTTATGTGACTAAGTTGTCACTTTCACTATTTGATGCCCTAGGACGCTCCTTCAAGAACTTACTAGGAATCGCTCCAAAACTGCCTCTGCACCTTTGTCTTCAATCGACTTCTTTTCGCATAAGATCTTCAAACCTATGGTAAATCTTGATCTCTGTTCATTTTTTAATCCTTTGATTCCTATTGTATCTGTTTCTACCTTATTGCCTCAGTTATTTATCTCTTTTCGTTTGATTTTCAATGGCACCCAAACCCCGAAAAGCTTCGCCCCTTTTTTGCAAAAAAGAGAGATTTTTGTGACGCCCCGAAAATTATTTCATCCTGCCCATTACCCAATTATATTTTGCCCAAACTCTATGTGTTTGCCTTGATATGTTTAATGTTTGTTTGATGGTTGTTTAATGTTTGTTTAATGTTTGTATATTTAATGCTTGATAATGTATATAAATATGTGCATTATAAATTATATATGGGCCATGTTAAATTAAAGTACAATGCATGTTTTATTATTTATGCATGGGCCCATTACACCATGAATTGATATGGATTAGGATTGATTGAATAAAAGGATAAATGAGAATGAAAATTTGGTGTAATAAATGGATTGGACATTAAAATACAAGGAAGCATGAGATTGGTTAAAGTACATGTGGTTGATATGGATAGTATGAGACCAACACATGTCAAGTTGGTGCATGAGAATGGACAAGTGTCCCATGCCCCATTTCTCTTCTCCAACACATGTCAAGTTGGTGCATGAAAATGGACAAGTGTCCCATGCCCCATTTCTCCTCTCCAACACATGTCAAGTTAGTGCATGAGAGTGGACAAGTATCCCACGCCCTACTTTTCTTCTCCAAGGAAGTCCTAGAGAGTGAGATGAGTGGAGGGAAAGGAAAAAAGAAGATAAAGGAAAGAAGAAGAGAAAGAAAGAGGAAGTTACTTTGAGGGAAGTCTCAGCAACGTTTTCATCAAAGAGCTGGATCTTGTGCTATATGGTCAGATTGAGCTCAAACTTTGTCAGCACGTTCATGTCTTATGGGTATTCATTCTGGTCGGTGGAGATCGTGATTGGAGGTTTAGGTTGAAAGATATAACCTCCCAAACAAAGCTGGTCGGAAAGTCTGGATTTCGCACAGTTTAGATCAAACTAATAGATCTCCTCAATCTACCGTTGGATGGATATAATATTTGAGAAGGTGGTTCACAACTGAACGTTCTGCATTATGAACAGTTGAGATGTTGGTGGGTCAAGTATTTGGGTGATATAGTCATCAGAGTTCAACTATTTGGAGCAGGAAAGGAGAAATTGTCTGATTGGAGACTTGTTCATCAAACAGACGTATCTTTTCGATCAACCGTTGGATTGAGCTGATTTTTGGACAGAAGGTTTGACTCTTAACATACTTCAATATTTACGGTTGATTTTGTGATTAAAATTTATGTTGGCAGCTTGATACATCTGAACAGAATATTAAATGGAAAATTCGTAGGGTTGTTTGTATTAGACCTAAATTTAGAATATGAACTTAGAACTTTCCAAATAGCTTGCATGTCAACTATGTTGACCTAGTTGCCATTGTTGATGAACCCATGATGCAAAATCAGTGACATACATGGCTGAACATTGTGACCTAGTGTAAATAGGCAATATGGCCTAAGTATGGAAAATTTCATATTTTAGGGCTTTTGATGTTTTTGGCCTAGAATCATTGAATTGATGCAATTTATGTCTAATTAAGCATGATTAGGGTTGATTATGCTACTGATTTGGTGGTTGTGACCATATCATGGGTTAGGCCTACTTGTGATCAAGTGGCTCAGTTTGGGCATGTTTATACCTAAGGAATTGAAAATCTGTATTTTTGATTAATTGAATGGGTTATGAATGAGAACTATGCATTAGAGGCCTAAGTCATGTGATTTGAGTTGAATGATGGGATTAGATGGGATTTAGGTCTATTGTCTATATGTGGGCTGATTTAGGGTTGATGTGTAATGTCTATGTGATTGAGCATAGAAATTGATGTATGGTTGGATATTGATGAATGTTTCAGGACCTTGATTGGGTTGATTCGATTTGGTGTCCGTGTGTGGTTAGATACTCTCGCGAGGCTTGGTTGTGAGTAGACTTCATTTATGATTATATCTTTTATCCCATCATATCACTTATATATATTGTATGTTGAAAGCATGAATGTGTCATAATGTTTTGAATGATGCATTGATTTGAGAAAACCTTATGACTTTGGTTGGGCTCATCTATCTGGCTAATAGGGAGACTTAACCTTGTCATAGGAGGGTTTTAAAAAATGAAATATTTGGGGATGAGAACGGTACGGTGAAATAGACGTGCACTAGTAACCCCAAATCAACGTGATTGGGGATGAGAACGGTACGGTGAAATAGACATGCACTAGAAATTTCAATGCATGTGGAATGTGGATCCTAATTGATAAGCTTTTAAATTATGATGTATTATATTTTGGACTATGTAATTATAACACTTACTACATTGTAGTATGGGTGAGTTGGGACTTGTTAGATAGACCATGTGGGCATATGACGGTTTTATTTATGGTTCATTTTTATGGATTATCTTTTGTCTTGTCGAGAAGATCAGTCATTCTTTAGAGCTTGATGAGGAGTCTCCGGTCTTATGTGTTCTCACACACTGGAGAGTGATGCAGAGGACTTGTGGTTTTCAGTGATGGATACACAGGGGACAATGAAGAGGTTGAACACCTTCAAACGATTGTTCTTACAGGCTTACGTTCCAGAGACTGAGAGGGAGGCTAAGCAACTCGAGTTTCTGAATCTCGTACAGGGCACCATGTCAGTCAGGGAGTACGAGCTCAGATTCAGGCAGCTCACAGTTTATTCCCCTAGGTTAGTTCAGACACCGAGTGACAAGATTATGGGGTTATCTTTGAACCTATCGCAGGCCTTGTCTGTGACGAAGATGACTGATTTTGCCACAGTGGTCCAGAGGGCCAAACAGTATGAGTTGGCTAAGTGGGTTGATGGTATGTCTACACGGCCAGCTTCGGGTGTATAGACTTCACAAGTACAGTCTGGGGGACAGTTCCAGACTCCATGGAAGAAGGGAAAATGGGCAAAGAAGAGAAAGTCTTATGGAGAAACACAGTTCGAGGGTGCTCAGAGTGGGGCATCCCAGATTCAAACTGGTGTGACGGCCTTACAAGTGGTTTCCTCTCCTGTCCCGATTCCCATTCAGGCACCGAGTGCACCGAGACCCCCATTCCCACAAACTGCTGGCCGAGGCAGAGGTAGAGGCTGAGAAGGCTATGTGGTGACATCTCAGACTGGATTATCTGCGCCCAGGGCTCCGTTCTTATGTTATCAATGTAGGCAGGCTGGGCATAGGAAGTCAGAATGTCCGAGTCTTCAGAGGGCTCAGGGATTTGTGCAGCAGTTCATTGCTAGAGAGACAGTGAAGGCAGCTACTGAGCCAGACCCAACAACATCCAAGATTTTGGTGGAAGGTACTTTTATTATTTGTGGTGCTTCTATGCATGTATTATTTGATGTTGGGTCTACATTATCATTCATATCTAGACGTATGGTAGATTGTTTGCATTTGACTCCCATTTGAGCTAGTACATGGTTAGTGGTGAGTATTGTAGCCGGGGAGAGGATCTACCCGAACATGATCTGTAGCCAGTGTGTGGTTCAGATTAGTGATGTTGAGATGCCTGTTGACTTTCAAGTCCTAGAGTTTTTAGAGTTTGATGCAATTTTAGGGATCGATTGGCTGCGGCTTATCACGCAGTTGTCGACTGTTTCGCGAAGAGAGTCATTTTTCAGATCCCCGGACACCCAGTGTTTACACTACAGGGTAGAGCTTCGGACCAGATAGTCACAAGGGGTAGATTTGTGACTGATGGAGATAGGGACATCTTAGCTGGGTTAGTACCTGATGAGGAAGAGACTAGTGAGGTGATACTTGAGGATATTGCCATTGTTAAGGACTTTCCAGATGTGTTCCCTGCGGATCTTCCAAGATTACCACCGAAGCGAGAGATCGATTTCATCATTGAACTAGTCCCTGGTACAAAGTCTATCTCCATGGCACCATATAGAATGGCGCCAGCCGAGTTGAGAGAGTTGCAGAAACAGCTCGAGGAGTTAATGGCTAAGGGCTTTATTTGCTCGAGTGTGTCACCCTGGGGAGCTCCAGTTCTTTTTCTGAAAGAGAAAGATGGGAGCTTGAGGTTGTGAATCGACTATCGCCAATTGAACAGGGTGACCATCAAGAACAAGTATCATCTCCCAAGGATTGATAACTTGTTTGATCAGTTGAGGGGAGCGAGGTATTTTTCGAAGATTGATTTGCGCTCCGGGTATCATCAGATGGGGATCAGGGAGGAGGATGTGCCTAAGACAGCATTCAGAACCCGTTATGGACATTATGAGTTCCTTGTGATGCCATTTGGTGTGACTAATGCACCGGCGATGTTCATGAACCTGATGCAGAGGGTCTTTAGGCAGTATATGGATAAGTTTGTCATCGTCTTCATTGATGACATATTGGTGTATTCCAAGACTCGGGCTGAGCATGAGGAACACCTCAGAGTGACCATGCAGACTCTGAGAGAGCATAGGCTATATGCAAAGTTGACCAAGTGCGAGTTTTGGATCACCGAAGTGAAGTTCTTAGGTCATGTGGTGAGTTCTGAGGGGATTCCAGTTGATCCGTCAAAGGTTGAAGCCATTATCAGTTGGCTTAGGCCTACCACAGTGACCGAGATTAGAAGCTTTCTTGGGCTAGCTGGTTACTATATGAGATTCATTCAGGGATTATCCACGATAGCTACACCTCTGACTAGGCTCACCCAGAAAAATGTGTCTTTTGTATGGACTGAGGAGTGTGAGAATGTCTTTTTAGAGCTGAAGAAAATATTGACATCTACGCCAGTGTTGATTTTGCCAGAGCCTGATCAGGAGTTGGTTATCTACACTGAGGGTTGCGTGTTGATGCAGATGGATAGGGTCATTGATTATGCATCGAGGCAGTTGAAGGTGCATGAAAAGAACTACCATGTTCATGACTTAGAACTGGCCGCAGTGGTTTTTGCTTTGAAGATTTGGAGGCATTATCTCTATGGTGAGAGATTCACTTTGTATTCTGACCATAAGAGCCTCAAGTACTTGTTCTCTGAAAAGGAATTGAATATGAGGCAGAGAAGGTGGTTAGAGCTCCTCAAAGACTATGATTTTACATTGGAATACCACCCTGGTAAAGCCAATGTAGTGGCTGATGCGTTGAGCAGGAAGCGGATAGAGACATTTATGGTAGCACACCAGATGTCTCATGAGTGGAGACTACTAGAGGCGGCTACAGTGATGAGTATATGTGCTACCCCATCAGATCAGATTGTGATATGTGCTCAGATGAGAGCTCAGCCTACACAGGTCCAGGAGGTGATTGACCAACAGAGACTTGACGTTGATTATGTGATGTACAAGTTTTGGGCTGAGAGTAGTGATTTTACTTATTGGCACGTGTCATCTGATGGTGCCTTGAGATTTAGAGGACGTTTATGGGTTCTCGCAGATTCACAACTCAGACAGAGTGTGCTCCAGGAAGCTCACAGATCTCATTACACTATTCATCCTGGCATAACCAAGATGTATCATGTATATGAAAAGAATGTATTGGTGGCCCGACATGAAGAGAGAGATAGCTCAGTTCATTCAGATGTGTGAGATCTGTCAGAGAGTCAAAGCTGAGTATCAGAGGCCTGGAGAGCAGATGCAACCGCTTGCCATTCTTGAGTAGAAGTGGGAGCATGTCACTATGGACTTTGTTGTGGGATTACCCAACACCCCGAGGAGACATAATGTTGTTTGGGTTATTATTGATCGCTTGACTAAGTCCCCTCACTTTCTACCGGTGAACACTAGGGATTCTTTGGACAAGCTGAGCAGACTCTATATGCGGGAGATAGTCAGATTACATGGAGTGCCAGTTTCGATTGTGTCAGATAAGGATCCGAGGTTTACATCGGTATTCTGGCAGCTGTTGCAGAGGCAACTCGGCACTAGACTAGATCTCAGTATCGCTTTTTACCCTCAGACGGATGGCCAGTCTGAGAGGTTGATATCGATTTTGGAGGATATGCTTCGAGCTTGTGTCCTTGAGTCCAGTGGTAAATGGGAAGAGTACATACATCTGTATGAGTTCGCGTACAACAACAGCTATCAGTCCAGTATTGGCATGGCTCCTTTTGAGGCAATGTATGGTCGACCCTGTAAATCTCCGGTCTGTTGGACGGAGGTAGGGGATATTGCAGTGATGGGACCAGAATTTGTACAAGAATACACAGAGAAGATTAAGAGGATCAAGCATAATATGAAGGTAGCCCAAGACAAGCAGAAGAGTTACACTGATGCCAAGCGGAAGACTGTAAAGTTCGAGGTGGGTCACCAAGTTTTATTGTAGGTCTCACCTCAGAAGGGCCAGACCAGATTTGGGATAAAAGGCAAGCTCGCTTCGAGATTTATTGGGTCGTTCGAGGTTTTAGAACGAATTGGCCCCGTCGCTTACCGATTAGCCTTTCCACCTCAGTTAGCAGCAGTCCACAATGTCTTTCACGTGTCATTGTTGACAGTGTACAAGAGTGATTTTGATCACTTCTTGGACTGGAGGAACATTGAGTTGAGGCGAGATGGGACTTATGATGAGGAACCTATCCAGATACTTGACCGGAAGGTCCAGAGGTTACGTAACAACGAGATTCCGATGGTTACGGTGAGATGGCAGTTCCATGGCGAGGAGCAGGTTACTTGGGAGCGTGAGGACTACATGATTGAGTACTTTGCCGAGTTCATGGGCTTAGGTAATTTCTAACCCTAAAACTTTGAGGACGAAGTTCATTCTAAGGTGGGCGTGATGTGACGCTCAGAAAATTATTTCATCTAGCCCATTACCCAATTATATTTTGCCCAAACTCTATGTGCGTGTCTTGTTATGTTTAGTGTTTGTTTGATGGTTGTTTAATGTTTGTTTAATGTTTGTATATTTGATGCTTGATAATGTATATAAATATGTGCATTATAAATTGTATATGGGTCATGTTAAATTAAAGTATAATGCATGTTTTATTATTTATGCATGGGCCCATTAAACCATGAATTAATATGGATTAGGATTGATTGAATAAAAAGATAAATGAGAATGAAAATTTGGTGTATTAAATGGATTGGACATTAAAATGCATGGAAGCATGAGATTGGTTAAAGTACATGTGGTTGGTATGGGTAGTATGAGACCAACACATGTCAAGTTGGTGCATGAGAATGGACAAGTGTCCCATGCCCCATTTCTCTTCTCCAACACATGTCAAGTTGGTGCATGAAAATGGACAAGTGTCCCATGCCCCATTTCTCCTCTCCAATACATGTCAAGTTAGTACATGAGAGTGGACAAGTGTCCCATGCCCTACTTTTCTTCTCCAAGGAAGTCCTAGAGAGTGAGAAGGTGTTATATGGTCAGATTGAGCTCAAGCTTTTTCAGCAAGTTCATGTCTTATGGGTATTCATTCTGGTCGGTGGAGATCGTGATTGGAGGTTTCGTTTGAGATATATAACCTCCCAAACAAAGCTGGTCAGAAAGTCTGGATTTCTCGCACAGTTTAGATCAAACTAAAAGATCTCCTCAATCTACCATTGGATGGATATAATATTTCAGAAGGTGGTTCACAACTGACCGTTCTGCATTATTAACGGTTGAGATTTTGTTGGGGCAAGTATTTGTGTGATATAGTCATCTGAGTTCAAGTATTTGCAGCAGGAAAGGAGAAATTGTCTGATTAGAGACTTGTTCATCAAATAACCTATCTTTTCGGTCCACCGTGGGATTGAGCTGGTTTTTGGACGGAAGGTTTGCCTCTTAACATACTTCAATATTGACGGTTGATTTTGTGATTAAATATTTCTGTTAGCAGCTTGATACATCTGAACAGAATATTAAATAGAAAATTCGTAGGGTTGTTTGTATTAGACCTAAATTTAGAATATGAACTTAGACCTTTCCAAATAGCTTGCATGTCAACTATGTTGACCTAGTTGCCATTGTTGATGAACCCATGATGCAAAATCAGTGATATACATGGCTGAACATGGTGACCTAGTGTAAACAGGCAATATGGCCTAAGTATGGAAAATTTCATATTTTAGGGCTTTTGATGTTTTTGGCCTAGAATCATTGAATTGATGCAATTTATGTCTAATTAAGCATGATTAGGGTTGATTATGCTACTGATTTGGTGGTTGTGACCATATCATGGGTTAGGCCTACTTGTGATCAAGTGACCCAATTTGCGCATGTTTATACCTAAGGAATTGAAAATCGGTATTTTTGATTAATTGAATGGTTTATGAATGAGAACTATGCATTAGAGGCCTAAGTCATGTGATTTGAGCTGAATGACGGGATTAAATGGGATTTAGGCCTATTGTCTATATGTGGGTTGATTTAGGTTGATGTGTAATGTCTATGTGATTGAGCATAGAAATTGATGTATGGTTGGATATTGATGAATGTTTCAGGACCTTGATTGGGTTGATTCGGTTTGGTGTCCGTGTGTGGTTAGATACTCTCGCGAGGCTTGGTTGTGAGTAGACTTCATTTATGATTATATATTTTATGCCATCATATCACTTATATATATATATTGTATGTTGAAAGTATGAATGTGTCATAATGTTTTGAATGATGCATTGATTTGAGAAAACCTTATGACTTTGGTTGGGCCCATCTATCTGGCTAATCGGGAGACTTAACCTTGTCATAGGAGGGTTTTAAAAAGGAAATATTTGGGGATGAGAACGGTACGGTGAAATAGACGTGCACTAGTAATCCCAATGCATGTGGAATGTGGATCCAAATTGTTAAGCTTTTACTTGCATCGAACTTATTATAAATGCTTGATATCTATATGTTATGAGCTTTTAATCATGCTACACATTGACATGCAAACATGATATTTATTGATGAGTATTGATAGCATATTTGAATTCTATTCACTGGGCACTGTTGGCTCACCCTTATTTTCCTCTTTCAGGTCCTTCTGTCTCGAATAAGGGCAAAGGAGTAGTCATATCTTGAGGGTCTTGCTGGCGAGAGAATCCAAGGCCTCGATGTGAGTTGAGAGGCATTTTGATTAAACTGTGTTTTAAATTATGATGTATTATATTTTGGACTATGTAATTATAACACTTACTACATTGTAGTATGGGTGGGTTGGGACTTGTTAGATAGACCAGGATGGCATATGACGGTTTTTTTGTACCCCTGGTTTTGGACTTTATGTGTATGTCTATCTTGATGGACTGTAGGGATTATGGTTTTATTTATGGTTCATTTTTATGGATTATCTCTTGTCTTGGATGATTAATACGGTTGGTAGTTTTGTTTAGTACCTTTTTATATTATGTCATTGTTTGGGATAAGGCTCGTAGGGTCTCAACCACCTCACGGGGGTTGAGAAGTGGTTGGAGTCCCTCCCCGGCATTCTGCACGCCATTCCTTGAGAGGGTTGCTGGTCCGGGGTGTGGGGTCGCCACAGGTTTCATCTTCATCACCTCCAAATAGGAGTGTGAGTTTGAAAACTGAACCTTCTCGGACTGAACCAGCTGAGGCACCCACCGTCTCAGGTCGAAACTTCACCTGAACCATCTTACCCATCTTTTTTAACCCAGAAAACAAATAAGGGAACCAAATCCGAAAAGCTTGCTAGCCGAGCTGTAATCGATGGATGTTTTGTCGATTTTAAGTTCTTTATTAACTCTCACCTAGACATTCTATCTTTATCCGAGTTCCAAGACTGGACCAATTTACTTACCTTCAATTTGAAATGGTACCCCAGTCTTGTCAGCCAATTCTATGTGAATCTTGATGACAAACCAGGATTTACAAAACAATCTAAGGTAAAAAGAAAATCTGTCAAGATTTCTCCCAGATTCTTTTCTGATACCTTTTCTTTGCCAAGTGATGAAAGTGCCCACATTCTTTCTTTCACTAAAGGCACAGTCCTATATCCAGGCTACAATAGTCTTTCTGCTATGAACTTAATCTCAAAGAAAAAGGATCATAAGAATGTCGACAAGAAACTCATCAACCAGTCCTTTGAATTAATCCCCAGAATAATCTACAACATCATTACCCATATCATTCAACCTAAAACTAGCAGCAGGGGTAATGTAAATGACTTAGATTTATTCTTGATTTGGTGTATTGATATGTTGAATATTTTGATATGTTTAGAGCATGTTTTAGATGAGTTTTAACATAATTTATGCATTAGTTTCGTTAGTTTGTCTTAGTTTTGATCTATTTGTTAGTTTAGTCATATTTTAGTATACTATGCTTTATTTAGGTTTTTAATTCTATAAGTTGATAGATTTGATTATCTAAGTGTGTTAATCATTTGTTTATGTTTGTTTTGTAGGTGTTTAGATGTATTGAACATGGATTTGGATGACGGGAACAAGTCACAAGAAGTTGGAATGTAGATATATGTGCGAAAAGGTGCACAAGATAGGCAAAAATGGAAGAAAACTTGCAAAAGCAGCTCTCTAGGCGCTGCAGCGCTACAACCTAGTAAAAGAACTCAAAAATTAGCTATCTGGGCGCTGCAGCGCTTGCGTGAAAGGAAAGATGCAGTTTTGCGCGACGTTTTTGTTGTGGCCATAACTTTCTCAATTTAACTCCAAATTGGACGTGGTTTATTTCTACGGATTCCTTACTTGAAATGCTACAAAATGATAAGGTTTGAGGTTAATTTGGAGTGGGAAATAAGGATAAAAATGGAGAGGAAGAAAGCAAATGTGCTATTCAAAATAGAAACTATCTAATTTTGTTGCAAACTTTCCTAATCCGACTTGGACTTCTCTTGGACGACTTCCTATGGACTTGTGGCTCTGTATATATCATTTTTTAGGGCTTCTAAAGGACGATAGAGTGGAGAAGAAGAGGATTACGACTGGAGCGAAGTGGAGAAGAAGATCTACAGTGAAGACTATTCACAATCTCTACAACATTCTAGTTTTCTCTTGGGTTTTATTCATGTTCAAACCATTGTTTAATGTTTTTATGTCTTTAGTCATGAACTAAAACCTCTTTCTAGAGGATAGACGAATCCAAACTTGGATGTTATGTTCTAGTTTAAAGTCTTAATTATTATTAATGGATTTGTGATAGTTTATTTATATTTCTCCATTGTTAATGCTTTCAATCTCTTGATCACGGATTGGATGATCTTAGTTCTAGAGTGCGGCACTCGATAGAGGGTACTTTGAATAGGAACAAGGGAAATATAGCCTAGGTTATCGTGAGACCGATAGGAGATCGAGATCCTTTGAAGTCATTAAAAGAAATCATAGATCTTAGTGAGTTTGTAGGAATTAGATCTTTCTCGATAGATCGAGATCAATTCCTACTAATATGCTCTAACACGGCACTCGATAGAGGGTGTTAGAAACATTAGGATTTCTGGCTTATAAACTAAGTAAATACATTAATGATAAATAATTGGAAAGAACATAGTTCTCTAGATTATTTCTCTATTGATAATTTATCGTTTTCATTGCTTTGCTAGTTAATAATTAGTTGTTTTCATTACTGTTTAATTACTTAATCATCCGAATTCGATTGTCTAGATAAAATTAAGGCAAAAACATGATAGCTAGTGTTCTAATTATCCCTGAGGACAATACCCGATTTCATCGGATTATATTATAACTTAACTGTCATACACTTGAGATAATTTCACGATCATGTATTCTAGAAAAGAAGAAAGTGAATCTCGCCCACATTCTCATGCATGTTATAGATACTGTAGTTAGCAGAGGAGGAGGTCTTCCTTTTGAAATGTACCTTACCAAATTATTCGAGAATTGTGGAATTGAATTCAGTGAAGAGTGCAAAGAGATTAACAGATACAACTGCGTTGGTAAAACCACTGTCAAATTAATGAGATACACTTATGTCTCTGCATTAGAGAAATGGTTTCCAATGTCAGAAATTCCACTTGTAGGAGAATCTAGTCGAATAACTAAAGCTAGTGGTGAAAATGTCTCGGCAATAGAGAAAGAAGCTGCCCAAGCTTCAACTACTCAAGATGAACAGGCTGTACAAGAGCAAGTTGTTACCACAGCTGACACTGAGCATGTTTCAACTGACGATGTTGAAGTTGAACATGCAGAGAAAGTTGTTCGTGCTGAAGAACATCTAATGGACGAGGTGATCCAGATTGCTCAGGCTACTGTTGAAGAACAATTAACTGATAATGCTGATGCAATTTTGGAAGATGTCACCGAGGAAAGAGTCAATGCAGACTCAGAGAAAACCATCTCCAATCCACCATCTCCATTTGACTATCATGTGTCAATAGAACCCCATGACTCAAGACTGGAGTCTGATGGTGAGAAGATTCCTGAAGAAGAAGAATCTCATTCTATTGAGAAAGAATCTGCAAATCAAGAGGGTTTTACGCTTGCAATTATACCCTATCAAAGAGATGAAGTATGTAACGTCCGTACCTTAGGATAACGTCATTTTGACCCTTAGAATACCCATATACGTATACGTATATGTATATGATGCTCAATGCGCGTTGGTTTGAGTTTCTTTGCATGATGTTTTGGAATGATCAGAGACTCATTCGACGTCGAAACGTGTCGAAAACGGTGTTTTGGATCAGTGGAGCTCGCTCCATGGAGGAAGAAATTTTTGTCACTGATTACATCAATGCTTGATCTCCTAGATCCATGGTTCGATTGAGCTGAAAGTTTGTCAGATTATTCTTCTCTCATAGTTCTTCATTATTAACGGTGAAGATCTTGATCGGATTTGTCTACTATGAGTTATAAGGCTCCAAACATTATTTCACAAATTTACGGATTTTCTTACGCAATTTTGATCAAATGGTTGGATCTCAATATCCTACCGTTGGATTGAACTTAAATATTACCAGAGTGTTGGTAACTGAATCATAAAACGTTTGAACGGTTAAGATGTTAAATTCATGGGTCATTTGCAAGAAATTGAGTATCTAAGTGAAAGTAATTTAAGGAGGAAACTGTTTCTTCTATTTATTAAGCGTATTTTTAAGTGTGGGCCCAAATTTTTTTCTATAAAAGAAACTACCACGATTTTTGGACTCACTTGTTCATTTTTTTTCTCTTTCAAAGAGACTTAGAGAGTTTGAAGAAGGAGGAGAGAAGAAAAGGGAGGAAAAAGGAGGGGTTTTGATTATTTGTGCTCAAAAATCACCCAAGGTAACCATTCTTCCCCATTTCTTTCTCATTTTCTTCCTTCCATCACTTTCCCACATTCATGAAAACTGATTTTTCAACCTAGGGTTTCTATGAATCCCGAAATTCTAGGGTTACTGGTCTAGGGTTTTCATGTATGGGTTGATTTATGCTTGTTTTTCATACTAATGACCTTCCTTAACCTCAACCAACATATAATGAGTGTTTTCCACTCTTGGATGCCGAAATTTAAGGGAGAGGTAAGAAATCCAATGCTGGACTTAGGTTTTGAGATTAGGATATGTTAATCTAGAAGGCATTGGGAGTCTAAAAATGGTGAAACCCCCCAATTTCTAAGGGGTTTTATAGACTTGACCTAAACTAGAATTTTGACATAGGGTTCCCTATTCAAATTACTTGTGATTTAGATGAAATTGATGAATAAATATGGATGTATGACACTCTAATTTACTGATCTTGAGTAGAGGAAACCCTATTATAGAGTAATTTTGGCTTAGGCCATGTAAATTGACAATGTCCATGTGATTTGGGGATTTCCATCAAATTGGGGCTTTTGACCCAAATCAAGTCAATTGATAAAATTGACTTGGGGATTGTTTAATTGAACCCAAATTGGATAGAATTATGGGTTTATAATGTTTGGACTTGCGTTAAAATTGAAAGACTTAGTTTAATTTGACCTTAGGCTATATATTGCCCAAATTGGGGATTTTGACCAAGACTTAGTCAATTGATGAAATTGACTTGATGAATAGTCAAATTAACCCCTAATATGATTGAATGCTTTGTATTATAGTGTTTGAGATCAAGAGGATCAACCTATGGCATTCAATTTGGGTTATGTATAGTTTAATTTGATGTTAATGGGTTAAATTGGACAATTGAGATTTGGCTCATGGGTTAACCATTCTAGAATCATTAGTTGACTTTGATATTGGGTTTAAACATGGTTATTAGCATACTTTGGTTTATTTTAGTATTGTATGAACCATGTGTATTATGTAGGAATTCTAATTGATTTGGGTAACCCAAGTGGGCTAGTTGGAAGTCGAGGTACGTGAGGTGATTTGTGATCTTACTAGTACTCACTTGCGGATTGGAAATTAGATTGGCTAGACTTAGCCAATCGAGTGTGAGTGTTCTCTTTACTTATTGGTTTTCTTATGCGTGGCATTGTATTATATAACTTGTTTCAACTTGATATATATATATATATATATATGGATATGGCATATGCATGTTTTAATTGATTCATGAAATGAATTTGAGCATATTCCATTGGGTTAGCAATTTGGTTGGGTATTCTAGTTTTGATTTTCTTAGGGAAGTCTTGTAAGTCTAGAGAGATTCCCAATTGTGGACCAGGCAGAGGGTTTTAAGGGTAGGTGCAACCGTGGTTCACCTAAACCTGAAATAAGGTTTGGAAAGAATTGTAAATCGGTCACGTGCCCTTGGAATTCCTATTAGAATATGGGTAAGAGGTCGTTCGGGCATGGGTTTCGTGCACTCGTGTTCTCGAATTGATTCTTACCTAGGAGGTGTTAGGATTGCATTGCATGTTATTTAAATGGTATGCATTGTCTTGTTATGACATGATGCATTATATTAGCATGTATTTAATCTTGTTTCATCACCATGTTATCTCATGTTATTTCAAATACTTTAATGATCTTGACATGTTTTCATAAATGCACATATATGTAGCCACTTGTAGAAAACATTCACTGAGCTTGTTGTAACTCACACCTCATCCTTATCCTTTCAGGTTCTGATAGGAAGGGAAAAGGGAAGGCTTGACTATGGAGCATTCCTTTCAGTATTTTGTTGATATAGGTGTTGTACACTTTTGTATTTTGACATTATGTACATGATAACACCTAACATATGTATATTTAACACATAGATGGGATGTGTATGGTTTTATATTATTTGAACTTTTGGAATTTTATACTTAGTATTTTTGGAGATGTAATATTTATTGTTGTTGATCATGTTTGGATGGATGTAATATAAGATCATTTGTATTTGGGATTTGTGTTTAAGTTAGGCTGACGGGACGCCGGGTGTATCGCCGAAGGGTATACCCGGGGGTTCTGTGCCGGTCATGACGTCACGTATAGTGGGTCGTGACAAAGTAAAAATGGATATCGATGATGAGGATCATGATAAAGAATATCACGAGGTTGTTGTTAATTTTTGGGTAGAAGAAGAAATAGAAGATATTAATGAAGTGAGTTCGTCTGATCAAATTGATCATGAGACACCTTCATATCCTTCTACAAGCATGCCAAATGATGATTTCTTCATAGATGAAGATTTCTTGAGGAAAGTCAGAGAAGATCAGATTTTTGTCATGTCTCGGCTGATGAACCGATTAGATTAGTATCAGATACAACAGAGAAATGAGATTTTGGCAGAAGTCAGAGCATCTCTAAAGTCTCAAAAGAGAAGTGAAATCAATAAGATGAATGAATATACCTCTCACTTGATCCAGGCAACTGAAATATTAGACAAAATGACACAACAAATAGACAGACAATTAAGTGTCATGCAGTCCTTGCCTTCATCGAGTTCCACTTCATCACCACATGATGATCTTGTAAAGGATATTCAAGAAAGCATGCAACAGATTAAGGCATTCATGAGAGCCTTTGTTGTTTTTGTTCAACCAAGATCGTCAGGTGGCCATCTCTAGTATGAAAGAAAATTTAGATACTGCAAGGCCAACAAAGGACAACATACTCAAGCATATGAGAAAGTTCACAACATGGAACATAAGATGCCATTCCTTACCACCACCATACTGGATCTATCATACTCGGTTACAACTGCTGCAGATCGCGTGAAAGGTGTTGTAGGATTCTTTGAAGACCTTTTCAAGGCAATGAACAGTAGGTTGCATTCTACTATTTGGTATATTGCCTCATGCATGAAATATTTTGGACTGCTCTTTCATCTGTTTGAGAAGAAAGGTGTAAAGGTTCCACCAGCACCAAGAGCTCTAGCCTTCACACGTCCCCAAGGACCTAATGAGTTTGACAGACTTCTTATAGAGTGTGAAAAGGAAGAAAAATCTGATGAAGATCCTCTCCATAGAATCAGAAGAAGAATGTTTTTACCCCCGATTCCCTCATCAGAAACTATCCCCGATCCAAAACGCAAGCAACCAATCAGGCCAGAATTTAAAGATTACAAACTTTCTCCAAATTTTGCTCAAGGCCTTGCGGAACGAAAAGACAAGGGCTTTAAACTTAGTCCACCTCTTGATCCATTCAAATTTGGTGTTTCCAAGCCTACCCACGAAAGAATCATTGAAAAATCTAGGCTGACTGTTATAATCGACAAATTTGTCAGAAGCTTGAGAAAAAGCTCAAGTGGTTCTTTAACACCACGAGTGTAATACCCCAAAACGATCTATTAATGGCCAATGATTTGTCACATGTGTGAAAATTTATATTTTTCTCTCCTTTCCCTTCCAACAATATTCTCTAATCTTTTTATTGGAAATAACCAAAAATTACTCCTTAATCTACTATAAATTTCCCTTCATGCAAGATGAATATTGGAAACCAAATCACTACCCAAAACTCTAATATCTTTTATTGGAAATAACCAAAAGTTACTCCTTAATCTACTCTAAGTTTTCCTTCATGCAAGATGAATATTGGAAACCAAATCACTACCCAAAACTCTAATATGTTTTATTGGAAATAACCAAAAATTACTCTTTAATCTACTCTAAATTTCCCTTCATGTAAAATGAATATTGGAAACCAAATCACTACCCAAAACTCTAATCCTATTACATTAATAGGAGGAACTTTTCCCAGCCGTCACACTCAACGCCATCTTCTTCATTCTACTCTCAACCTTATAGCGTGGGCACACAGAGTGACGTCTGTCAGTACAGCGTCGAAACACCACCCACGGTGAATTCCTCCTATCACAGTAAGTTTCTTTACAATTGATTACTCTGTCTTGGAGTTGGAAATGGCAGCCATGAATGAAACCCTTAACTTATATAATGTCTAATTCTCTACAGCGGCCTCCCACACTCTCCATCCTATTCTCAACCTAGAGAACTAGGGAACAAGTGACGCTATATAGGATCGCCTCCGCCGAAACCACCTCAAGGTAATGTTCCTCTTCTTCGCTTTCTCTTCTTTTCTTCTTCTTGCTCATCAAATCAATGCCATGTTTTGGCTCTTACACCAGCAGCAATGGCACTGTTGCTATCACCATCACGCTTCTTTCTTCCCTTCCCTTCTATTTCCTTTCCTTCTTCTTCACCGTCTGCTCCTTTCTCATTTTCTTTGTATTCTAGATGCCAAAAAGAGTTGCTGCAGCTGCAGCAGAACGACGATGTTGCTACCACCGTTTCATGGGGAGAAAATGCCCCCACGTGCTACTTTGATATTAAGCCAATGCCATGTGTTAGATATTAGAAAAGAATGAGTTAAATCATGTGAAATTATAACACATCACACTTTTCTACATTACATATTATATACGCAATACTACGTCATCTAATGCAAATCAGATCGTATATTAGTTATATTAAATTATAATTATATTACATTGCGCTATTTTGTTGTACAATATTACATTGTACCCACATAAATACATCCATATAGATGTATATAATATTATATTATAACATATTATAATCTTATGCTATATTATTACTTTCATGTTGTATGTAAGGTAATGGGTTAACTTTATGCTATATAATTACCGTAGTCTTATATACGTATATACTCATAATTATTTTTATGAATATTTATACTAACATAGAGGTAATATGTATGTATAGGTTAAGGATGTACGTTACACACCAAGGAATTCGGACAACGACAAACTGTGTGTGTATTAGGTGGGGAAGATCCTATGCCTTTACAATATTTTATTTCGATATGTAGATATGAACATTAAATTAATTAGATTTATAGTATTATTAGATTGTTCATCCATGCTTGTCTTACATGATTGTACATATTATGATTGTTGGCCATGATGATATGTGTATGTGTATGATTTGTTGGCCCAAGTTGATGTTAGATGCGCGTAATTCATGTGTACTTTTTAAAGTTTGATGATGAGATATATGACGAGAGTATTAGCATAATTGTTATAGTAAAGTTCATGGGTGAATGCTATTGTTATTTGACATTGTGATATGATACCATGTGTTGTGGAGTTTGAACATATCATGTGAATAGAAGTTATATATCATATTTATGTTGTAAGTGTGATACTATGACATCATTAAAGAACACGATTAAGATAAGAATAACACATATGGAGTAGTTATTCTAAGGAATATCGCCAATGACCGTTTTGGGGCAGTTATTCTGATGAATATCCCCAATGATTATTATAGGGCAGTTCTTCATTATGAATGTCGCCAACTAATTTTTAATTTTGGGTAGTGCCACCCGGGTTGGATTTCCTAAAGGTACATGATTTGGAACGTGATGGAATTCTCAACTCAAACAATCAAATGTTTCAACGATTAATGTGTGAAACTTGTTTGTAATTTTCTTGTGTATGTATCATAATAAAATATTGTGAATGGTTTAGATGACCCATTGGGCTTTCAAGCTCACCCCTATTTTCACATGCAGGTACATGAAAGAATAAAGTCGCAAGTTCGTGACGTTCTCACTGTAGCAGGGGTAGGTTAGTGGCTTGAGTAGCGTTATGGTAGTAGGACTGAGTAATTGTTTAATAATTAATTATATCAATTAAATGGGTTGTATTAGAAATCAATGCTTTTGGAACATTATAGTGGTCGTTGAAGATTTCATGAGTTATTTTATATGTTTATGCCTTGGACTTGAACTTGTTAATTCTACTTGATGAATATATTTAAAATGTTGTGTCCATAATGGATGGACAAGGACAAGGGCCCTCATGGCTCAATATTCAATTTGTGTAATGGGAATCTATCGTCCGTGGTATAGAAATTGAAAGAGTATTCTTCTATCTTAACTTGTAACCTTATTTGGAATATAAATGATATTATTAAATTTATTTTTACCTGTGTAAAGATTTTGGGGTTAAGGTAGATGGATACAATTCACACCTCGATTTTTTTTTTTGCTATTTTCTTTATAAGAGAAAATATTTATTCTTATTATCTTAAATTTAAGTTTTGAAAACTCGGAGTGTGACAGATTGGTATCAGAGCTTAGGCTTCAGATCATGGGAAGTGTTACAACAAATTTTGAGAAGCTTAGTATCAGATAGTAGGTATCAAATCTTTATGAGATTAGGGTCCAACTTGAGCTAGATAAATATTCCAATTAAAAACCTTATAACATAATGTCGAGAATGAAAGTACAGTGGGTTTAACAAATTCAAAGCTTTTAGGACATCGAGTAGAGACGAAAACTTGTATGGAAACTATTTGGTTAGAATCTAAGATCAGGATGAATCTTTTATTCTTGGTTCCAAAGCGGTATGGGACGTGGAGGAATTTAAGGGTATTGGAGGAGTCCTGAACTTGGAGAGTAGCAGGCCATGTTTGGTGAATGACTAACAACTCTGGACGAGCTTGTATCGCTACGTTCAACTGGTATGGGACAACTTGGACATAGTGGGTACCTGGGAAGCCTTAGTTGGTAGGACATTTGCGCATTGTTTGGGTGTATTGAAGTTTCTTTGTGGAAGCTTATATCACCGGGATAGAGTGGTATGGGACACTTGAATACGGAGGGTATAAGTGAAAGTTTGGGAATTTCTTTATACCATTGTTGTGTGGTGTGTTGTTTGTTTGTTTGCTTGTCTTGTTTACATGTATCAAAACCAAATCCTGTACCCTGTGACAATCATGGATTGCCAAAATTTTATAAAACCTAGAAACTGAACCAATAGGATCATTTTATTTTTGAGAACTTAGAATTCTGAATCTAGAGTCACCCTAAACGAAAATAATTATCCCATGTAGTACTAAATATGAGTTGAAATTTTATAGATGGCTGCACCTCGAAGAAGAACACAAGGACTGTGAGTGATCTCATAAGGGACACTGAACCAGTTGTGCAGACACAACCGACACTTGAACCTCAGCCGATGGAGCAAGAACATGCAAATCTGACAGCGAATGTTGACTCTACTGGAGCAGAGAATGTCCGACCTACAACAGTTCCAACCCCTGGAATCGTTTTGGGACCAGAGATGATGGAAAAATTTGTGAGACAAGTAGTGGAACAGGTGACTAGACAGATGCCTCAACCTCAACTGAATCCAAGAATTGTAGTGCAGAATGAGCCAGGAGCTCGAAGCACTAGGAGGCCTAAAGAAAAGGAATGGGCAAATCAATTGAGAGACTTCCAACGTATGCATCCTTCTAAATTTGAAGGAAAATCAGATTCAAGGGAAGCTGACAAGTGGTTCCAGGAGGTTAAGGAACACTTGGAAGTTCGTGGAGTGACTGGTCCAAGAATGGTGGCGATTGCGGCTCACCAATTCATAGGTGAGGCCAAACATTGGTGGCGAATGGTTAAAGAATTTCCTACAGTGGACGTGAACACTATGACCTGGACAACTTTTGAGGAGATATTTTATGATAAATTCTTCCCTAAGGCGAACAGAATAGAATTACAATCTGAATTTGTGAGGCTGAAACAGAAGAACATGACAGTGGTGGAGTATGGGGCTAAGTTTATTGAACTTTCTAGATTTGCTCATGAACTGGTAGTCAATGAACAGATGAAAGCTAGTAGATTCGCAGAGGGTCTCGGGATGGAAATTAGAAAAGTGGTTATTCCTATGAATCTAGAGACTTATAAACAGGTATTTGAACGAGCTTTGTTGGTAGAAAGAGAATTGAACCTGCAAGAGGCAATATGGAACAGAAGCAAAAGGCCTCAAGGACAGACTTTTGATTACCAGGGTAATCACAACAAGAGGCAAAATTTGATTAACTTTGGTGGCAATGGTAATAATTGGAACAGGAACAAGTCCAACAATGGGAACCAGTGGAACAGGGTGCATAGTCACAACAATGGATCAGGATAGTCTAGTCATGATGGTGAACAACAGATGCAGCAGAACAATATTCGTGCACCCCAACAGAATAAAGATCAAGTAGTAGCCACAAGACTTTGCTTCAAATGCAACCGACCGGGTCATTTGGCACGAAACTACACTATTCAAGGGGTTCGACAAAATTTTTCTTCCGGGCAACTGACAGAACAACAACAATGTGCAAGGAAGAAATCAAGCCAATCGTCCAAGTTATAATCAGAATCAAATCCAAAATCAAAATCAAGGCAGAGTCTTTGGAATGACGGAAGGAAATCCTGAGCTAGAGGTTGGTGGAAACGAAGTAGTGGAAGGTACTTTCATTTTATTTCATGTTAGAGTTAAAGTCTTGTTTGATTCTGGAGCATCAAGGTCTTTTATTTCTGAAAACTTAGCCAGGAAACTACAACTTTCCACTATACCTTTATCTGTTGTTATGATGATTTCAACACCAGTAGGAGTAAACGTCCCAACAATTGAAAAATGTAGTTGTGACCTTAGAACTAATGATAAGCAGATTTCAGCTGAATTGATACTCTTAGCCATTAATGATTATGATGTGATCTTGGGTATGGATTGGTTATCTGAGTACCAAGCCCAGATCGATTGCCTTCGAAAGAAGATTACTTTGAGGTTACCTTCGGGAGAGCTGTTGAAAATCTATGGGGATAGAAAAAAAATCCCGAGGAATATCATGTCCCCACTTCTCGAATCTGTGAATCAAAAAGAGGAATTCAAAACCCTAACAGAAGTTGAGCCTCTAAAGACCTTGAGGAATTTAGAACAGAATCTAGTGGTTAGAGACTTTCCTGAAGTGTTTCCCGAAGTATTACCAGGATTACCTCCTAAGCAGGAAATAGTCCAAGATAGAATTGTACCCTGGAACAAACCCCATAGCCATGTCACCCTACAGAATGGCCCTTGGCAAATTAATAGAACTAAGGACTCAGCTTGATGATCTTAGTGCGAATTAATATATCCAGCCGAGCGAATCACCCTGGGGAGCACCAGTATTGTTTGTCAAAAAGAAAGATGGGTCGATGAGACTGTGTATTGACTACAAAAAATTAAATCAAGTCACAGTCAAGAACAAGTACCCCTTACCCAGAATAGATGATTTGTTCGATCAACTGAAGGGAGCAACTTGTTCTTTCAAGATCGACCTAAGGTCCGGTTATCACCAACTTAGAATCAAAGAGTCAGACATACCGTTGACGGCAATCAGGACTAGGTATGGACACTTTGAATTCAGAGTCATGCCATTTGGACTCACTAATGCACCAGCAACATTTATAGACCTAATGAATAGAGCGTTTAGGCCTCATCTAGACAAATTTGTAGTGGTATTTGTTGATGATATTTTGGTTTATTCGAAGACCAATGAGGAACATCAGGAACACCTTACAGTAGTTTTGGAGACATTTAGGCGAAATCAATTATAGGCCAAATTTGAAAAATGTGAATTTTGGATGAAGTCAATCAAATTTTTGGGCCATGTAGTGTCAGCAGAAGGGACATCCGTGGATCCAACAAAACTTGAAGCGGTAATGGACTGGGAAAAGCCAAAATCAGTGACAGAAATTAAAAGCTTTTTGGGACTAGCTGGTTACGATAGAAGATTTATTCTAAATTTTTCGAGACTAGCTGAGCCTATGACAAAGCTAACAAGGAAGGGTGCCAAATTTAGTTGGGACGAGAAATGTGAGAATTCCTTTCAAGAGTTGAAGAGACGATTGACCACAGCCCCAATATTGATCATGCCAAATTTAGTTGGAATGAGAAATGTGAGAATTCCTTTCAAGAGTTGAAGAGACGATTGACCATAGCCCCAATATTGATCACTCCTGCAAGCGGAGTCGGTTATGTTATTTACACTGATGCTTCTAAGATGGTCTTGGTGTTGTTCTGATGCAGGAGGGTAAAGTGGTTGCTTATGCTTCTAGGCAACTGAAGACTCATGAGCAGAATTACCCGACTCATGATTTAGAATTGGTTGCTATTGTATTTACCTTGAAGATATGGAGACACTATCTTGATCTATACTCTGATCATAAGAGTTTGAAGTACATCTATACGCAAAAGGAGTTAAATTTGAGGCAAAGGAGATGGATGGAATTGCTGAATGATTATGATTTTCAGCTGCATTATCACCCAGGGAAAGCCAATGTAGTTGTAGATGCTTTAGTCGAAAATCTTATAAGAATGATGCAAAAAAAAACCCAGATGTACCAGTTGATTGAAGATTATGATTTGGGCGTACAAAAAGGTGAAAACCAGATTTTTTTATATAATATGAGTTGCAAGCCAGACCTACTACATCAAATTAAGGAAGGTCAAGCTCATGATAGAAAATTGATAAAATGGGTGGCAGGTGCAAGAGCCAATAATGGAAATGCAAATTTCAAGATCGATTCAGAGGGGTTATTGAGGTTTAGAGATCGAATTTGTGTACCCAGAATTGAGGAAATTAAAAAGATCTTATTTGATGAGGCACATCAGACTAAATACACTTTACATCCTGGTGGAGATAAGATGTACCAAAATTTGAAGAAAAACTACTGGTGGAAAGGTATGAAGAGAGATGTGGCCAAATATGTGTCTAAATGCCTTACATGTCTGCAAGTTAAGGTCGAGCATAAAAGACCGTCTGGATTGCTACAACCTTTAAAAATCCCTGAATGGAAATGGGATAACATAGCAATGGATTTCGTGGGAGCTCTTCCTAGAAATCAGAAAGGTGAGGATAAGGTTTGGGTAATTGTCGATCGACTTACTAAAGTGGCACACTTCTTACCTATTAAATCCACAGATCCGGTTAGTAAACTGGGTGAACTATATGTTAAAGAGATTGTGAAGCTACACGGAGTACCCAAATCGATAGTGTCAGATAGAGATTCCTTATTCACATCTCAGTTCTGGCAGAGCTTGCAGCCGGAATTGGGAACCAAGTTAACCATGAGCACCGCCTATCATCCTCAGATAGATGGTCAATCTGAAAGGGTTATTCAGATCTTAGAAGACATGTTGAGAGCTTGTGTATTAGATTTCAATGGAAATTGGAGTAAATACTTGCACCTAACAGAGTTTGCTTATAACAATAGTTACCAGGCAAGTATACAAATGGCTCCATATGAAGCCCTATATGGACGACCATGTAGGTCACCACTGTGTTGGGCCGATTGGGAAGATAAGGTACTTACAGGACCTGATATGATAATTGAGATGAACGAAAAAGTGAAGTTGATACAAAAAAGGTTAGTTACTGTACAGAGTAGGCAGAAGAGCTACGCAGATAAGAGGTGCCGACCTTTAGAGTTCCAAAAAGGTGATAAGGTATTTCTGAGAATAAGCCCTCAAAAAGGCATCATGAGGTTTGGTAAGAAAGGGAAATTATCGCCTCGATTCATCGGTCCGTTCCAAATCAGTGATCGAATTGGTGAGAATGCTTACAAACTAGACTTGCCAACTAGTTTATCCACCATCCACAACGTGTTCCATGTGTCGATGTTGCGAAAATATGAATCAGACCCTTCCCACACCATTGGTTGGAAAGAAGTAAAAGTACAAGCTGATGCCACCTATGAAGAAGGACCTTTAAATATCCTAGATTGGAAAGTTCATAGTTTAAGGAAAAAAGACATTCCATTAGTTAAGGTGTTGTGGAAGCATCATGGAGTTGAAGAAGCCACTTGGGAACTCGAAAGTGAAATGAAGGCCAAATATGCCGACTTATTTCAAAGAACGCTCTAGGTAATTAATAATACTCCATTCTATGTGCGTACTATCAATTTTTTCTTCAAACTCACCAATGCATTGGTAAATTTAATAGACTGCTAATAGAATATTTTAACCGTTTTAGATTTCGAGATACAAGTAATCAATCGTGGAGAAAGTTAAACATCATAAAATAAGTAAGCTTAAACTTAATTTCGAGGACGAAATTTCTTTTAAGGCGGGTAGGACGTAATACCCCAAAACGATCTATTACTGGCCAATGATTTGTCACATGTGTGAAAATTTATATTTTTCTCTCATTTCCTTTCCAACAATATTCTCTAATCTTTTTATTGGAAATAACCAAGAATTACTCCTTACTCTGCTATAAATTTCCCTTCATGCAAGATGAATATTGGAAACGAAATCACTACCAAAAACACTAATATCTTTTATTGGAAATAACCAAAAATTACTCCTTAATCTACTCTAAGTTTTCCATCACGCAAGATGAATATTGGAAACCAAATCACTACCCAAAACTCTAATATCTTTTATTGGAAATAACCAAAAATTATTCCTTAATCTACTCTAAATTTCCCTTCATGCAAGATGAATATTGAAAACCAAATCACTACCCAAAACTCTAATCCTATTACATTATTAGGAGGAGCTTTTCCCAGCCGTCACACTCAACGTCATCTTCTTCATTCTACTCTCAACCCTATAGCGTGGGCACACAGAGTGACGTCTGTCGATACAGCGTCGAAACACCACCCACGGTGAATTCCTCCTATCACAGTAAGTTTGTTTACAATTGATTACTCTGTTTTGGCATTGGAAATGGCAGCCCTTAACTTATATAATGTTTAATTCTCTATAGTGGCCTCCCACACTATCCATCCTATTATCAACCTAGAGAACAAGGGAACAAGTGACGCCATATAGGATCGCCTCCGCCGAAACCACCTCGAGGTAATGTTCCTCTTCTTCGCTTTCTCTTTTCTTCTTCTTGCTCATCAAATCAATGCCCTATTTTGCATCTTACAGCAGCAGCAATGGCACTGTTGCTATCACCATCAGGCCTCTTTCTTCCCTTCCCTTCTATTTCCTTTCCTTCTTCTTCATCGTCTGCTCCTTTCTCATTTTCTTTGTATTCTAGATGCCAAAAAGAGTAGCTGCAGCTGCAGCAGAACGACGTTGTTGCTACCACCGTTTCATGGGGAGAACATGCCCCCACGTGCTACTTTGATATTAAGCCAATTCCATGTGTTAGATATTAGAAAAGAATGCAAATCATGTGAAATTATAACACATCACACTTTTCTACATTACATATTATATACGCAATACTATGTCATCTAATGCAAATCAAATCGTATATTAGTTATATTAAATTATAATTATATTACATTGCGCTATTTTGTTGTACAATATTACATTGTACCCACATAAATACATCCATATAGATGTATATAATATTATATTATAACATATTATAATCTTATGCTATATTATTACTTTAATGTTGTATGTAAGGTAATGGGTTAACTTTATGCTACATAATTACCGTAGTCTTATATACGTATATACTCATAATTATTTTTATGAATATTTATACTAACATAGAGGTAATATGTATGTATAGGTTAAGGACGTACTTTACACACCAAGGAATTCGGACAACGACAAACTGCGTGTGTAATAGGTGGGGAAGATTCTATGCCTTTACAATATTTTATTTCGATATGTAGATAGGAACATTAAATTAATTAGATTTATAGTATTATTAGATTGTCCGTGCATGCTTGTCTTACATGATTGTGCATATTATGATTGTTGGTCATGATGATACGTGTATGTGTATGATTTGTTATCCCAAGTTCATGTTGGATGCGCGTAATTCATGTGTACTTTTTAAAGTTTGATGATGAGATATATGACAAGAGTATTAGCATAATTGTTATAATAAAGTTCATGGGTGAATGCTATTGTTATTTGACATTGTGATATGATACCATGTGTTGTGGAGTTTGAACATATCATGTGAATAGAAGTTATGTATGATATTTATGTTGTATGTGTTGGGCTTTCAAGCTCACCCCTATTTTTCACATGCAGGTACATGAAAGAATAGAATCGCAAGTTCGTGATGTGTCTCACAGTAGTAGGGGTGGGTTAGTGGCTTGAGTAGCGTTATGGTAATAAGACTGAGTAATTATTTAATAATTAATTATATCAATTGAATGGGTTGTATTAGAAATCAATGCTTTTGGAACATTAAAGTGGTCGTTGAAGATTTCATGGGTTATTTTATATGTTTATGCCTTGGACTTGAACTTGTTAATTCTACTTGATGAATATATTTAAAATGTTGTGTCCATAATGGATGGATAAGGGCAAGTACCCTCATTGCTCAATATTCAATTTGTGTAATGGGAATCTATAGTCTGTGGCATAGAATTTGAAAAAGTATTCTTCTATCTTAACTTGTAACCTTATTTTGAATATAAATGGTATTATTAAATTTATTTTTACCTGTGTAAAGATTTTGGGGTTAAGGTAGATGGATACAATTCACGCCTCGATTTTCTTTTTGCTATTTTCTTTATAAGAGAAAATATTTATTCTTATTATCTTAAATTTAAGTTTTGAAAATTGTAGTGTGACAACGTGCTCCTAGGAAACCCAAGGGCTCTGAACGTAGTTCCAGTGGATCCAAAAAGGACGAGGAGGCCGAAAGAAAAAGGAAGGGGAAGGGTCCTAATACGAGTTAAACCTACCTATTTTTTAATGTTTTCAAAAGGGGAAGAAGAAAATGAATATATTAAGGGTAAGTTAGCTCCAGAGGGAAGCTACAAGTCAGGGGGAGTTCATTTGAGTTTCTATACAATATGTTGATTGTATGATTATCATGTTCTTGTATATTGTGGATGATTGTCATGTTCTTGTATATTGTGATTGATTGTACTCATCTTGTAATTTATATGTTGAAATCGGATATACTTGACATGCTTGCAAATATGCTTGACATGTTTGCTACTCTAAATTCGTTATATGTTTGAGTACATGAATATAATTATCTACATGATCTATGAGTATTTGAAATCATCAAAAAGGGGGAGATTGTTATCTCAATGAACCCCATGACATGAATGTTTTGATGATTCCAAATATCTCCAATTTGTATATCTAATGATTTTGTCAAGTGTTTCAGATTTATCAAGAATCACGATTAAGGAACTATGCTCACAAGCCTATTGGATATCACAAGTAAAGTTCTAAGTTCGTCAGTACTTAGAATGTAAAGTCTATCGATCAATTTACTCTCAGCAAGATTTAATCGTTTTCATATTTTGATCGTCACAATATAAATGTATTTTTATAATTTGTAAAGTATTTGATTTGATCAGAAAATATCATGATTTTAAACATGTTTTTAATCATATTTTATCGAGCTTTAATCGAGAAATCAAAAACCTTTTTTATAGAGTCTTTCAAGACGCTAATGTTTTAGCAAGGCTCTCCAAGACTTGATAAGTCAAGACGGTGATAAAATATTAGGACGCTAAAGGTTGAATTGAACTGATCCATTAGGTCGCTTACTTGTAAGTAGCTGTCTCCCTTTAGTCAACCTTTGAAAGTGTCAGAACGCTAACTTAGTTTCAGCTCGCTAAAAGTTCTTAGTTTTTAATTGATTTCTATCTTTAAGGAGGCTAATAGTTATAAGTAGAAAAACTGTCAGGACGCTACGTAGATAGAAGCACCCTCATCCTTAGAATCAACTTAATAACTTTGAGGACGCTTACTGTCCTTCAGCGCATTCAATATTGTTTTAAAATTGTTTTAAAATTTCGTGTGAGTAGCACCCTCGTGTGTTTAAGTGATTTTAAAACAAAGCAGGACGCTAACTGTCGAGTAGCGCCCTTATTATTTAAGTCATTTAATTGTCAAAGTAAGTCAGGACGCTTACGATTCAGTAGCGCCCTCACTTCCTTGTTCGGTAGGACGCTGATGCTCTATGAGCGCAACGACAAAAATGATATTTTTGTTGTTCTGACATGTACACCCTCTTTAGCCACTTTTTTCAGAACAACTTTTTATACAAAAATCAACTTTTTGGATTTGTCAGAGATATCCTCTGATTCATGAACCACTTCTTTTAGAATTTCTTTATTCGTGAATCTGAAGATAATCAGAATGTTCATGAAATGTGCAGTTGTCATTTTCGTGATACATTCTAGTTGTTGTGAGTAAACGTTCAAATTTTGAAATTCAAATTCAAATGAACAACAACTTCATCTCTACAAGTCTAAAATACTAGCACTTAACCATGTGCAAAATCACAAAAATTTTCTGAGCCAAAACACTTTTGAAAGTTACTCTAATTTTCATTTGATCTAAAAGTTTAAGTTATTTTGTTTTCAAAGTGTTTTCTTTGAAACTTTGCTTATTCAAATGATTTTCATACTGAGCTAAATTTATATCTTTATTTGAAAAATCATTTGAAAGATTGAATTGTTCTCACTCAAATTTTCAGTACTGGTTTAATTTATATCATTCTTGCTGAAAAAGAAATTTGAAAGATAGTTCATATGATACAGTTGTACTTCAATTCATATCATGTATGTTGTATCAAGGTTGTAACAGTAGTTAGATAAACTATTGAGTTGACATTCTTGTATTCAACAAGTTTCGATCGTCTCACACCCGTAAGTTGAGAAACGGTAGTTCTCACATCCGTAAGTTGAGAAGTGTAACGGTTGTTCTCACACCCGCAAGTTGAGAAAAGGTGTAACGGTTTGATTCTCACCCGTAAGAGAATCCCTTAGTGATAAGGTTTAAAATCCGAACTGAGGAGGTTAGGTAGTAGACGTAGGCAAGTAGCTGAACCACTATAAATCGACTGTGCATATTTATTTATTTTTCGCACTTTAAGTTAGCCATTGCATTCAATCTTAAATTGTCTAATGTCCAATTCACCCCCTCTTGGACATACCTAGGCCAACACTAGTGAAGCACAACCGACTGATCTTCCCATAGTTAAAGAGTTCCCAGATGTATTTCCAGAGGATTTGCCTGGATTACCACCTCGGAAGGAGATCGATTTTGTGATTGAGTTGATTCTTGGTACTCGACCGATCTTTATTCCACCCTATAGAATGACACCCAAGGAATTGCAAAAGCTCAAGTTACAATTGGAACAATTACTTGCAAAGGGATTTATCCGCCTTAGCATGTCTCCGTGGGGAGCTCCAATGTTGTTTGTCAAGAAGAAAGATGAAAGTCTACGACTAGGCATCGATTACCGCCAACTTAATAAGGTGATTGTGAAGCATAAATATCCACTCCCTAGGATCGGCGACTTGTTTGATCAGTTGAAAGGGGCCAAATATTTTTCAAAGATTGATTTGAGATCCAACTACCATCAAATTAGGGATGAGGATATACATAAAATAGTTTTCGTACCAGGTATGGGCATTATGAGTTTTTAGTGATGCCTTTTGGTCTAACCAATGCCCCTGCAATGTTTATGGACTTGATGCAAAGGGTGTTCAAATCATATATGGATAAGTTCCTGATTGTTTTCATTGATGATATCTTGATCTATTCACGAACGCAGAAAGAACATGATGACCATCTTAGAACCAAGCAGAGTAAGTGTGAGTTCTGGATAGATGCGGTGAAATTCTTAGGCCATGTGGAGAATACGGATGGTGTTTTAGTTGATCCATCTAAGGTTGAGGCTATCCTTAATTGGTTGAGACCTACCACAGTGACAGAGATTAGGAGTTTTCTGGGTTTGGCCGGCTACTATAGGCGTTTTGTCGAGGGATTCTCCAAACTAGCCATAACGATGACCAGGTTGACCCAGAAAAAAACCTCATATAAGTGGACATCAAAATGTGAAGATGCCTTCCAAGAATTGAAGAAGATATTGACTACCGCTCCAATGTTGACATTGCCTGAGTCAGGCAAGGATTTGATTATCTATGCAGATGCATCAGGGTCAGGACTTGGTTGTGTGCTCATGCAGGAGAACAAAGTGATAGCTTATGCTTTTAGGCAGTTGAAAGTGCATGAGAAAAACTACCCAGTCCACGATTTGGAGTTGGCAGCGGTGGTGTTTGTTTTGAAGCTTTGGAGATACTATTTGTATGGCGAGAAATTTACTATTTATTTTGACCATAAATGTGACGCCCCGAAAATTATTTCATCTAGCCCATAACCAAATTGCATTTTGCCCAAACTCTATGTGTTGCCTTGATATGTTTGGTGTTTGTTTGATGGTTGTTTAATGTTTGTATATTTGATGCTTGATAATGTATATAAATATGTGCATCATAAATTGTATATGGGTCATGTTAAATTAAAGTATAATGCATATGTTATTATTTATGCATGGGCCCATTAAACCATGAATTGATATGTGTTAGGATTGATTGAATAAAAGGATAAATGAAAATGAAAATTTGGTGTATTAAATGGATTAGACACTTAAAATACATGGGAGCATGATATTGGTTAAAGTACATGTGGTTGGTATGGGTAGTATGAGACCAACACATGTCAAGTTGGTGCATGAGAATGGACAAGTGTCCCATGCCCCATTTCTTTTCTCCAACACATGTCGAGTTGGTGCATGAGAATGGACAAGTGTCCCATGCCCCATATCTCTTCTCCAATACATGTCAAGTTAGTGCATGAAAATGGACAAGTGTCCCATGCCCCATTTCTCTTCTCCAACACATGTCAAGTTGGTGCAAGAGACCAACACATGTCAAGTTGGTGCATGAGAATGGACAAGTGTTCCATGCCCCATTTCTCTTCTCCAATACATGTCAAGTTGGTGCATGAAAATGGACAAGTGTCTCATGCCCCATTTCTCCTCTCCAACACATGCCAAGGTTGGTGCATGAGAGTGGACAAGTGTCTCATGCCCTACTTCTCTTCCCCAAGGAAGCCTTTAGAGGGTGAGATGAGTAGAGAGAAAGGAAAAAAAGAAGAAGAGAAAGAAAGAGGGAGTTGCTTTAAGAAAAATCTCTGCAACGTTTTCATCAAAGAGTTGGATCTTGAGGATATATAGTCCGATTGAGCTCAAACATTTTCAGAACGTTCGTAGCTTATGGTTATTCATTCTGGTCGGTGGAGATCTCGATTAGAGGTTTTTTCTAAGAGATATAACCTCTCAAACAAAGCTGGTCGGAAAGTCTGGATTTCTCGCACAGTTTCGATCAAACTAATATATCTCCTAAATCTACCGTTGGATGGATATGATATTTGGGTATGTGGTTCAAAACTGATCCTTCGCCATTATGAACGGTGGAGATGTTTATGGATTAAGTATGTTGTGTGATATAGTTATCTGAGTTTGAGTATTTGCAGTAGGAAAGGAGAAATTATCTGATTAGAGACTTCTTCATCAAAGTACTTTATCCTTTCGGTCCACCGTGGATTGAGCTGATGTTTGGACAGAAGGTTTGGTTCTTAACATACTTCAATCTGTACAGTTGATTTTGGGATTGAATATTTCTGTTGGTAGATTGATACATCTAAACAGAATATTAAATGAAGGATTGGTAGGGTTGTTTGTATTAGACCTAAATTTAGAATATGAACTTAGACCTTTCCAAATAGCTTGCATGTCAACTATGTTGACCTAGTTGCCATTGTTGATGAACCCATGATGCAAAATCAGTGATATACATGGCTGAACATTGTGACCTAGTGTAAATAGGCAATATGGCCTAAGTATGGAAAATTTCATATTTTAGGGCTTTTGATGCTTTTGGCCTAGAATCATTGAATTGATGCAACTTATGTTTAATTTTGCACGATTAGGGTTGATTATGCTACTGATTTGGTGGTTGTGACCATATTATGGGTTATGCCTACTTGTGATCAAATGGCCCAATTTGAGCATGTTTATGCCTAAGGAATTGAAAATCAGTATTTTTGATTAGTAGAATGGTTTATGAATGAGAACTATGCATTAGAGGCCTAAGTCATGTGATTTGAGTTGAATGGTGGGATTAGATGGGATTTAGGTGAAATAGACGTGCACTAGTAACCCCAAATAAACATGATTGGGGTCAACGGTACGGTGAAATAGACTTGTACTAGTAACCCCAATGCATGTGGAATGTGGATCCAAATTGATAAGCTTTTACTTGCATCGAACTTATTATAAATGCTTGATATCTATATGTTATGAGCTTTTAATCATTCTACACATTGACATGCATACATGATATTTATTGATGAGTATTGATAGCATATTTTAATTCTATTCACTGGGCACCGTTGGCTCACCCTCATTTTCCTCTTTCTGGTCCTTCTGTCCCGAATAAGGGCAAAGGAGTAGTCATATCTTGAGGGCCTTGCCTGCAAGAGGATCGAAGGCCTCGATGTGAGTTGAGAGGCATTTTGATTGAATTTTGTTTGAAATTATGATGTATTATATTTTGGACTTTGTAATTATAACACTTACCACATTGTAGTATGGGTGAGTTGAGACTTGTTAGATAGACCATGTGGGCATATGACGGTTTTATTTATGGTTCATTTTTATGGATTATCTCTTGTCTTGGATGACTAATACGGTTGGTAGTTTTGTTTAGTACCTGTTTGTATTATGTCGTTGTTTGGGATAAGGCTCGTAGGGTCTCAACCACCTCACGAGGGTTGAGGACCTGTTTGAGATGCCTACGTCGAGCATCCCACCCCGGCATTCCGCACACCATTCCTAGCGGGGTTGGTGGTCTGGGGTGCGGGGTCGCCACAGTTGGTATCAGAGCCCGGTTTTACTAGGTTTGGTCTATGTGTTGGACTTAGATGACTTTGACCTAGGAAATGGGTGAGAGCTTTAGGTGTTAAAAGGCTTAAAAGAACTAACTTAAAAGCCTTACTATCATATTTTTTGTGTGTATTATATGATTTGGGTAGTTATGAGGCTTTGTTAATGTTTTAAATTCTCTAATGTGTGATGGTTGCTCGTATTTCTACTTCTCATTGTCAAGAGGAGGAGTGAGAGATTGAGACAGCCACACACAGGGCGATCCGATGATGACCGGATGGGGAGGATGGAGGAGATCATTCAGGCACAGGGCCGCTTCATGGAAGCCCAAACTGCACAGATACAGGCGTTGGTGCAGTAAGTCGAGGTCGTTGCTCGAAAGTCGCCTCAGACAATACCGCAGGAAGCGGGCACCAGTGGGGCCGAGGCGGCCGGGGCTAGTGGAGCTACCGTTGGATGGATATGATATTTGGGTATGTGGTTCAAAATGGATCTTTCTGGATTATGAACAGTGGAGATGTTTATGGCTTAAGTATGTTGTGTAATATAGTCATCTGAGTTTCAGTATTTACAGCAAGAAAGGAGAAATTATCTGATTAGAGACTTGTTCATCAAAGTGACTTATCTTTTCGGTCCACCGTTGGATTGAGCTGATGTTTGGACAAAAGGTTTGGTTCTTAACATACTTCAATCTGTACGGTTGATTTTGGGATTGAATATTTCTGTTGGTAGATTGATACATCTAAACAGAATATTAAATGAAGGATTGGTAGGGTTGTTTGTATTAGACCTAAATTTAGAATATGAACTTAGACCTTTCCAAATAGCTTGCATGTCAACTATGTTGACCTAGTTGCCATTGTTGATGAACCCGTGATGCAAAATCAGTGATATACATGGCTGAACATGGTGACCTAGTGTAAATCGACAATATGGCCTAAGTATGGAAAATTTCATATTTTAGGGCTTTTGATGCTTTTGGCCTAGAATCATTGAATTGATGCAACTTATGTTTAATTAAGCATGATTAGGGTTGATTATGCTACTGATTTGGTGGTTGTGACCATATTATGGGTTATGCCTACTTGTGATCAAATGGCCCAATTTGAGCATGTTTATGCCTAAGGAATTGAAAATCAGTATTTTTGATTAATAGAATGGTTTATGAATGAGAACTATGCATTAGAGGCCTAAGTCATGTGATTTGAGTTGAATGATGGGATTAGATGGGATTAGATGGGATTTTGGCCTATTGTCTATATGTGGGCTGATTTAGGGTTGATGTGTAATGTCTATGTGATTGAGCATAGAAATTGATGTATGGTTGGATATTGATGAATGTTTCAGGACCTTGATTGGATTGATTCGGTTTGGTGTCCGTGTGTGGTTAGATACTCTCGCGAGGCTTGGTTGTGGGTAGACTTCATTTATGATTATATCTTCTATGTCATCATATCACTTATATATATTGTATGTTGAAAGCATGAATGTGTTTTAATGTTTTGAATGATGCATTGATTTGAGAAAACCTTATGACTTTGGTTGGGCACATCTATCTGGCTAATAGAGGGGCTTAACCTCGTCGTAGGAGGGTTTTAAAAAGGAAATATTTGGGGATGAGAACGGTACGGTGAAATAGACGTGCCTAGTAACCCCAAATAAACATGATTGGGCTCAACGGTACAGTGAAATAGACTTGTACTAGTAACCCCAATGCATGTGAAATGTGGATCCAAATTGATAAGCTTTTACTTGCATCGAACTTATTATAAATGCTTGATATCTATATGTTATGAGCTTTTAATCATGCTACACATTGACATGCATACATGATATTTATTGATGAGTATTGATAGCATATTTGAATTCTATTCACTAGGCACCGTTGGCTCACCCTCATTTTCCTCTTTCAAGTCCTTCTGTCCCGAATAAGGGCAAAGGAGTAGTCATATCTTGAGGGTCTTGCCTGCGAGAGAATTGAAGGCCTCGATGTGAGTTGAGAGGCATTTTGATTGAATTGTGTTTGAAATTATGATGTATTATATTTTGGACTATGTAATTATAACACTTACCACATTGTAGTATGGGTGAGTTGATACTTGTTAGATAGACCATGTGGGCATATGACGGTTTTATTTATGGTTCATTTTTATGGATTATCTTTTGTCTTGGATGACTAATACAGTTGGTAGTTTTGTTTAGTACCTATTTGTATTATGTCGTTGTTTGGGATGAGGCTCGTAGGGTCTCAACCACCTCACGAGGGTTGAGGACCGGTTTGAGATGCCTACGCTGGGCGTCCCACCCTGGCATTCCGCACGCCATTCTTAGCGGGGTTGGTGGTTCGGGGTGCGGGGTCGCCACAATAAGAGTATAAGATACTTGTTCTCTCAGAAGGAGTTGAACATGAGGCAAAGGTGTTGGCTTGAGTTTCTCAAGGATTACGACTTTACATTGGAGTACCATCCAGGGAAAGCCAATGTGGTTGCAGATGCACTGAGTAGAAAAAGGATTGAAACAGAAGCAGTGGTTTACCATATGAGGCACGAGTGGATGTTTTTCAAGTAGGCTAGTATGATGAGTATAAGCTCCACCCTTACTACAATTGTTATTTCTGCAGAAATGAGAGTTCAGCCTACTCATATGCAAAAAGTTATTAGTCAATAGAAAAGTGATAAAAAATACAATAAGTACAAGGACTGGGCTAGAAGTGATAATTACCCGGATTGGAGAATATCTTCAGATGGCTCATTGAGGTACAGGGACAGGTTATAGGTGCCTAGAGATTGGGATTTAAGGAGAGAGTTACTTCAAGAAGCTCACAAGTCGAGGTATACAGTGCACCCAGAGGCCACCAAGATGTACCATAATATGAAAAAATGTATTGGTAGTCAAGGATGAAGAAGCACATTGCTGATTACATTCGAAAATGTGAGGTGTGTCAGTAGGTTAAGGTTGAACATTAGAAGCTTGGAGGACTTTTGCAGCCTTTACCCATTCCTCAGTAGAAGTGGGAAAATATAGCCATGTATTTCGTGGTTGGTCTACCCAAGTCCCAAAAGAAACATGATGCCATATGGGTAATCGTTGACAGGTTGACTAAGTCTGCACATTTCTTGCCAATTTCCATGAAGGACCTGCTTGAGAAGCAGAGCAAGAGGTACAAAGATGAAATAGTGAGGTTACACGGTGTCCCATTGTTTATAGTGTCAAACTGAGATTCCCAGTTCACATCTAGGTTCTGGCAGGGATCTACAAATAGCTCTTGACACACAGCTTCACCTCAGTACCGCTTTTCATCCTCAGACCGATGGACAGACTGAGAGATTGATTCAGATTTTGGAGGATATGCTTAGGGCTTGTGTACTTGATTTTGGGGGTCAGTAGGAAAGTTATATTCCTCTGTGTGAGTTCGGGTAGAATAACAGTTATCAAAGTAGTATTGGTATGGCTCCTTTTGAGGCATTATGTGGAAGACCTTGCAGATCGCATGTATGTTGGATGGAGGTTGGTGATGTTGAACCAATTATCCTCATGTCCCTTACGAGGATATGTCCCTAATGTGAAAGATATTTTGATGATTACAAACCACATTATGTTTATGATAATACTGCATACATGACATATCTAATCTTACTTGAAGGTTTCGAAGAATTAATGATACATGGAGAACGTATTAAAAGATCTACTTGAAGACCATGATCATTTGAAGACATTAGCGTATGATTAGGTTATGTTTAGGTTGTATAACCTTCTCTGCCATTTGATTCAGCAATATGCATGATTACATGTTTTAGTCGAATTGATTTTCGATCATTTGCATATTTGATTTATAATCATGTTTTATTGAGTTTTAAATGAAAAATCAAAAACTGTTTTTAAGAGTTTTTCAGGACGTTGACCACATTCAAGGTTGAAATGCACTTATTCAATAGGACGCTTACTTGATAGTAGCTACACACTTAAGTCAACCTGTGAAGGTGTAAGGACGTTGATCTAACATTAGCTCACTGTAAAGTCTCTAAGTTCTAAATGATTCCTATCTTTAAGGACGTTAATAGTTATAAGTTGAAAAACTGTAAGGACGCTACTTGTGTAAGAGCGCCCTCATCCTTAGAATTAACTTAATAACTTTCAGAACGCTTGCTGTCCTTCATCGCACTTAATATTATTTCAAATTTGCTTTCAAATTTCAGGACGCTTACTTATGAGTAGCACCCTCGTGCGTTTAAGTATTTTAAAATAAAACAGGATGCTAACTGTTAAGTAGCGCCCTCATGGTTTAAGTCATTTAATCGTCAAAGTAAGTCAGAACACTTACGGTTTAGTAGCGCTATTACTTCAATGTTCAGCAGGATGCTCATGCTCTATGAGCACCCTCAAGGAACAGAATGGCAAAAGTTGATATTATACGCTAATTCAACAGTGTAACTGTTTTGACACTGACACCATTATAGCCTACTTTTTCATAACTGTACAAAAGATTTTTAGAATCGTACAACAACTTTTTCAGAACTTTTTGAGCATTCTAATACTATGTCAGCACATTCCTTTTTTCGTGAATGATCAGATGATTCAGGTGCTTCTTTTTACATGTTCTTAGAATGATTTGGATGAAGATCCAGTTTGAATCCATGGAAGCAAGGGTTTTAATAATCCTTTTGCTTGTTTTAGATGTAGATCTAATTTATTTACATGCCTCATGGTGGAATAAACTAGTCTATCTAGTTATATATTTTTAATAAAATCTAACCAAGGGTTTCATAGCGGAAACCCACGGTGATTTGAAAGGTATCTAAATTTGTGAACATTGGATTAATGGATATTTTTTGTGGTGGAAAAACCATGTGATGTAAATAATTAAATTTAATTAAAAATAATTAATTAATTAAAAATAAATAAAATAAGTAAATAACTATTATATGTAGATTTTGGGAATTATGGATTGTTAAATAATTTTAAATTATTATATTTGGATTTAGGAAGTGAGGAAAGGTTAGAAATAAATCTGAAAGCTACGGAAAGGTGATTGGAACGTGATTTAGGCTTGGAGGTGAGTATGGTTCCATCCTCCCATCGTGTATATATCATGATAAATAAATAAATCAATTTTTCATGTTTATGAACTGATTTATTAATTATATACATGTGTGCATTGGTTTATGCACTATTTGGTTTTATGAATTACATGGATATTAAATATCATTGTTTTTATGCCTAAAATATTGCATGTTTAAAAAAGGGATTTGAGTAGAGCAAGGAAGGAATTTCCTTGATTTGATCCTAAGAATCGACAACCATGAGTTCCTAGATTATGGTCATGACCTAGATGATTATATTTTTCACATAAGACTATAGAGTGGTTCTAGGATATAATAGGCATGAGGTTGATTGCACCAAGTCATTACGCCTAGAGGTCGATAATCTTGGTATAAGCGTAATGTCGAGAGTTGAATTACGTGGGTCCAAGAAGTGACTTTTCCATGGGTATGACTTTATTTTTGAATTAAATAATATTTGACTTGTATAAACCTTTCTACTTGCATTGTTGCATATTCATCATGTGATTTGTTATTTCATGCATTGTTTTAAATTATTGATGAGTATATGATGATAGTGTGCGATATCATTTCACTAGGCTTTTTAGCTCACCCCATTTTTTTTTTCACATCTTCCAGGTTCTTCTAGTGCCCTAGACAAGGGTAAAGGAGTCTCGTTGTGATCAGACAACTCACTTGGATCAGAAGTGAGTATATGCGGTTGTAGTATTGGACATAAATAGGTTTTATTATTTCTTGTTTAGTACTCTAATTTTATTTGGACATTTAAGTCATGTATGGATTGAGTTGGGTTGACTGAACCCATTTATTTGGCTTTCATACTTCTGTACACTTGGTGTGGACTTTATTAGATGTTATGAGACTTATGGTTTAACATGTTATGGTCAATATAGAATTTAATTATTTTTGTTCAAATCTTTGCCTAGTGGACTTGTTCAGGGATTTAGTTTAATGTGATATGGAGTGCACGTCTTGTATGAAATTTGTACAGGTGGTATGTGTGTAGGGTTACTAGTGCTCGGTGTTGAGTGCTAACCTAGGCAATTCGCCTCTCTGGGATTTTGGAAGAAGTGGTCGTCAGAAAAACACATTTAAACACCATTGAACATGCTCCCAAATCCACAGTTGGTTCAACACAACAGGGTTGAAGAAATCACATGTCCAACCATGGAAATTCCACAATTTCACCATTAATCAACTTAGAATTAAGCAAGGAATCATTTACCTTTGATTTCACCTATCAATTCATACAATTTCCAACTCAAACCCACTTTTCAAATCTCCCAATCTAACTATGGAAATCATCAAATTTTCACATACGTTAAATAACTTGAAGAAAGGAAAAAGAATCTGTAATTTTTAACGAAAAATCACCAATTCTTACTTGGATTTGGTTGTTGGCCCAGATATGTCCAAGAAGGAGGTGAATTGGACACTTAGACAATTTAAAAATAATAACAATGGCAAAGATACAGTGCAGAAAAAATAAACAAATATGCACAGTCGATTTATAGGGGTTCGGCTACTTGCCTACGTCCACTACCTAACCTCCTCAGTTAGGATTTTAACCTTGTCATTAAGGGATTCTCTTATGGGTGAGAATCAAACCGTTACACCTTTTCTCAACTTACGGGTGTGAGAACAACCATTACACTGCTCAACTTACAAGCTTGAGACCAACCTATCTCAACTTACGGGTGTGAGAACTACCATTTCTCAACTTACGAGTGTGAGAAGACCAAACTTTGTTGAATATAGAATATCAAATTAGTAGTTTATCTAACTACTGTTACAACCTTGATACAGTATACAGGATATGAAATTGAATACAACTATATCTTATGAACTGTCTCTCAAATTACTCTTTCAGCAAGAATGATATAAGTTAAAACAATGTTGAACGATTTGAGTGAAAACAGTTCAAAACTTCAAAGAGATTTTCATATAAAGATAGAATATTAGCTCAGTATGAAAATCTTTTGAATACGTAAAGTCTCGAAGAAAACTACTGTGAAAAATAGAGTGACTTAAACGTTTTCTTGACCAAATGAAAATTCGACTAACTTTCAAAAAATGTTTTAGCTAAAAGAATTTTGGGTGCTTAACAAATTGTTAAGTGTCTGTATTTATAGACTTGTAGAGATGAAGTTGTTGTTCAATCGAACTTGAATTTCATATGAATGTTTACTCACAACAGCTAGAATATACCACGAAAATGGCAACTACACAATTCATGAATATTCTTTTTTTCTCCAGATACACGAATAAGGAAAGTTTTAGAAGACGTGGTTCGTGAATCAGAGAATATCTCTTACAAATACAAAAAATTAATTTTGTACATGTCAAAACAGTAAAAATATCATTTATGTCGTTTTGTTCTTTTGAGGGCGCTCATAGAACATCAACATCCAATTGAACAATGAAGTGAGGGCGCTACTAAATAGTAAGCCTCATTACTTGCTTTGACAATTAAACGACTTAAAGCATGAGGGTGCTACTTCGCAGTAAGCGTTCTGCTTTGTTTTAAAACGCAAAACACATGAGGGCACTACTCAAGAGTAAGCGTCCTAAATCATTAAAAGCAATTTTAAATCAATTTTAAGCACACTGACGGACGGTGAGCGTCCTAAAAGTTATTTAAGTTGATTCTAAAGATGAGGGCGCTCCTACAGAAGTAGCGTCCTCATAATTCATTCAACTTATAACTTATTAGCGTCCTTAAGGATAAAAATCACTTAAAGCCAAAAAGATCTGTCAGCGAGCTGAAACTAAGTCAGCGTCCTGACATTCTCAGAGGTTGATAAAAGAAATGTCACTACTAAAAAGTAAGCGTCCTTATTAATCAGTTCAATTCAACCTTGAGCGTCTTAACATTTTATCAGCGTCCAGACATATCAAGTCCAGGAGGGTGCTGCTAAAACATTAGCGTCTTGAAAGACTTTTATAAAAGTTGTTTTTAATTTCTCGATTAAAGCTCAATAAAACATCATTGTTTCTTTTAATCAAAACAAATTCTTTAGAAATCATAAGGTACGATTAAAATGTTACGATCAAAATATGCAAACGATAAAAATCTTGCTGAGAATAAAATGATCGATAGACTTTACATTTTAAATACTGACAGACTCAAAACTTTACTTTGATGTCCAATAGGCTTGTGATCACAGTTCCTTGATCTTGATTCTTGATAAATTTGAAACACTTGACAAGATCATTAGATAGACCAACTGGAGATATTTGGAATCATCAAAACATTCATATCATGGGGTTCATTGAGATAACATTGGCCACCCAAGCTCTTTCCTCTTCTTCCCTTTCGTTCCTCTGGTTTTTCTCTAGTTCTTGCAAGTGAAAATGGCCTAAAAAAGTTGAGAAAAGCTCTTTTAATCTCGCACAACCGCCTCACCGACCAATTTTAAAAACTGTTAGGCATGTAGAAAAACATGTTTCTCCCCCAGGGAACGCGTTTCTTCGCTGCCTAGAAAATGGATTTTCTTTAAAAAATTTGTGAGAAGCGCGTTTCTTCTAAAGAAATGTGTTTCTCTAAAAATTTTCAGAAAACTATGCTCTCAGGTTTTCACTACAGAAACGTGTTTCTCAAGGCTCTAGGTGACAATTTCACTAAATGTTGGGTTTTCAATGCTATGTTTAGGGTCCAGGTATAACTACCACCCTAATATACACACATTCACCCTATTCTAAGGCCATGCACATATGTATATGCCTATAAATACGCTTGACATTACGTTTAAATCAACGTATAAGTTTGACTCATAAATGTGGGGTGTTACAATGAATTGCTACTATAAATGTCATGTAGTTTGATTATTTATCTATCTTCCAAACTTAAATATTTGGTAATGTATATAATAATACCATGATTACTGATGTGTTCATGATTTTGAACCTATTGGTGAGCATGTGATGGTAGATATGTAATATCATCTCACTGGGCTATTAGCTCACTCTATCTCTTTATTTTTCAGGATCCGTTAGTACCCTTGACAAGGATAAAGGCATTGCTTACTAATTTCCTCTCCTGCGATCGACTCCATCTTCTCTTGACTAGTGAGTTCGGGATGGAGCAAGAGGAATGTGGGTCACTGATGAGGATGTCTTAGTTAGGATCCATTTACGTTACTTGAACTTTCAAATTATACTTGGACATGGATTACTTTAATAATTACACTTAACTTTTCATGAAATTTTCGCACTTTTGGTGATTTATATTGTCTTGCTTTGATTTTATGTCTTGTGAGACTTGTACATGGTTTAGTATTTGTGGATTTAATGACTTGGGGAAAGACTGAGGGTTATTAGTACCCTGTTGGAGAGAGTACTAGCTCAAGCGACCCGACGTTGTCCGTATTGGGAAACTCGGGTCATCATAGGATCTCTTCTTTGTTAGAGAGCGTGATGCTACCAAAGAACTTCTTGTTTATCATGTTCCTGCCATCGACCAAACTGCAAATATCTTCACTAAACCGTTGTCTGCTGCTCTCTTTGACCGACTTAGGTGCAAATTAACAGATGGTTTCGTCATTTGAGGGGGAGTGTTAGAAACAGTTAGTTAAGTCGTTGTAATTGTCATGTCAAAAGATGGTTATTTTGTTGTTATGGTTCAGGTTGTTATGTTAGTTATCTAACGTGTCAGCTAATAGTCTTGGTGATGTATTTAAGTTGTAGCTCACTTGTATTTTGTATAGAGTAATACACTTTATTCTGCATCTTCTTCTCTATGTTTCTCTCTGGAAATATGGCTCTCACAAGAAATATTACTCTCAATTCTATACTATGTTTCCTTTCTTGCATTAATATATATCATAAATGAATATTGATAAAGGGATTGAGGCGTGCATTACCTTGGATCAGTAGGGAGTTTATTTTTTTTGTTTTTTTGGTAGTGATCAGCAGGGAGTTGCTTGTGTATAAATTAGCACTTTCTTGACTTCGTGGAAGACAAAAGAGAAAATGAAAAAGATTTTGACTTGTTATTACTTCCAAGATTGTATAGTTTTGTATAAAATGGCCGTAGAATTTTATCACTGACCATTACAAAAGAAAGATATAATATTACTAAATCACCTACTAATTTAGCCAAATAAGACAACTTGCTCCTTTTATATTATATGATTGCACAATCAAAACCAATCATTTTCATAATATAAAACGATTATTCAAATATTCACAATATTTGTGCTCTTTTTCTAGCATACTATTTGAAAGTGGCCTTGTAGAATAAGAAAATGGAAATCTGGTGAAGCACGCTCCTTACATGTCCTCATTAATTTGTGAGTCCACCAACCTTGGAATGCGATGACAACCATGAACGTGACGTTTTGCCACTCTCTCGCGCAAACCCCAATCTCACCTACACACACATTTCTAGTCTTGAGGACAACAGACATGACAGATCCCGGCTTTACCAAGTTTCTGAAGACTTCCTGTGTACCCTCTGTGGCATTGAAATGCCACTGACACATTTTTATAATACAATTGCAATTCATCTTATTTATCTTTACTATTTGAAAACTTGTGAACTCACGGTGAGATGATTTTATGGGTAGGGAAAGGCTAATTTAATTATAAATTTTATAATTATATGTATAATTATATATACTTATTTAATGAATATTAATATTTTGTTTTATATATTTTGAAAAATGTAATTTTAATGATTTAATAATTATATATATGTTGTTACACATGTTGTTATAATTTTTTATAATTAAATTAATATTTTTCTATATTTGAACTTAAGGATATATTAATTAGCATTTGATAACTTTACATCTAAAATATTCAGCTCTTATTCTTTTATCCCTAATAGAATTAAAGCTTCTTTGAAACATTGTGTTTCCTATTTTAGTCCTTTTTAGAGGCAGAGTGTTTGTTAATCAATATTCTATCATTATTACAAAGGTATTTGGTGTCTTTTACAAATATAAATGTATTTATTTGTTTGATCACATTGATATAAATAACATTTCAATTGAATTCAACTCTAAAAAGAATAATTATTTGTACAGGATAACTTTTTCAATAAATAAAATAATTCAAATATTCTAAAATTTTTTTTATTATTAGTAATAAAATTATATTTATCATTTTATTTTAAAACAAAGATTATAATTTTTAATTTATCATTGGTAAGATTATAATTTTAAATTTATCATTGGTAAAATACTTTTACCAATCAACTTGTCTCTGGAAAAACACATCAAGCTGTTCTTGTTGACTTTTTCTCCATGTGCACAGATTTTGTTCGTAATTGGTTACTTTCTCTTGGAAAAACACTAAAAACCAGTACTTTAAGTATTTAACACAAAATGTGATGAACTAACAAAAAAAAAGAAGTAATTAAATAAAAGTAATTAACCCATAAATAGACAAATTACAATGCAATTGGTTATTTTAGAGAAGGAACGAAGATGTAATTAGATCTAAATAAATATAAAAGCAAAAAAAGTAATTAACCGAAAAAAAAAATAAAAATCATCAGATTATACAGTATTTATTTACTTATTTTTATTGAATTGGGATCCTTCCCATCTTCGTCCATTTTTTGTTGTTCAGTAATGGAGGATCTCAAATCAATCTCATCACTGCCACTGTCATAATCATAAGAATTGCGGTTTCAGCTCTCAACCAAATGGAACCGTGAATAAGATCGATTCCGAATCTAAGGATGACTCCAAGAGAAAACGTGGCGATTCTACCGAACAACCCTCAGCGAGCTTTTACCATGGAGCTGCAAACTTTCTCCTTGGTTGAGTGTAAAAGCACTCCGGCCAGTGAAGGTTTGACCGCGCATCGCATACCTTGAACTCGAATACCCGAAAGTCATTATTGTTAGAGGGGTTTAAACTTAAGGAGAAAGACGAACCCTAAACCTGTTCGATTCATTCTTGTAAGAGGGGTTTGAATTCAAGGAGAAAGATGAACTTTCGACCCATTTGCACAGCCATTAACACCTGCTTGCAGCGTGTAATTAAGTTTATAGAAAGACAACAAGATGTCTCTAGATGAAAGAGAAAAAGAGGTTGGGAGCTCGTAACAAGGAGAAGATGTATTCTGGTAGTGTGATGAAGAAGACATGATACTCAAGAATCATGGAAAAGATGGGTATTTTTGAATAAATCTAGTAGAGGAAGAACCTCTACTACAAAAAAGCGGAAAAATAAAACAAAATAGGTAGAGGATAAATATCAAATTTTTGTTACCATAATTCTTGTAAAGGTTGTGCAAAAGTTATCAAACATTCTAAAATTTACAAACCTCTACTTTATTTAGACCTTACAATTAGAGTTATCAAACACCACTTGAGTTTTGTTTTATTAGTAATTAATTAATAGTTAATCAATTAATTAATAAAGGTCATTGCAAAAAGAATACAGTGAAGAAGATAATTAAATAAAAGCCATGAAAAGAAAACAAATTGTTAGTCCAACAAATCAAATAATTGTTTTTCTTTTTTTTTTTTTCTTAATTTGACCTCTCTCACCTCACGTGTCGTTAGACAGGTTGTAGGACGTGCCGCACGTGATCCATTCACGTGAAGTCTCGTGGGAACAACTGATGAGGCCGCAGCCCTGCGCAGTACAGAAGGGGTATATTCCAAGATATTTTCATTATTTATTTTTAATTTGGTCAGAGAGAAGGCAATTCTATATTTATTTATTGAATGAAAGGATTAGTCTTCGGTGGCTATTTTTGAGTTTTAAAAAGCTGTGGCGTTCTCTGTGCTGTAGTCTGTAAACCTCTCTTCCCAACCAATCCACGTGTTGCTGCACGTATATATATATTTGAAGTAATATATATAAGAGGACTAAAAGTTACCAATAAAAAATAATAATAATAACAAGGATGGAAGTTACAAAGGAAATAAAGGAGCCAAAAGTTTTTTAAAAAAAGGTTAGAAGTAACAATAAAAAAAAGAATAAAAAAGGTTGAAAATGGCCAAAAACATAATTCTTCAACTAAATTAATAGAATACGTTAAGAAATAAATCCAAAAAATCACAAACACACATAAAAAAAAAGATGGAGACAAAATTTAATGTGGTACAAAAAAAAATCTCTACATCCACGGCGTACACCAACACTCAATCCGCTATCAATAAAAATTTATAATGAAAGGCCACTCTGTGAGCACTCTCTCACAATTCTCTTTATCTCACATTCTCATCTCATTTCACATAAACCCTAATTATAATTGGGTTTATATGTTAATTACATATTAGGGTATAATTATAATTTTATACCTAAAATAATAAAATAATTATTTTGGCTTCATAATATAACAATCTCCTACTTGAAGACCTAATAATTATTTTAGGCTTCACAATCCAACATTCTCTCATTCGAAGACTAAAACACTTGTGAACATCCGTCTTTAATGGCCAGTGAAACTAGTGCACTCAAAAGTCATGTCTTCAACCTTGAAGACCAACTGTAGCTGCGCACAACTCTAGTTTCTCTGTAGTAACTGTTTTGGTCAACATGTCAGCTGGATTCTTACTACCTTGAATCTTCACTAGTGTCAGCACCCCATCATCAAGCAATGATCTAATGAAATAGTAACGCAGTCCAATATGCTTGGTCCTGGAATGAAATGCTGAAATTTTGGTTAAGTGTATCGCACCATGACTATCACTGTGCAAGACATTCAACATTTGCTTGAATCTCAACTCTGTCAACAAACCTTGTAACCAAATCAGTTCCTTGCTAGCTTCTGTCACAACCACATACTCTGTTTCAATTGTAAATAAGGCCACAATCTTCTGCAACTGAGAAATCCAATTGATGGTTGTAGTACCCAATGTGAACACATATCCTATAGTGCTCCTTCTGTGAGCCACCTCACCAGCAAAATCAACATTTACAAAGCCTTGTAACTTTAACTCACCTCTACTGAAATATAGACATTTTTTAGTAATACCTCGTAGATACCTAAGTATCCACTTAACTGCTTCCCAATGTTGTTTGCCTGGATCTGACATAAATCTGCTCTTTGCTCCCATTGCATGAGCAATATCTGGTCTTGTGCAAACCATAACATACATCAAGCTCCCAATAGCTGAAGCATACGAAACTTTAGCCATGTATGTTTTCTCTTCATCTGATAGTGGACTTTGCTCTTTGTACGATCTGAAATGATTAACAAGTGGTGTTCTCATTGGCTTAGTATCACTCATACTAAACCTCTGGAATACCTTACGAACATACTCTGCCTGAGATAACTGCAAAGTACCCAATTGCCTGTCCTGTTAATCCTCATCCCAAGTATCTGTTTTGCTGCACCCAAGTCCTTCATGTCAAATTCACTGGATAATTGGTTGTTCAATTTGTTGATCTTCTTCAAATCTGCACTAGCTACTAACATGTCATCAACATAAAGTAACAGGATAATAAAACTGGAACCAACTGTCTTGAAGTAACAACAATGGTCAGAATTGCATTTCAAGAAGTCATGTTTCTACATGAAACCATGAAACTTCTTTACCAGCCACTGCAAAACCTTCTGGTTGCTTCATGTATATCTAATATTCCAAATCACCATGAAGAAAAATAGTTTTCACATCTAACTGTTGAAGATGTAAATCCTCTACAGCTACAATACTCAAAACTGAGCAAATAGTACTCAACTTCACAACTAGAGATAATATATCTGTGACGCCCCAAAAATTATTTCATCTAGCCCATAACCCAATTCCATTTTGCCCAAACTCTATGTGTTGCCTTGATATGTTTAGTGTTTGTTTAATGTTGTATATTTGATGCTTGATAATGTATATAAATATGTGCATTATAAATTGTATATGGGTCATGTTAAATTAAAGTATAATGCATGTTTTATTATTTACGCATGGACCCATTAAACCATGAATTGATATGAGTTAGGATTGATTGAATAAAAGGATAAATGAGAATGAAAATTTGGTGTATTAAATGGATTGGACATTTAAAATACATGGAAGCATGAGATTGGTTAAAGTACATGTGGTTGGTATGGGTAGTATGAGACCAACACATGTCAAGTTGGTGCACGAAAATGGACAAGTGTCCCATGCCCCATTTCTCTTCTCCAACACATGTCAAGTTGGTACATGAGATCAACACATGTCAAGTTGGTGCATGAGAATGGACAAGTGTCCCATGCCCCATTTTTCTTCTCCAATACATGTCAAGTTGGTGCATGAAAATCGACAAGTGTCTCATGCCCCATTTCTCCTCTCCAACACATGTCAAGGTTGGTGCATGAGAGTGGACAAGTGTCCCATGCCCTACTTCTCTTCCCCAAAGAAGTCCTAGAGGGTGAGATGAGTGGAGAGAAAGGAAAAAAAGAAGAGAAAGGAAAGAAGAAGAGAGAGAAAGAGGAAGTTGCTTTGAGGAAAATCTCAGCAACGTTTTCATCAAAGGGTTGGATCTTGGTCCTATATGGTCAGATTGAGCTCAAACTTTGTCCACTTATGGGTATTCATTCTGGCCGGTGGAGATCTTGATTGGAGTTTTATTCTAAGAGCTATAACCTCTCAAACAAAGCTGGTCGGAAAGTCTGGATTTCTCGCGAAGCTTAGATCAAACTAGTAGATCTCCTAAATTTACCGTTGGATGGATATGATATTTGGAAATGTGGTTTACAACTGATATTTTTGTATTATGATCGGTGGAGATGTTTATGAGTTAAGTATGTTGTGTGATATAGTCATCTGAGGTCGAGTATTTGCAGTAGGAAAGGAGAAATTGTCTGATTAGAGACTTTTTCATCAAAGAGGCTTATCGTTTTGGTCTACCGCTGGATTGAGCTGATTTTTGGAAAGAAGGTTTATTTCTTAACATAATTCAATCTGTACGGTTAATTTTGTGATTAAATATTTTTGTTAGTAGATTGATACATCTTAACATAATATCAAATGAAGAATTGGTAGGGTTGCTTGTATTAGACCTAAATTTAGAATATGAACTTAGACCTTTCCAAATAGCTTGCATGTCAACTATGTTGACCTAGTTGCCATTGTTGATGAATCCATGATGCAAAATCAGTGATATACATGGTTGAACATGGTGACCTAGTGTAAATCGACAATATGGCCTAAGTATGGAAAATTTTATATTTTAGGGCTTTTGATGCTTTTGGCCTAGAATCATTGAATTGATGCAACATATGTTTAATTAAACATGATTAGGGTTGATTATGCTACTGATTTGGTGGTTGTGACCATATCATGGGTTATGCCTACTTGTGATCAAATGACCCAATTTGAGCATGTTTATGCCTAAGGAATTGAAAATTAATATTTTTGATTAATAGAATGGTTTATGAATGAGAACTATGCATTAGAAGCCTAAGTCATGTGATTTGAGTTGAATGATGAGATTAGATGGGATTTAGGCCTATTGTCTATATGTGGGCTAATTTAGGGTTGATGTGTAATGTCTATGTGATTGAACATAGAAATTGATGTACGGTAGGATATTGATGAATGTTTTAGGATCTTGATTGGGTTGATTCGGTTTGGTGGTCGTGTGTGGTTAGATACTCTCGCAAGGCTTGGTTGTGAGTAGACTTCATTTATGATTATATCTTTTATGTCATCATATCACTTATATATATTGTATGTTGAAAGCATGAATGTGTCCTAATGTTTTGAATGATGCATTGATTTGAGAAAACCTTATGTCTTTGGTTGGGCCCATCTATCTAGCTAATAGGGGGACTTAACCTTGTCATAGGAGGGTTTTAAAAAGGAAATATTTGGGGATGAGAACGGTACGGTGAAATAGACGTGCACTAGTAACCCCAAATAAACATGATTGGGGATGAGAACGGTACGGTGAAATAGACGTGTACTAGTAACCCCAATGCATGTGGAATGTGGATCTAAATTGATAAGCTTTTACTTGCATCGAACTTATTATAAATGCTTGATATTTATATGTTATGAGCTTTTAATCATGCTACACATTGACATGCATACATGATATTTATTGATGAGTATTGAAAGCATATTTGAATTCTATTCACTGGGCACCGTTGACTCACCCTCATTTTCCTCTTTCAGGTCCTTTTGTCCTAAATAAGGGCAAAGGAGTAGTCATATCTTGAGGGCCTTGCCGGCGAGAGAATCCAACGCCTCGGTGTGAGTTGAGAGTCATTTTGATTGAACTGTGTTTTAAATTATGATGTATTATATTTTGAACTATGTAATTATAACACTTACCACATTGTAGTATGGGTGAGTTGGGACTTGTTAGATAGACCATGTGGACATATGACGATTTTTTTGTACCCTTAGTTTTGGACTTTATGTGTATGTCAATCTTGATGGACCGTAGGGATTATGGTTTTATTTATGGTTCACTTTTATGGATTATCTCTTGTCTTGGATGATTAATACGATTGATAGTTTGTTTAGTACCTTTTTATATTATGTCGTTGTTTGGGATAAGGCTCGTAGGGTCTCAACCCCCTCACGGGGGTTGAGGAGTGGTTGGAGATGCCTACGCCGGGTGTCCCACCCCGGCATTCCACACACCATTCCCTGCGAGGTTGGTGGTCCGGGGTGCGGGGTCGCCACAATGTCTATGTAGTCAATGCCTTCCTTCTGCTAAAGCCTTTGACCACCAACCTGGCCTTATACCTCTTGGAGCCATCATGCTCCTCTTTAATCCGGTACACCCACTTGTTATGAAGAACCTTTTTACCCCCTGGTAACTCTGCTAACTCCCAAGTCTGGTTAGAGGTAAGAGATGTCATTTCATCCTCCATTGCAAGCTCTCATTTGCTAGCATCCTCAACCTAGCATGCCTCATCATAACATTTTGGTTCTCCTCCATTTGTAAGCAGTAAATAACTCAATTACTTTCTGTTTGGTACATGTGACCTGCTAGATCTCCTCAAAGCAACACCTGAACCCTGTGAAAAACCAACATCCTGTGCTTGAGGTTTTTTACTTGAAATATCTGGGACAACTGATCATGATTATTTTTGTTTTGCAAGTGCACGAATTATCAAGTTATAATACCGAGGTGAGTCGAGTTAACGTCCTCAGGGAAAAGTAATTTTACTGAAAATTAATGCCAAAAACTACTATGATATTAATATTATCTAGGTGATCAAAATGGGTGATTTTTTGTGCTGGATATAAATTGAACAAATTAAAATGAATTAATGCAAAATTAATTGAAAATGGGTATAAATCACTGAATAAAAGTTCTAGAGGATTGAAATCTCTATATTTGACTTCATGGGTGTCAAAAAAGTTTGTTATTGAATTTATAAATCATGAATCCTAACACAATCAAATACTTCTCTCGAGCGTCAATTTGAAAATCTATACTTAATTTATTAATTCTCTCTCTCGAGTGTAAACTAACAAGTCAAACATGCCTTAAGATTTGTGATTCATGTTATCTTATTTCAAAAGATTCTGTAGGTCTCTCAACTCAATACTACTAACCTAGGTTACAAATTTCCAGATCTGATTTGATAACACCTTTCTCGAGTGTAAGAAATCAAATCTAATTTCATTCAATTAGTGGCCAGCAAATTGAAGGCATTAAGTATATGAAATTGCAAATAAATTCATAAATCAGTTCAATAACACATACATGAATATTAACCCATGAAATCAAATATAAATCATTCAAACCTCTAGATTAATAGTTTAGCTCATATTCATATTCGTGGATACAAGATGAAAAAGAAATAGAACAATAGATTAAAACATTTCAAGACACAAGAAACTGAAACTAAAGGTTAGAATCCCCCTTCGACGGTGGATTTGGTCTTTTTTTTCTCCTTGGTTCCTTCGAGCAATCAATCCAAAGCCTTTTCTCCTTGCTTTCTTGCCTCATTTTTCACACCCTAAAACCTAATTCTCTTCCTTGATAATCATAAAATTAAACCCTAAAACGTATTTTACACTTAAGTGGGTCAAAAGACCAAAATGGGCATGAAAACTCACAAAAAAATGCAACTTCAAAAATCTGCAAACTTTGGCGCCGTGGTGCCCACACACTGTTTACCAGTACCATTCTTCTGCATCTAGGTGTCGTGGCGCCCAGTCTCGGGTTTTTGTGGTGCTGATTTGTGGTCTTAGCCAATTTTTTCACTTTTTTGCACACTTCTTGCACATGTTTTGCACATGTTCTTGACTTCTTTTGAACACCATTTGAACCTTGTTTCAACCAACTTTTGAGTTCTTTATTTACCTACAAAACAAAGTGTAAAAAAATGTAAATTATATGCAATTAATCAAAGTCTTAACTAAAGTGAAATGTACTCAAAGCATATGACTTCTATGATATTAACATGTATCAAAAAGTCATTTATTTATGATAAAAACCTATAAAAACCTTAGATAAAACCTAAATGCATCTAAAACAATTAAGTATACTAATCATGTAAAAACACCTAAAAATTAACTAAATGAACCTAAAAGTCTATCAAATTATTATGCAAACTAATTACTAAAACTCAACTTATCAACAACAACAGACTAAAAAAAAATTAGGTTCATGTTCTAGTTGCACCAAACTAGAAGACTGTGCTTTGTCTCTGTCTTTATACATAACCTTCTCATTAAAGATGACATCTCTACTGCTGATCATCTTTTGATTATGTTAATCCCAAAGCTTATAGTCAAAGTCATCACCACCATAACCAACAAGTGTGCATTTAAGTGATTTAGCACCAAGCTTATTCCTAGCATGGTCACCAATATGCACATAAGAAACACAGCCAAATACTTTCAAATGAGAAAGTTTTACCTCATGTCCACTCCATATTTCTTCTGGAATTCTGAATTCTAATGGTACTGATGGTCCTCGGTTGATCAAATAAGTTATTGTACTGATTGCCTTTGTATCGAACTGTTTTGGCAAACTAGGGTGTATGCGCATGCTTCTGGCCCTCTCAGTGAATGTTCTGTTCATTCATTCTGTTCTACCATTTTGTTGTGGTGTATCGAGCACAGTCCTCTCGAGTTTTATCCCACTCTCATAACAAAACTTCTTAAATCTGGTATCTTCATACTCTCCATCATTATCAGACCACAACTTCTTAATCCTCAACTCTGTCACATTTTCAACCCTAGCTTTCCACATCTTGAAAGCTTCAAACACATCAGATTTTTGTCTCAAGAAGTAAACCCAAACCTTCATGGAATGATCATCAATAAAAGTCACAAAATATTGTTTCCCGCCTATTAATGAAACTGAAGCTTGACCCCAAACATCTGTGTGTACAAGTTCAAGCTTGGATGACATAGAACTTCTGCCTGCATTTTAGAAACTGACCCTTTTATGTTTCTCATATGCAGGTTTCACACAAATCAATATCCATTAATCTTAGTCTGGCAGCTTCCCCTGTGAATGCATGACTTATGGCCCCTTGGCACTCATGTGTCCAAGCCTCTGATGCCATAAGTTTGAATTTTCTTTATTTTCTATAATAGTAATAGAACTGCAAACATCAGTAGTCATATAAAGAGATCCAGTTTTCTTACCCCGGGCAACAACCATTGCTTCCTTCTACACTTTTCAAGTATCATCTGTAAAAGTGGTTGAATAACCATCACTCGCCAATTGCCCAATAGAAGTCAATTTTTTCTTCAAACTAGGCACATGCCTAACATTATCCAGCTTCCACACGGACCCCTTGAGCTGAATCCACACATCGTCTTTGCCAACAATATCACATGCATGGTCATAACCAAGATACACCTGTCCTAAATCACCTGAGACATAGTTCTCAAACAAATATCTACTGGAGGTAGCATGGAATAATGCCCCTGAATCTAACACCCAAGATTCCATCTTGTTATCCATAGAACATATAAGGGCATCTTTTGAATTTTCTGAGATGTAGTTTGCAATGTTATGTTTCTCACCATCTTTCTTTGGAGCCTTGCATTCAGATTTAAAATGTCTCATCTTTCCATAATTCCAACATTCAACATTTTTCTTAGTACCATGATGGTGTCTACACTTGGACCTGTCATTCTTTGATTTTGATCTACCATGCCAATTTCCTTTATTCTTACTTCTACCTCTTCTCTCCATATTCAATGTTGACCCTGAATTGGATGAATCTTCACCATTCCTTCGGATCTCCTCAGTCATAATCAAGTCAGTAACATCTAAAAATCTCAGTTTATTTTTTTCAAAAGAACTACTAATGGACTAGACAGTGTTCTTCCAACTCTCTAGCAACTGTCCAAGGATGGCTAATGCAAGAACCTCATCATCAAAATGGATATTTACTAAATCCAACTGATCAGTGGTCTCATTAAATAAATTCAAGTGCTCCTTAAAATTTTCATTCTCTGTCATTTTCAAAGTAAACAGTTTCTTGATTAGAAGTACCTTATGTGTTGTAGAGGGTTGCTCGTACATGTTAGAAAGGGCGGTAATGAAAGATATTGTTGTCTTTTGATGCTTCACGTTGAAGGCAATCTTATTCGATATACGATTTTTAATCGCAGCCAATGTTTTTTGACCTAGTATCTCCCATTCCTCTCCTTTATAATTGGCTAGTTTCTCCTTTAAAAGTAAATACAAATCCTTTTAATGCAAAAAATCTTCCATCTGCATCTTCCATTAACTGAAATTCGAACCATTGAATTTCTTCACTTTGATTGATTCATCATCTGAACCCATTGCTCCCACTCAAATCACAAACACGGAGCAAATCTGAGATAACAACTGCCTATAACGGTGCACCACGATCCAAACAACAATAAAAATATTTCAAGAAATTAAAGTAACCAACACGGTCTTGAAAGCTTCACAATTGATTTAAAATAATTAAATCAAAATCCTTTGGCAAGGATAACCCACGGCTATGGAGTGAAATTAATGATTTTGTCTTTTTGACTTTTCAAACCCCCCACAAAAGGACAAAAAACTATTGTTCATCTTCAATGGTTCTCAAACTCACCAATTTCTGATTTTTTTTGTGTTCAACGCCTCAATTCGACTCTTCCTTTCGCAGTCAACATGAACAAAATAATTTAAAAAATGCACAGGTTTTTTTTCTTTTTCTTTTGCGATTCAAATTGAGACAACCTTCTCTTCTTTACGATCGCTCCACACATGCAATGAAGCAGGACGGTTTGCGTGACAATGCACGCCTACTGCAACACGGTATAAACGCAGTAGCGCACAAAGATTATCCTGTTAAATATTTTAACATGACATTAATAATTGAATCTTGAATTTTCTATGATCCACAATAATAAAAAAATAATATGAGAAACGTACCTTTTTCTATTTGATTGATGAAGAATTGATTTAACTATGACAGAAGGATCACCCTAACAACTTTGCCTCAAAAGCGTTCCCTAATGGTTAAAGGCACTCTAATGTTGTAGGTGAAAAACCCTTGAACCTCCCAATACTATTTATAGACTTCTGGCCATCAAGAAATCTAAAAGTTTATATTGACTATAATTAGAGATTAAGAGTTTTAATCTTATCTCTTAAGAGTATTCTTATCCCATCATAACTCAAATAGTAACCGATAAGGTTTGAGCTATTTCAAACTCTTTTAAGATGGTTGTGTGCGACACAAAGTTTAAATAAAACTCTTACATTCTCCCACTTGGCCCATACACCCATAAAATAAAACTTTTCTCTCATGGGCTTATCACAAGAAATTAACCATACTGCACAAATTTATTTCCTGAAGCTTTTTATAGCTCAAAACACATTTCATGAGTTCTGTAATATCAACGTCAAACCAGCTACTAATGGAGTCATGGCGGTCCTCTGTTATATAATCAACAAATTTCCATCCATGTACCAAACACTAGCAACTTAATTTAACATGATTTTTAATTGGGATAATTAAGGCTAATATTGTAATGCCTTTGGGTTCCGATTCATGTCTAGTGTAGACATTATTTTGTCATGATTCATCCACGCCATTCAATGTACATATAAAGTGGAAAGACAAGAAAAACAAAACAAAATAACCATAATTGATATCATTAAGTGCCCAAATAGAATCAAAACATTTACAAGCTCAATAACATGTTTACATCATAAGACCCATACTGTCAACATGTTCTTTAAACTATTTCGCTACTAGACCCTTTGTTAATGGGTCTGCTATCATAAGCAAAATACTAATATGTTCTATGGACACTATTTGTTTATGTACTTCATTCTTGACGCTTAGGTATTTGAGCTCCATGTGCTTAGCACCTTTAGAATACCTATCATTCTTGGAAAAAAAGACTGTAGAGGAATTATCACAGTAAATTCTAAGTGGCTTGGCTATAGTGTCGACAACCCCAAGCCCTGAGATAAAGTTCATCAGCCATAAACCATGCACTGTGGCCTCAAAGCACGCCACAAACTCAACCTCCATTATTGATGAAGCGGTGATTGTTTGCTTTATACTTCTTCATGAGATTGTTCCATCGACCAGTAGGAAAACATAACCCGAAGTGGGTTTCCTGCTATTAGGACAACCGGAAAAATCTGAGTCTGAGTATCCAGTTACCTCCAAATTGTCAGTTCTTCTGAAGGTAAACTTGTAATCCTTAGTTCCTTGCAAGTATCGCAATACCCTCTTTGCTGCTTTCCAATGGTATGGGTTACTCTGGTAGCGCCCAATCATGCCAACAACAAAGCTATTATCCGGCCTCGTGCAAATTTGTGCATATATCAAGCTCCCCACAACTGAAGCATAGGGAATCTTTGTCATCTCTTTACGCTCCTACTCAGTTTTAGGACATTGTGATTGGCTAAACTTATCAACTTTTGATATTGGAGTGTCCAATGATGAACAACTTTTCATGCCAAATTTCTCAATAACTCTTTCTATGTTACTTTTTAGAGACAATCCCAACAGTCTTTGTTTTCAATCTCGAAAGATTTCGATTTCGATCACAAAGGATGCCTCGCCCATATCTTTCATTCCAAAGTTCTTAGAGAGAAAACCTTTGGTTTCATAAAGTAAGCCAAGATCACTACTAGCCAACAAGATATCATCAACATACAGGATCAAAATTATGAACTTACTCTCACTGATCTTTAGGTATTTACACTGATCAACGATGTTCTCTTTAAAACCAAAGGTAGTAATGGTATCATTGAACTTTAAGTACCATTGTCGGGAAGCTTGCTTAAGCCCGTATATTGATTTCTTAAGTCTACATACTAGGTGATCTTTGACCCTTTCTGAGAAGCCCTCTGGCTGCTCCATGTAGACCACTTCATCCAAACTTCCATTTAAAAGGGTTGTTTTCACATCCGTCTGATGTAACTCTAAATCATAATGAGCCACCAATGCCATAATGAATCTAAAGGAATCCACTTAGATACTGGAGAAAAAGTCTCCTTTTAATCAATGCCTTCTTTCTGAGTGAAACCCTTAGCAACAAGTCTGGCCTTATGTCGTTCGATGTTGCCTTTTGAGTCGCGTTTGGTTTTAAAGACCCCATTTACACCCGAATCTTTTACTACCTTTAGGCAGCTCAATGAGATCTCATACTTGATTCTGATCCATAGATTTCAACTCTTATTTCATGGCATCGATCCATTTACTAGAATCACTTCCCTATATGGCTTGTGAAAACGTTAGTGGATCTTTACTTGTCCCAATGTCAAATTCAGATTCCTAAAGATACACCACATAATCTGTCGAAATGGCAGGACTTCGATCTCTATGAGATCTGCGTAAGACAACCTGTTTTGGTGACTTCAAACTTGGTTCATTAGTGGTATTATCATTTTGAGATGTGTGATCATTTACTTGTTCCAAGGAATCATTGTGTTGATCAATTAGAGGAACCATTATCAATGAATTTGGCATTTCCTATGTCCACAATTCTCGGATTGTGATTAGGACAGTAAAACCTGTACCCTTTGGATCTCTCTGGGTAGCCAATGAAATACCCACTTACTGTTCTAGGATCCAATTTCTTTTCATGTGGGTTATAAAGTCTCGCTTCGGCTGAGCAACCCCAAACATGCATATGTCTCAAACTTGGTGTCCTACTAGTTCATAACTCGAAAGGAGTTTTTGGAGCTGATTTACTAAGAACTTGGTTTAAGATATACATTGTCATCTTAATAGCTTTACCCCACAATGATTTGGGTAAGGTAGAATTACTTACCATACTTCTGACCATATCCAATATGGTCCGATTACGCCTTTTAGCAACTTCGTTCTGCTGTGGCGTTCCAGGCATCGTGTATTGTGCAACAATGCCACGCTATTCAAGAAGTTTGGCGAATGGGCCCAGATTACGGCCCTATTTGTCATACTCTCCATAGTATTCTCCACCTCTATCCGACCTGATGATTTTTACCTTTCTATCTAACTGTCTTTCCACCTCTATGAGAAATACCTCAAATACCGATACAACTTGAGATTTCTCTTGTAACAGATCGATATATCCAAAACGTGAAAAATCATCTATAAAGGTGATAAAATACTTTTCTCCACCAAAACATTATGTGGAGAATGGTCCACATATATCTGTGTGAATTATTTCAAGAAGCTCTTTACTTCTTGTGGAACCTTTCTTAGTATGTTTGGTTGGCTGTCCTTTTATGCAATCCACACACACTTCAAGATTAGCAAAATCAAGATGCGGAAGAATCCCTTCTTTGACTAATCTATGTAACCTTTCTTTGGAGATGTGCCCCAATCTTTTATGCCACAAGTCATAGGAATTTTCTTTCATCATGTTTCTTTTAGTTCCAATACATGTTTCATGGTGTTGGGTATATGTATTTTTAATGAATGTATTATCAAGGAAAAGTTGATAAAGGCCATCGGAAAGAAACCCAGAACCAATAGATAAACTGTTTTTAAACAAATTGAAACTACCATTATGGAACGAAAATGAATAACCATCAGTATCTAGTCTGGAAAGGGAAATTAAATTACGCCTCACAGAAGGCACAAATATTGTGTTATGAAGGTCTAAATAGTGACCGGTACTCAAAACTAAATGAAAGGTTCCAATGGCTAAAACTTCAGCCTTATTCTCATTTCCCATAAAGATGAACCGCTCACTGGGGTTTGGTGTTTGGCTTGTAAGGTATCCCTGCATGGTTATAGAAACATGAACGTTGGCACCTGAATCTAGCCATGAAGAGTTAGTGGGAACATTTACAAGGTTTGATTCAAGACATACAAAGGTAAGTGGCTTACCCTTCTTTTCAAACCAAGCCTTACATTTTGGACACTGAGCTTTCATGTGTCCATGTTCCATGCAAAAGTAGCATTTGCTATTGTTGTGCTGAACCTGATTAACTTTCATAGCTTTCTTTCCTTTCGGTGGTCCAGTTCATTTCTTTTTATTGTAATAGTGTTTTTTCTTTCCAACTTCTTGATTCACGAAATTGACAGAGTGATGTCCTTGTTGTTTCAGTCTTGCCTCCTCCTGAACTACCATACTAACCAACTCATTCACATTTCATTTATCTTTAATAGCATTGTAATGCATCTGGAATGGACCATATTGAGGTGGCAATGAGTTCATAATGAACTGAACAATGAAAGACTCATCTACTTTCATTCCTAGGGTTTGCAATCTGGCAACAATATTGGTCATTTCAAGGATATGCTCCTGCATTCCTTTAGCACCATCATATTTCATGGTGGTGAGTCTAGCCATCAGTGTTCCTGCTAAAGACTTATTAGCAGATTTAAACCTCTCCTCAGCATTTTTCAAAAAGGTTTGGGCTTCCTTAGTACTAGGGAGTGAATTTTTGATATTTTCAGCTATGGTCATTTTCATAAACATTAAACTCAGCCTATTTGATCTCTCTCGCTGTTTAAAGGAATCTTTCTCATGTTTGCCACTAGTTTCAGTGAGGGGTGGTGGTTTTGGACTCAAAAGGGATGAGTCCAAATCGTGAGGGGTGGTGGTTTTGGACTTAAAAGGGATGAGTCCAAATCAAGGACTCCTAAAGTGAACCTGACTTTCTCAACCCATTCAGAAAAATTGGAGCCATTCAAAATAGGAATAGATGAAGTTTGTGAGTGTAGTGATGTGGGTATGCTTACTGCAAGAAAATTTTATAACATTATGCTTTGAGTTAGACACTTATAAACAATAATTATAATTTTGTACAATTATGGATGAACTAGTAGTGTCATCAAAACCCTCATTTGGGAGTAGATCTTGACACACAAAGTGTTCCCTCCAGTATTAAATTATGTGGATGAACTAGCTGTATCATCAGAATTCTCCTTTGGGAGTAAACTCTGACATACAAAGTGCTCCGTCCAACTTTATTTTTGATGGATAAACTAGTAGTGTCATCAAGACCCTCCTTTGGGAGTAGATCTTGACGCACAAAGTGTTCCCTCCATCGTATCCACCTTACTATGGGTTTAATGATTTGTCACCAAAATTAAGAAAATCTTGTACCTTTGGGCAACCAATCTTTTCTTTGATTTTGATGTAAATCATTTGTCCCATATTGGATATACATAGACAATTCATACAATAATAATATGCATACAAATTTTCATACATGTAGATGACATAATAACATGTATATAATTTAATGGAATTTTTCATATATGTACGTAACAGTAATAACATGTATATGAAATTTTAATACAAGTGTTTAACAATAATAACATGCTTAAATTTAATATACAATAACATGCATATAAAATAAAATTTAATACATGTATATACCAATAATAACATGTATATAACAATAATATGCATATGAGAGAGAATAAATATACAAAATGATAATTTTTTTTTGATGTTCTTTCTGGTTCTATCGCGGTCAATGGGCTTGAGGACCCTTTGCCGCCATTACAGGGACGTCGACAGTGGGCTTTAGAGCCTTACTGCGCCGCCCTTTAAAGCCGTTGGCCACTACATACGTTGCCTAAACAGTCGACTACAATACATGGCCTTTACAAGCACACAACGGCGATAGTAACCATTTCTACAAACATACCTCAACTGCTTTTCCCATTACAATACTCAATACAATATATGAAAAAATAATAGAGAAATAAGATAAAACCCAAATAGGGAGATGCTTCAATACAAAGTTGTTCTTCCTCGTACAGATTCATTATGGCAAAGTGACATCCAAAATTATAAGCATAATGTATTTGTGGGTTCTCGTGAAAGTCAAGCACAGTGGATGCTTTTCAAGTTATGTGCCGATACGATAAAGTCACATGTTTACGAAACCATAATATAAAACATATAATCATTTATTTGAGATCATAAAAAATCTGTAACTTAAAGCTCGGATACCACATGTTAAATATTTTAACATGAAATTAATAATTGGATCTTGGATTTTCTCTGATCCACATGTTAAATTTATATTGATCTTCAATTAGAATTGGAAAAACTTATCAGAAAGTATGAGATGCTCAAGAAAATGATATCTAATGTGATAGATGAGTTGGAAACTCTCCAAAATGATTTTGAAAGTGTTCTTGAAGAAAAAGAGGAGATTCTTGAAGAAAAGAAAGATATAGAAAATGAAAATACTATTCTTCAAAAAAGGCTAGATGAGTTGACCCAATTAGTAACTAAGGTTACTAATGAAAAAGAGGACTTAGAAATTGAACTTCAATTAGAAAAACAAAAGACCTCCACTTTAGATAAACAATTAGGCAAATCAAATATTAGATATTTTAAGCCCAAGACATGCCATGGGAGCTTCACATATCCTTTTAAGGATAAATCTCACAAAATAGCATGGTTATGAAAGGAACTACTCTTAGATGCTAAAATTATAAAATCTAGAGGAATATGGATTCCTAAGGCTATGGTTCACCGGATCACATAGATTTATGATATAGAACCACATAGGTTATAGGTATTGAGTGCAAACCACAAGTGCACGGTGTCAAATAATAATATACCGATAAGAATCGAGTTATCATCCTCAAGGATTGATTACTCTCACTAATTACCGTACTTGATAACCTTAACTTTTTCTAGATGATCAAATTCGATGAATACTTGAGTAAAAAATTAAAATAAAAGTAATTGAACAAACAATCAAATAATGAAGAAAGATTGATAGAGAAAAGTCTAGAAGTTCAACTTCACCTAACCGTCATCTATGTAGATTAGTTATGTTTATCATTAATATCCTCTTCTAGTTTTAAAGTCAAGAATCCTAAAGACTCTAGTTCCCTCTCTCGAGTGTCGAACTAGAACATATCACCAAGGCTTGATTTCGATATCTCGATAAAAACAAAAACCCTAGCAACTCATAAGGTTTTAGGATCCTTCCTACAACTTCAAAAGACATCATAAATCTCTCGATTCTATGATAATCTTAGGTTATATTTTCTTTGGTCCAACCCAAGGAACCCTCTCTCGAATACCGCCCCCCAAGTCTAAGATCATTCAATCCGTGGCCAAGGGATCAAAAGCAATGAACCCAGAAAAATATAAATAAACTAAGAAGATTCAATTAACAATAAACATAAAACCAAATCTTAACACATAGAATCTAGTATAGGATCCATCTATCCTCTAGAAAACTAAATTAGTTGATAACTTCGACAATAGAAGCACAAAACATTGTTATAAACTTCAATATAAATATAAAATAACAAACTAGAACTCTAGGACCTTAAATCCCTTGCCCTTGTCTCCAACTTCAAGATCTTCTCCTTCCCTTCGTTGCTAGCCGTCTTGCCTTTTTCTCCTCTCTATGATCCTTTAAAAACCCTAAACAATGGTCTTTATAGAGCTACAATTCCATATGAAGTCGCAATAAGAAACTCCAAGTTGAACTAGGAAAGTTCGCAACAAAATTAGAAGGTTTCTAATTCTGTCACACCTTCGCTTTCTTCCTTTCCATTTTTTCTCCACACCATATCCCCCTAAAAACACTCTCATCTTGTAGTGTTTCAAGTAAGGAATAATTAAAAACAAACCTCATCCAATTTGGAGTTCAATTGAGAAAGTTATAGCCAAAACGCTAAAGTCGCGCAAAATAGAAACTCCCAGTGCAGTGGTGCCTAGTTTCGGGTTTGTAGTGTTTTTTTCTTCATTTTACACCCTTTTTTGACTTGCATACTTCATGTTCTTGCATTCCAACTTCTCGTAACTTGTTTCCATCATCCAAATTCCCTTCCAAAACATCCAAACACCTATAAAACAAAGAAAAACTAATGAGTAACACACTTATATAATCGAAACAACCGACTTATAAATGTAAAAATCGAAATAAAGCAAACATATAACTAAAAGTAACTAAACTAACAAATAGACCAAAACTAAGATAAACCAACCTAATAAATGAATAAATCATACTAAAACTCATCTAAAACATACTCAAAAACACATCTAAATTTTAACTTATCAAATACCCCCAAACTTAAGACTTTGATCATCCCGAGCAAAAGGAAAACAAAACTCAAATTCAACTAACACATTAATTAACAAACTACAATCCTATTCTCACAAAAATTACAATTTGATTTGAAATATAACATGCATATCATCATCATGGCCTCTAATATCACATTAAAAGATAATAACACATTAGAAAATTTCAAGAGTGTTAGAGATGTCTAGATTTTCAATCCAACTCCTCACCTAACCTCATCTTCCATTCTCAAACACACCATCGCATAGTAAATCTCATAAAACCCTTCATGAAATTCATAGACAAGTGCAAGCAAGTATGAATTGTAACTAATCTCAAATAGATATATATAAAGTGAATCCCAAAGGAAAATCTTTCATATCACTCTCCTCTAATGTAGATCACATGCCATTTAGAATCAATATGTTTTTCCTAGGTCATAATGTATGGCCAAGGTTCAAAGGTAGGGAAAATTGAAAAAAATTATGCTCAAAACACCCTAAACACTTTGATCATTTACAAACATCCACAACATTACATTTAGAACCAAAAACCATATACTGAGTACATATATCTGTTGGCCCAGATATGTCCAAGAGGGGTGAATTGGACACTTAACAAATTTGACCTTTCTTATAAATGTGCGGAATAATGAAAGCAGATTAAACCAAGTGTAGAAATCAAATACAGCAAATGTAAATGAGACAATGAAAGAAAGATTTATAGTGGTTCGGCCGCGTCTACATCCACTACCTAGCCTTCTCAGTTAGGATTTGTTCAAACTCTACTATGGACCTCCTTACAGGTGAAGATCAAACCGGTACACTTTCTCAACTTGTGGATGTGAGAACTACCATTTCTCAACTTACGGGTGTGAGAAGACCGTTTCTCAACTTCCAGGTGTGAGATGACCGTTACAACTTCAAGCAACACTTGCTCTTGCCCAGTGACTAACCAGTCACTGCAAATTTAATACAAGATGAAATATGATTCCCTTTACTTAGAATCAAAATGATACTTACAAATCTTTGGATTGAACCTTTTGTGATCACAGATTCAGCAAAATATGTATGATTAAGTTTATGTTAAAAACAGGTTCAAAGAGTTTTTGTCTTCTTCAATGGATTGTCAAAATAATGAAGATGGAGTTCAATCAATCCAGAAGACTTGAAGTCTTTCTTTTAAAAGATCGTAAGATCAAGCACAAGTGAAAGACGACTAACTTTCAAAAAGTATTTTGGCGCAAGTGAAAACTATTAATACGTTTTGAATGAATATCAGTTTTCGTATATCATTAGTTGTTTTTCTGCTCTAAGGCAACACGTATATATAGGAATAACATAAGTGCAATAGACTTGATAATTTTGACGCTCTAGGTTATTCCAAATACAATGTGTACTTTCTTTCCCGAAATGGATCGATTTAGCTCAATGCACATTACGACGATAGCACCTGAATCATCTGATCCTTTCACGAAAAGAGAATGTTCTTACATGCTTTTAGAACGTTTAAAAAGTTCTGAAAAAGTTGTTGTACGATTCATAAAAGTTTTGCAAAGTATTTGTACGGTTCTGAAGAAAGTAACAAAATGGTGCTCTTGTCAGAACAATAACATTTGTTGAATTAGCGTCCTTGCACGTAATATTAACTTTTGTCGTTTTGTTCCTTGAGGGCACTCATGAAGCAAAAGCATCCTGCTGAACATTGAAGTGAGGGCGCTACTAAGTCGTAAGCGTCCTGACTTACTTTGACGATTTAAACTACTCAAAACATGAGAGCGCAACTTCACAGTTAGCGTCCTACTTTGTTTTAAAAACATATAACACACGAGGGTGCTACTCAAGAGTTAGCGTCCTGAAATTTTAAAATAGTTTTAAAACAATGTTGAGTACGCTAAAGGACAGTAAGCGTTCTAAGGGTTATTAAGTTGATTCTAAAGATGAGGGCGGTCCTACACAAGTAGCGTTCTAATAGTTTATTCAACTTATAACTATCAACGTCCTTAAATATAAATATCACTTGAAAACAAAAAGAACTTTCATCAAGCTGAAACTAAGTCAGCGTCCTGACATTCTCAAAGGTTGATAAAAGAAAGGCCGCTACTTACAAGTAAGCGTCATTATTAATTTTTTCAATTCAACCTTGAGCGTCCTAATACTTTATCGGCGTCCTGACTCATTAAGTCCAGGAGGGCGCTACTAAAACATTAGTGACTTGAAAGACTTTATAAAAACGAGTTTTGATTTCTCAATTAAAGCTCAATAAAACATAATGTAACCAAATTAAATCGAATATGCAAATGATCGATTAAAAACATGCAGGCATACATATCGTTGAATCATATGACATAGAAGGTCCTACAACCTATCATAATCTAATCATACAACCGAACATCTTCAAATGATCATGGTCTTCAAGAAGATCTTTAATACGTTCGCCATGCATCATTAATTCTTTGAAACCTTCAAGTAAGATTAGATATGCCATATGTGCAGTAATATCATAAACAGAATGTGGTTTGTAATCATCAAAAGGGACATATTCTTGTAAAGGACATGAGGATAATTGGTTCAACAATCTCCCCTTTTTTGATGATTTCAAACACATTACTATAGGTTTTGAAGCAGGCTAATTAAATCATGTGTGTATGCATGATATGCAGTACTAATATTCCTTGTATCATATGATATGAGTGTAATTCCAAGGAATGTACATAAAATGCCACTAAGACTCCCCCTTAGTGTTAAACTCCCCCTAAATGTATGATGCTTCAATGATATTACTTCTCCCTCTTTTAAAATATCAAAAAGAGTAAAGTATCATGAAATAAGTCTCCCCCCATATTGAGGTAAGCATCACAAATCAGTCTCAGAGAACGTGCCAAGTTCTCTTCGATTGTGAACAAACTAGTCTTTTGGTAAGGCTTTAGTAAATATGTCAGCCAGTTGTTCTTTGGTTCCAATGTGAGATAATATGACTTCTCTATTTTGCACATGATCCGGTAAAAAACAATGTGTTATTTGAATATGTTTAGTTCGAGAGTGTAATACATGATTTTTAGAAATGTTAATAGCACTAGTATTATCACACAAAATCTCAGCACATTGAATAAATATTTGATAATCCTGAAGTTGTTGTTTTATGTAAAGAACCTGAGAACAACAACTTCCAACTGCTACATATTCCACTTCAGTTGTGGATAGTGCCACGGAGTGTTGTTTCTTGCGAGACCAAGAAATCAAAGAATTTTCAAGAAAGTGACAAGATCCGGAGGTACTTTTCCTATCAGTAAGACTACCGGCATAGTCGAAGTCTACATAACTTCTGAGATCAAATATAGTACCTTTGGAATACCATATTCCTAAGTGTGTTGTGCCATTTATGTATCTGAATATTCGATTGACACACTTTAGATGAGAATCTTTAGGTTCTGATTTAAATCTTGCACAAAGGCAGACACTGAACATAACGTCAGGTTGACTTGCAGTTAAGTACAACAGACTTTCAATCATACTTCTTAAGGAGTACATTAGCTCACTGACTCATCAGTCTAATACTCTAGCACAGACTTGGACACAAGTATCCTATAGATAATCTCTGAAAATATTTCAAGCATGAAGACCATTATCTCATCCCCATCTGTTCCAGTTCTAGCTACCATTGATTCTAGCACACTTCAACCTCTCCTTGATGCTATTTCAAGTTTAAAATCTACAACATCTCCATTTGCACCCAAAGTTGGTTTTCAACCAGTCTTAGAAGCCATTGCAAATCTCAAGACCATGATTATGTCAAATACTTCTGGTTCAATCAATGTTGATGGTAGAAAATTAGACAACCTTCGCACTTCAATTGCTCAAGTATCAGAGAAGATGACAAGCATAAAGAACAAGGTCCCATTTTTATCTTTTACCATTTTGGATCTTTCATACACTGTCACAAGAGCAGCTGATAAAATTGAAGGAATTGCAGCTTTCATTGAGGAAACCTTTAAGCTAATCTCAAGAAGACTTCATTCCTTAGTTTGGTTTGTCATTACCCATATGAGGAGATTCAACTTGTTATATGGGTTGTTAAGAAAAAGAGGAGTACATGTTCCAAGAGGTTCATTGGCACCAAAGTTCACTGGCACCAAAGTTCACAAGGCCCAGATTGCCTAGAGAATAATCTAATATGCCTGAAAGGTTGTTTGAAGAGCAAGAAAAAGCTGATCTTGGTGAAGAACCCAAGAACTTTGAGCCAGCTGCTTAGGTTTCTCGATGCATGACACCTCCACCTGATGAAGATGATGTTTTTGAAATTCTTAGACCCACATCTGCTGCCAGGGCACAATTTGAAGGTGTCAAGGTTTCTCAAACTTTTGCAACTGGTCTTGCTGACAGATACCGTCGATCTTTTGAGAGAGCTGATCCCAATAATCCTTTTGATTCAGATTCGCATACCTTCAAAACTTCCTTTGCCAATTTTGTAAGGAATTTCAGAACAGATACAAAAGGCAAGGAAAAAAACTAATGGAGAACCAAACAAGACAAAAGGGAACGGGAAAAAGAAGTAATATGTTCTTATCCCACCTTTTTGTTGTTTTCAAAAAGGGGAGAAGAGAGACAATGATTTAGGGGGAGAATAAGAGGACAAATGCTTTGTATTTATCTATGTTTTGTATTTTTGATATATCTTTTGTAATGAATTCTAATCATGTGAAACAACACATATTTGATATAAATGAATGTGTTGACAATGTTCTTGATAATGTGCTCTGTTCAAATGAAATTTGATTATATAACATAAATACAAATTGATTCTCTGATCTACTGATTGAAAGGTTTAATGAGTATTTGAAATCATCAAAAAAGGGAAAGATTGTTATCTCAAGAGCAACCCCATGAAATAATGTTTTGATGATTCAAAATCCCTCAATCTTGTGATCTAACGTTTTTGTTGAAGTGTTTCAGCAAATAAGTTTTGAAGAAAATCAAATGAATCCATGGTAAGTCAAGTTATCAAGATCAAGATCAAAGAGGTTAAATGTTAAAATGTAGAACCTTACTTGTAACCTTTTTCAACAAATATATATATAAGTCGTTTTAAAAGCCTTTCGATCTTGAAGAGAATGATTTTAATCGATTTAATTCAAAGGTTTTTTGACTTATCATTGGACCATTTGCATGATTTCTAAATGTTTGATTTGATCCAAAAAGCTCAAGTGTTGATTTGATTTAATCAAGTATTGGAAAATAAATTTTTTAGAAAAACTGTTCTTAGTGTGTTTCAGGACGTTGATGGGTCATCAGGGCACTAATACAGTGGCTAGTCACTTAATATCGAGCCAACACTGCAGGATGCTGATGGACTATCAGGGCGCTGATGGTTTCTAGGTTTGAATGCTTGTCGTCCAAAGCAGGACGCTAATCGAGTATTAACGCCCTCATCGAACTATCATGAAAAAACCAGCAGATGCCCATTAGGATGGTAATGTGGTATTAGCGCCCTCCATGAGTTTCTAGGTTTCTGGAAAATTCACTCGTCAGAATACTAGCGTGGTATTAGCGCCCTCCTTGAGCAAGTCAGCAAAAATTGCATTTTTAAAACAATTTACTTCAGGGCGCTAATACACTATCAGGACGCTGATAGAACTCTGTCAGAAAATTGAAAAGTGACAATTTAGTTTCGTCAACAGTGAATCTCTGATCATTTCCATTCTCACGATAACTAAATCGAACCAGAACATCTTTACAAAAACTAAACTTACCAGTTCTATGAAAGAATCAAGTCGTTTTGACTCAACATTCAAAAATTATTTCAAATTCAAATGAAATGGTTTTGGCGCACAAAATGTTTATAAAAGAGATTCTCATAATCAAAGTTGGTTCATAACAAAAAGAATCATTTGCGCTAAAACATTTTGAATGTTAGTCGTGGTTCCAATTTTAAAAGTTTGCAAGTTTGCAAAATCTAATTTGAAAACTGATTTTTCTTTTGCACGAAGTTTTTAATTGTCCTTACATCTTATATATTATCTCTGAAAAACTAGTGAAAGAAACTATATTTTTACTCGATTGTTCAGTTGTTTTAAACTTATACTTTTATTGTTAAAGGAGTTCATTCGAGTAAAAGGTTCATAGGATGAAGTTGTACTGAATTGTATATCTTTATCTGTATCAAGTTGTAACACTGCAATTGCATCAATTGCAGAAAATCATTATGTTAAGTTAGAATAGGTAGTGGTTTACTCATACCTGTGAAGTTGAGTGTGTAGGTTGTCTTGCACCTGTGAAGCCAAGAGTGTAGGTTGTCTTGCACCTATGAAGTCAATAGTATAGGTAGGTCTCACACTTGTGAGTTAAGAGTGTAGGTAGGTCTCACACTTATAAGTTGAGAGTTGTAAGGTAGTTCTCACACCTTTAAAGCTGAGAAGATTGTAACGGTTTGGTCATCACCCGTAAGAGGATTGTTTAGTGAAGTTGAAAATCCTAACTGAAGAGGTTGGGTAGAGGACGTAGGCATATAGTCGAACCACTATAATCATTTGTGCAATACTTATTTACTTTCAACATTAACTTTTGCCATTAAACTGCAAGTTTTATCTATGCCTTAAATTGATCATAGCGTCCAATTCACCCTCCTCTTGGACATACCTGGGCTAACAGGCTCATGGTGACAGAGTTGATGTAGGCTCAAAATGTCGTTCCCATAGATGACGCCAAATGTTGGTGCAAGATTTAACCAACACTAATGAGTGATGAGGTGGAGGGAACATGTTGAGCTAGAACCCGCCTAGGTAGTAACTTGCCTACTCGGGACCTCAGACCTGAAAGAGAGAGAAGGAGAAGAATAAGCTATCGTAAGGAGTACCGGTGTGGTGTCAGCTAAAGATCCTCCAATGCCTAAGTTAGTTCTGAGTTGCGTTGGGTACTAATATCACTTTTACTGGATTAGTGAATGACTTACCTCACTAATGAGGGATTAAGGAGTATTTATAGTGGTTGGGGCTTTGGCCAGATTGGTATGTTGTTGCAATACTCGTGTAAAACCTCGAAGATCATGCAATGTATCCTGCGAGATCCGAATCGGCTAATTATCTACAGTTTCCTTAATAAGAGCTCGGTACCTCGAGCTCAGGAGACTTGTGTCTCGCGTTATGTCGCTTCGTAATGTAGTCGCATCTGGTCGGTATTAATTAAAATGGCTAAACAATATATATATATATATATATATATATATATATATATATATATATATATATGTTTTTTTTAAAACCAAAAAACTTCATTTAAGAAGGGAAAAAAAGAGATTGCTCTTCAAGAACAATATCAGTTACGATAGGAAGAATTTCTTCAAGTCACACTTGAATAAAATCAAACAATAGGGCATGTTTATTCAATTGAAATGTGTGAAACCGAGAAGGCATAGCTGCAAGAAATGTGTGAGACTTAGATAGAGGACCATGAGGCTAGATTCAAACTAAGGGAGTTAAGCCAAGGGTGTATAATTAAAAAAATTAATTAATTGACATTCTCTAAGAGAATCTATTTTGATGAAATTTTCCTATCAGTTAAACCTCTCTCATGTGCTGCGGACAAATGGACAGAGTGACAGTATTCCAAGCTGTCGTTAAGAAACGAATTAAATTCAGAAGCAAAACTACCACTAAATCTGTGGTTCAAAAAGCAGCATAGCATAATATGCGTCCATTCTCCCACTCATCAATAAGCTTGTGTTAAACGAGGTACATCTCATGGTTGTACATCCTCCACATCATCATTCATAGTAATGGTCCCACACACTGAATTACATGCGTTGATCTGGTCTCAAATCCAGGTGTCACCAAAGCACAAGGTGGTCAATCAGAAAATGGGACCCACTGAACCTGGCCTGTTTCGAGTCATTAATTCATTCCACCGCACGTCAGATATCACCGACGCCGGTCAAGTTGTTGAAGCCTCTCCCTGGGATAAAGTACACCGGTTAGTAAGTTAATATGGTACTTCGAATCGATCTTACGCCTGCCACGTTCAGATGATCACTTAAATGGAAAGATGAGAATTATAAGTACAGGAATGTAATTGGAAGGAATTTTAGACACAAAGTATTCTTATTTATTATTTTTATTTTATTTTAAATTGACTGATCCATTATATATGTTACTGAAATAGCTAGACTTTTTTTCTAACCAAAGAGTTGGAAAATGGTAGGTATGTTAGGTGGATTCAACTTATCTTCTACTAATACCCGATTAAGAAAATGACACTACCCTTAGCAACCTTTTCAAGTATAAACTATGATCAGCTATAGTCAGAACAGCTTAGATGGCCAAATTAGACTTTCTTATGGCAAACTTGGTACCTACCCTAAAATATATATTTTCTTGGTCATGAAACTATACATCTCTAATAGGCTGTTATGTGATAAATGTGTTCCCATTATTTATTTTAGACTATACATTTCATAATTTAATAATATATTTAAATGGGTAAACTTTATTTGTTTTTTACACTTAATGGATGCACGTGTTTAAAATTAAATTTCTCACTTCAACATTAAATACTATAGTTATATATAATAAAAATTTTAAAAGGTGGTGAATCATGATCATATGTAAATACATCTCTCAAACTAATAGCAAATTGTCCATTTTTTTTTTTCATTTAGAAAGAATGCGTATGATAACTACATTAATTTGTGGAGAATCAAATCAAACTTATTAATAAATTACATAAACAAATTATTGATAAAACTAAATTGGTTTAAACTAGTCCGCATGTATACATAGTAAAAAAAATTCTTGTTTGGGTAGATGCAGTTGCATATAAAAATAGTTAACTAAAAAATTTAGATTATTATAAAATTAATTTTACTATAATTATAATATGTCAATTTTTTTTTTCTTTTTAACAGAAAAGTCAATAAATTTATAACCAAAAGAACGAAATCACGTGGGATCCTTAGGAATATGATCTGATATCCAACGTGTATTAAGAATTAGTTTTCTCAGTTGCTTATTGTAATTTGCTTCCATAAGCAAGCACAAGAAAATTATATGGGTCCCATTTTTTTTTTTTTGTATTAATTTTTTGGTACTCAATTAGTGTCCTTTCCTTTAAATCTAAAAATCTAAACTATTTCTTTTAAATTCAAAAGTTTTCAGAAATAAATACATTTTTCTTAATAAAAATAAATAAAAATAGACTCAAACTCGTGATGAATCTCTCAATTATACTTCGTAATTCACTCATTGAACCAACCAACCAACAATCTAAGCCCATGTTAATATACGGGTCCCATTTCACCAACTCAAGTCAAGTTCTTAACTATCTCTTTTTTCTTTTTTTTTTTCTTTTTTTAATTTTTCCTCTCAATAGTAAGCTTCTCCGAACAGGTACCTTCCAATCATTTTTATATATCCAAGGGTACTTTGGTAATTTCCATATTAGTGCAAAAGAAGTGCCCGGCCACCACTCACCCACCAACTACACCCACCAACTCTCCTCTCTTCTTCCATTCACAAAGCGGTCTGCTTGGGAAAGCACCTACCTTCGCTAAACTCAAACCAATGATATTCATCGAGTTACGTGTTGTACAACATGAAACATGACATCGTTGGATATAGTACAGATACCAATAGTAAGGATGACGAGGAGGACAACACTGCTAGGGACGACGGTAACAGACACGCTAAAATTAGCGTAATAATTCGATGAGAATTATTAAAAAAAAATATATATGAAAAATTAAAATCTAAGCTTTCAGATCTCAGTAGCCCCCAAACGTCTATAAATAACCCAAACGTCTTTCCATATCTCGTGCCGTGCTCTTCTCTCGATCTTCATTAATCTTCGGAACAAAGTCTTAAAAGGTTTTTCATTCAAACTCCGAAGAAGGTACTGTTTTTCCTGTTACTCGTTGTTCTGATTCGGTTGTTTGCAAGTTCTCGTTGTAATTATCAGTGGTCGATTTCAGCTTATTTGGTTGTTTTGTTCTCTGTTTGATCGATCTTCCGGTGAGAGTTATTAGATTCTGCGGACTGTATTTATAAATGTGTGTAGATCTGAACATAAGCTTGCTTTTGTGATTTCTCTTATCAGTGCTAGTGTTTTCTTCCCAAGATTTGGTCCAGATTTGGCTCATTTTCGTGTTTCAATCAATGTTTTCATTGTTTTTCTTGAATGGTTTACTTCTCAAGGTTTTTACGCATCCGTTTTATGTCCTTTCTTGGTTTGGATTCGAGATCTGGTGCTTAGCGTGATGAGATTCCTAGATCTAGTTCTGAATCTTTGATATTGTGTAGATCTGTTTTAGATCATTTCTATGAGTTAGTTACAGTACTCTTCTTTTCTAGAAATTTTTTTATGTTTTGGCTGAATCGCCGAGAAATTATTGTTTGCACAGGAATTTTAAAGCATCCCTATTTGGCCAAGTATCATCTTCTTTGCTTGTTCTGATTCGTAGTTTTCTCGACTTAGAAGTTAGATCTGCAAGATGTAGCCTTGATTCGATCTATTTCACGGATTGTTAATAGTGACTTGCAGATCTCTTCATTTCACTAGATTACCTCAACACCTTTGTGAACTTTCGATGTTTAAGTTCATTAATTGCACGTTTTTTTTCTAATTATGCTCGTCTCTTTTCCTCTTTCATGTAACGTTTGTTTGTTGGATGTGGGTTTCAACTCCCATTGATCATATATTCCAAGAGACGTTCTTTTTACATGCGTAGAATTTTCAATTGGAATTATAATGCTGTTCTAGTGAGTTTTGCTTTATTTCACTTTCCTTTTTGTTCTCTGCTTTTGTCTGTTTAGAGCAACATCTGGAAAGTTATGATTTTGAGAAGATTTTATTCCGTTATATCGGCAACTTTTTACAGATCCTTATATGGCTGGCTATGTCATCAGCCAATTGTTTGATATCAGAGCCTAATGCTTTCATTGTTTATGCATTAAGTATTAATTGCTTATATCTGCAAGATCGGCAACTTTTTACAGATCCTTATATGGCTGGCTATGTCATCAGCCAATTGTTTGATATCAGAGCCTAATGCTTTCATTGTTTATGCATTAAGTATTAATTGCTTATATCTGCAAGCACATTTAGAATTTAGTTGAGTGCTATAAAGCTTTAGGTACAGTTATTTCTTAGAGCCCTGTAACAAATATTAACTTTCCTTGGCTGTGTATTGGGTGAAGCAGAGCAATGGCGTCTCACATTGTTGGATACCCTCGCATGGGACCGAAAAGAGAGCTTAAGTTTGCTTTGGAATCTTTTTGGGATGGAAAAAGCAGTGCTGAAGATTTGGAAAAGGTTGCTGCAGACCTTAGGTCATCCATCTGGAAACAGATGGCTGATGCTGGAATTAAGTATATCCCCAGCAACACTTTTTCGTACTATGACCAGGTGCTTGACACTACAGCAATGCTTGGGGCTGTTCCTTCTAGATACAATTGGACTGGTGGTGAAATTGGATTTGACACCTATTTCTCCATGGCAAGAGGAAATGCCTCAGTTCCTGCTATGGAAATGACAAAGTGGTTTGATACCAACTAGTAAGTCACGTCATCTTCTGTAAATTCTGGGATGTATTAATAATTGATGAATTGTATGTGACACTGTTCTTCTCTGATGTAGCCATTTCATTGTTCCTGAGTTGGGTCCTGGCACCAAATTTTCATACGCTTCTCACAAGGCAGTGAATGAATACAATGAGGCCAAGGCGGTAAGTCAATTAGTACTTCATGGCACACTTTGGGGTTTTTTTATTTATTTATCGTCTCTTATTTCATGGGTGGCGTAATTACTGTGTCATAAGTAGCTAGTGTTAATGATATTTTGATATTAGTTATAGCTTTTGTGTTAAGTGGTTTTTAACAGTAGGACGTTGGAACATGGAAGTTTCATTTGATATTTATGGCTATTCCTATAAAGAGGTGCAGATACCATATTTAAATTCTTGCTGGCATTTTTGTATGCTAGCTTATACGAGAGATGAACCGTCGCTCAATTGATTTTCATCCAGTTCCTATTGGAGAGCATGAGACCAATTGATTGGATGATTCTGCTCTGTGATCATCCATCATATTCCTTTATTCTAGGGGTAATATAGTAGCCAGAAGTCTACATGTCCCAGATGAAACATGTTGAGCATAGGAATGCTATCCTGGGAACATTTGACACCAGTCTTCCAACACTAAATTTGTAGATAGCTATCCAAACTAAAGAATCATGGACTGAATCATTATTGTTGTTTTCTCTTTGATGCAGCTCGGAGTTGATACTGTTCCAGTCCTTGTTGGCCCCGTCTCTTACTTGTTGCTTTCAAAACATGCAAAGGGCGTGGATAAATCCTTCTCTCTTCTATCCCTTTTGGGAAGCATTCTCCCAGTCTACAAGTATGCCACATAACATTGCTAGATTCTCCAAAGCTTTCTATGTCATATTCAGTTGGTTGTATTGATATCTAATGAAAAACCTGTCTGCAGGGAAGTTGTGGCTGAACTTAAGGCAGCGGGTGCTTCTTGGATTCAGTTTGATGAACCCACCCTTGTGCTTGATCTTGATTCTCACAAACTTGAAGCCTTTACTGCTGCCTACTCTGCGCTAGAGTCAACCCTGTCTGGTGTTAATGTTGTCGTCGAGACCTACTTTGCTGATGTCCCAGCTGAGGCATACAAGACACTCACTTCCTTGAAGGGTGTCACTGGTTTTGGCTTTGATTTGATTCGTGGGCCAAAAACCCTTGATTTGATCAAAGGTGGATTTCCTTCTGGAAAGTACCTCTTTGCTGGTGTCGTTGATGGGCGTAACATCTGGGCCAATGATCTTGCTGCTTCTCTTAGGACTCTTGAGGGTCTCGAGGGCATTGTAGGCAAAGGTATCTATACTTGCATTAGGGACTTGTCTACTTTTTAATTCTTATAGAGAAAAACTGAAATTTTAGTATGTTGTTTTCCTTCAACAGACAAACTTGTGGTGTCGACCTCCTGCTCACTTCTCCACACTGCTGTTGATCTGGTCAATGAGACCAAGCTGGACAATGAAATCAAGTCATGGCTGGCCTTTGCTGCACAAAAGATTGTTGAAGTGAATGCTTTGGCAAAGACATTGGCTGGGCAGAAAAATGAGGTACCCCACTTTGTCCTCTTTCACATATATCCGTATCTCCAACAGTTTCAGTGTTGCAGTAGTTACTAGTTGTGTTCTGCCATCTTATAGTTAATTAATTATTTGCTACCATTGTGGACAATAACAGTGGTTCATGTACTGAGCTTTTGTAAAGCTCAGACTCAATGTGTAAGCTTTTCTTTGTTGGGTTCTAGGATTGATTTGATGATGAGTAAATAAACAACACTGCTTGAGTGGCATTTATGTTCTTATATTCTTGTAATAAGGTTTCAGGAATTTATACTCAATGCACAAAAGCTGATAGCTATCTGGTTTAATTAAATTTATATAACCATAATTCACAAATGGTATTGGAGTTCTAGTAGGTCTTCCTCATTTCCATTTCTTTATAGATACACTTTCTTGCATCTGTATTTACAAATGGAAGTGGATTTTGTGTTTTGATTTGCAGGGATATTTTGCTGCTAATGCTGCTGCTCAGGCTTCAAGAAGATCATCCCCAAGGGTGACTAACGAGGCTGTACAAAAGGCTGTAAGTGGTTTTGATTGTTGTTTTGTTATACAATCTCCAGAAGAGGATTCAAGTCACAAACTCACTGGTTATAATTATCTACTTGTTCAGGCTGCTGCCTTGAAGGGCTTTGACCACCGGAGGGCTACTAATGTAAGTGCCAGATTGGATGCTCAACAGAAGAAGCTCAACCTTCCAATCCTCCCAACCACGACCATTGGTTCCTTCCCTCAGACCATTGAACTCAGAAGAGTCCGCAGAGAATACAAGGCTAAGAAGTTAGTGACTCAGATGAACCCCTTACTGCTTCTCTTTTATTTATCTATTTCAAATTTCCTTTTTAGAAAGGTTTTTTTTTTTTTTTTTCTAAGTGGATAGGCAGTTAATTGATCCTTCATCCCTGTGATGTATTTTATATAGGATCTCTGAGGATGATTACATCAAGGCTATCAAGGAAGAGATCGCCAAGGTTGTCAAGATCCAGGAAGAACTTGACATTGATGTTCTGGTTCATGGAGAACCTGAGGTAAAGCATCCTTTATGATCTACAATGTGTGGAAGTTCAATGTCATGTAGTTCTTTAGGTTCTTAATAAGAACAGCAGAAGCTTCCTTTTTTATGCTCTATTGAAAATCTGAAATTGCTTTACCTTCATTAAAGAAGAGAGCAGAAATAGAAAGTGTGTTTTTTTTTAAAATGTTTCTTGAAGCTCTCTCATTTTTCTGGTAATTCTTATGCATTTCTCACTTTATGCAGAGGAATGATATGGTTGAGTACTTTGGAGAGCAGTTGTCTGGTTTTGCCTTCACAGTCAATGGATGGGTGCAATCTTATGGTTCTCGCTGTGTCAAGCCACCCATCATTTACGGTGATGTGAGTCGCCCCAAGGCCATGACTGTCTTCTGGTCTTCCCTGGCTCAGAGCATGACTGCTCGCCCAATGAAGGGAATGCTTACTGGTCCTGTCACCATTCTCAACTGGTCCTTTGTCAGAAATGACCAACCCAGGTGAAGAAGGAAACAACTTTATAATTGCTATAGTGTTTATTTTTTATTTTATATATCTAAATCTTTAATCCTAGTTTTAAGAATGATTTCTCTGCTTCTTCCCCAGACATGAGACCTGCTATCAGATTGCCTTGGCCATCAAGGATGAAGTTGAGGATCTTGAGAAGGCTAACATTAACGTGATCCAGATTGACGAGGCTGCCTTGAGAGAAGGTTTGCCCCTCAGGAAGGCCGAGCAATCTTTCTACTTGGATTGGGCTGTACATTCCTTCCGTATCACAAACTGTGGTGTCCAAGACACTACCCAGGTTCTTATCCGTCTTTTTCACTCTTGAAGAATCTTTTTTTTATTTTTATTAGTCTCGTGACAGAATAATTATGTCCTTTTTCGATGGGTGGTTGGTTAAGCTAAAGCTAAATTATTCAATGCATACAGATTCACACCCACATGTGCTACTCCAACTTCAACGATATCATCCAATCCATCATTGACATGGATGCCGATGTTATAACAATTGAGAACTCACGATCAGACGAGAAGCTCCTGTCAGTCTTCCGCGAGGGAGTTAAGTACGGAGCCGGCATTGGCCCCGGTGTCTATGACATTCACTCCCCTAGGATCCCATCAACCGAGGAAATTGCTGATCGCATCAACAAAATGCTTGCAGTGCTTGAGACCAACATCCTCTGGGTTAACCCAGACTGTGGGCTCAAGACCCGCAAGTATTCTGAAGTCAAGCCTGCCCTAACCAACATGGTTGCTGCTGCCAAGCTACTACGCACCCAGCTGGCCAGCGCCAAGTGAGCCGATTGATATGATTCATATTCAGGGAAGAAGAAGATGTTTTACCTTTCCCTAATAATATGTTGTTGTGGCTTGTCTACGTTTGTGTAGTACGTTAGGTTTCGTCCTTTGGGCGATTTGTTTTGTTTTCTACATTGTTGTGAATTTGAGCTATTGGTTTTCTCTGTATCTTGAAGGCAGTAACTGCCAAGTGTATCTCGATGAGATGAAGATGAAAGAAATGGTAATTTACTCTACTTGCACTGAATAGTCTGGTTGATATATTTGGAGAGAATACTAACAATATTCACGGACGATCACATGCACGCAGTCCTTGTCCAGCTGTGCCAGTTTAATTAATTAAATTCAACTTAAAAGTAATTATTTATGATATTACAACTAGTATTTAGGCACGTGTATTGTATGTGGCTTTCAAAATTTAAATTCTTAATTTTTTGTAATAAAAGTAGAATTTTGTACGAAAATAGAATACAGTAGAAAAGAACAAAATTTGAATTTTAAAAGAAGTAAAATAGAAGAATTACGAATAAGCACAAAAACAGGAGAAGAGACAAGGAGAGAAGACGGATATTATTTAGGGATTTTTGGAGGTTTCAAAGTTTTTAAAATTTAGATTTTGAGTTACCTGTAACTCATTAGTTATCTTTTAATTAAATCGTTATACCTCGATTAGCATGCTTAACTGTTTTGTCCTTTTCCTTAATAGCAACTCACCTGACCCCTCAGTAATTACTATTTTTTAATAATCGGTAAATTTAAAAATTTATTGATCGGTAAGAAATTTCAAATAGCCATAAATTTTTTATTTTTAACTCCAATTTGAGTGATTCAAGATCTGTTGGAAAGAGTAAGAAAATATCTTTCCAACGCATCTTACCGATTGGTAAACTTTCTTACCGATCGGTAAGATTGGTAAGTAAATTCAAATAGCCATAACTTTCTCATATTAACTTTGATTTGAGCGATTCAAGATGTGTTGGAAATATATGTTCTTCTTTTCAACTAATTTCTAATTGCTTAAATCGGAGTTAAAACGCAAAAGTTATTGTCATTTGAAATTTATATACCCGTATTGACCAATACGAATGTAAATTTCGAATGATCATAACTTCTCAGTTTTAACTCCGATTTAAGTGATTCAAAGTGCATTGGAAAGAGGAAGAAATTTTCTTTCCAACGCATCTTGAATAGATAAAATATGAGTTAAAATGAGAAAAGTATGGCTATTTGAATTTTCTTACCTATCAGTTACCTATTGGTTGTCGATCGGTAAGAAAGTTCAAATAGTCATATTTTTCATTTTAACTCCTATTTGAGTGATTCAAGATTTTTTGAAAAAAAAGAAGAAAATATATTTCCAACGCATCTTGAATTACTCAAATCAGAGTTAAAATGAGAAAGTTATGGCTATTTGAAGTTACTTACCGATCGGTTACCGATCTTACTGATCGGCGATCTTACTGATCGGTAAGTAAATTCAAATAGCAATAACTTTCTCATATTAACTCTGATTTGAGTGATTCTAGATGCGTTGAAAAGATACTTTCTTCTTCTTTCCAACTCATTTTGAATCTAGTAAATCAGAATTAAAACACTTATATCATTTGAAATTTATATACCCATGTTGACCGATCGAAATGTAAACTTCAAATGACCATAAATTCCCAATTTTAACTCTTATTTAAGAGATTTGAAATGAGTTGGAAAGAGGAAGAAATTATCTTTCCAATGCATATTGAATTGATGAAATCTGAGTTAAAATCAGTAAGTTATGGCTATTTGAATTTTCTTATCGATCGGTAAACTTTCTTACCGATCGGTTACCTATCGGTAAGAAACTTCAAATAATCATAACTTTCTCATTTTAACTCTGATTTGAGTGACTTTTAGATCCGTTGGAAAGATGAAGAAAATATATTTTCAACGCATCTTGAATCACTCAAATCGGAGTTAAAATGAGAAAGTTATGCTATTTTAATTTACTTACCGATCGGTAAACTTTCTTACCTATCGGTAAGTAAATTTAAATAGCCATAAATTTGTCATACAAACTCCGATTTGAGTGATTCAAGATGTGCTGGAAATATATTTTCTTCTTCTTTCCAAATCATTTTTAATCGCTTAAATATTAGTTAAAAAGCAGAAGTTATTGTCATTTGAAATTTATATACCCATATTGACCGATCGGAACGTAAACTTTAAATGACCATAACTTCTCAGTTGAAACTCAGATTTAAGCTATTAGAAATGCGTTTAAAAGAGGAAGAAATTATCTTTCCAAAGCATTTTGAATCGCTAAAATTGGAGTTAAAATGAGAAATTTATCGCTATTTGAATTTTCTTACCGATCGGTGAACTTTCTTACCGATCGGTAAGAAACTTTAAATAGCCATAACTTTCTCATTTTAACTCCGATTTGAGTGATTAAATGTCACACCCCGCCCGAACGCGCCTAAACCGGCGGTACACTCGCGGGCGGGGGGTGCATTTGGAACAATAACAATGGTAACAACAGAGTGCGCAGCAAAAATATATGTCACACAGTACAAATCTGATTTCATTTAATTCAGAATATAATTTGTACATAAAATGGTCAAGGGAACATACTCCCCAAAATCCCCAATGAATCATACAAAGGGTACAAAATGTGGGCCCCATAACCTGCACCCAGTCCACCTTAATTTCCTGTGAAAGATTGGATAATAATGGAGTGAGCTTAACACGCTCAATGGGTAAATTGTTCGTGAGTATAACAATTAATAAAATATACTTCAATATCAAATATCATAAATACACATGTGAGCATCATAATCAATCAATATGTATGTATTCATGACACCGTCTCGTAATGGTTTGATGAACGTACATCGTCTGAGTTCACGTATAGGTGTCCTTCCTCGGAAGTAGCCAGGTTCTCACTATACGTCCCTCCTCAGGAACGATGCTCTGGATTCATGTACTGATGTCCCTTCCCGGGTGTAGCCGGGTTCTCATGTACGTCCCTCTCCAGAGGAATGTAATGAATAGCGAGCAATGCTCCTAACTATTCTATGAGTCATGAACCATATACGTACCTAAGTGGTGATATGTATGATGCCAATGCATGAACTGGTCTAGTCTACTGGTCTGGTCTTTTCTTGACATTTAGACTGACTTTGGCAACGTCTAGTGACCCTTATCAGAGTCGATATCACGACGTGCATGGTTAGGACATTCAGTATTACATGTATACGCTGATAGCTTTCAATAAGACCAAGTAGATCAGTCCCCAGTTGAGAGGCGAGACACAAGGTCTGCTTAAATAACCAATCGCCTAGAGCAGCCCGCTGCCTCCCGTTCACTATTTAAAGTTACTGAGGACAAGACCGAGTCTAGTTGAGTCAGATTGACCACAAATCCGACATTATAACAGTATAATATGTGAATTCCAAGTGTACAGGCATAAGTGCGGCAGTATAAACATTATATGACATAATGCAGTGTAAATGACAGTAGACATAATAATAATTGAATGTAAACTTTAATAAAAGTTATAAAACACGCAAACCTATGTTTCGTTCCCCACCTTCAGATAAGAACTTCTTCTTTTTCAGATCTGGCACTTTTCTCCGAACAAAACTTTATCGTACTGCACTGAGAGTCTCGGACAGAGAGTCTCAAAAGACTAAAAACTCAATATGAGTGAAAAAAGGACGAAAAATCACAATTTGGAGTGAATTTGGTGTGAAAAATGAAGAGGGGAGGGTTGGTTTATATAGAGTTTTTGGGGCCTGGAAGTCCAGGAGGGCTGCCTGGACTTCCAGGCATGTGCCATGTGCCATGTGCCTGGACTTCCAGGCATGCGCTTTATCCTAAAAAAATTATTATTATTATTATTATTATTATTATTATTATTATTATTATTATTATTATTTTATTTTTTTTTGTGAAATATAGGGTATTACACTCTACCCCCCGTAAAGGGATTTCGCCCTCGAAATCAATTCAAGTAGTTATGATGGTTATCTGCTAGAGATCCACTGCCGGCGTCATCTCTTGCGAGTTCAGGATAGTGCTAGTATGGTCCCTGAATTGCACTGTGGCCAGTGGAATCCTCATCATCATAAAACCATGGAGAGCAAATAGAATCAGACTCATCCTCTGAAGATTCCTACATTTGCATAACAAATGGTGGTGGAGGGCGATGGTTACATTGTTTGAGGGGAGGTAGGTTGAGCGGTGGAATACTTTTTCGTGTTGTGGCTTGAATTCGACCTCTTGGCAATTGTGGTAGGTCCTGCCAAGATGAGGGCACGGGATTGTTGCGAAAAGTCATGCACGTTCTGGCGATAATGATTGCTGTGCGATGATGGAGTTGGTGATGCAAAGTAGTAGTGACTTGACTCTGCGTCTTGAGAAGTAGTTACAAGTTGCCAAGGAGGCCACTGCGTGTGTGCATCACGATATCCATGGATGTTAGTTTCAGACATCGGTGTTGTTATTCAAGTGAAACAATGTATTAAGATAAGTGTAACAATGTTTCATCATTTTATTGATAAGTGAAAATAGGACAATGTATCGCATCATCAGTTGGTACTAGAAAACAATTTAGGATATTTCTGTTTAATAGTTGCTTCTAGTTCCCATGTGATTCCTCTACGCCGTGGTGATCCCAGAGCACTTTCACAAGTGGTATGCTACGTCGCCGTAGTTCTTGAGTTTTTCTATCTAAAATCTGTATCGCTTTCTCCTGATACGTATTTCCTTCCTCAACCCGAACCTCGACTAAAAGGATGATATGCGAAGGATTAGGACGATACTTGCGAAGCATAGATACGTGAAAAACGTCATGAACCTTAGGCATGGACGATGGAAGGGACAAACGATAAGCAAGTTTGCCAATACGTTCAATGATCTTAAATGGACCGATGTACCGCGGGGAGAGCTTGCCTTTGATCCCAAAGGGTTTGACACCTCATGTGGGCTGGACTTTCAGAAAAACAAAGTCCCCCTTATCAAATTCTAGAGGTTATCTCCGCTTGTCAGCATAGCTCTACTGTCAACTTTGTGCAACACGAAGACGTTCCTTTACTAGTGTGATCTTTTCAGAAGTCTCTTGAACTAGTTCAGGGCCTAACTGCGGTCGATCTGCTATATCTAACCAGCATACCGGAGATCTGTAAGGCCGACCATAGAGAGCCTCGTATGGTGCCATGCCGATACTAGTTTGGTAGCTGTTGTTGTATGCAAACTCAGCTAGATGCAAATACTTTGCTCATCCGTCATTAAAGTCCAAAATGCAGGATCGTAACATGTCTTCTAAGATTTGGATAAGCCGCTCTGACTGCCCATCAGTCTGAGGGTGGAAGGTTGTGCTGATAGTGATCTTAGAACCCATTCTATTCTGGAAGCTTTTCTAAAAGTTTGATGTGAATCGACGGTCTCGATCAGAGAAGATCGTGAGTGGTATGCCATGAAGGCGTACGATCTCTCTTTCGTATAGTTCTGCAAGTTTGGCGGGATTATCCGTGAACTTTATTAGCAAGAAGTGTGCAGACTTTGTAAGTCTGTCAATGATAACCCAGATAACATCTTGCCCTTTATTATTTCGAGGCAAGGTCGTAACAAAATCCATTGCGATGTTCTCCCACTTCCATTCTCCAATAGGTAACGGTTGGAGAAGTCCTGAGGGAAGTCTTCATTCTGCCTTAACTTTCTGGCAAACGAGACATCGAGCAACGAAGTCTGCAATTGCCGTCTTCATTCCAGAAAACCAGAATTGTCGCTTGACATCCTTGTACACCTTGTCACCCCCAGGATGTATAGCGTACCTCAAACATTGCATCTCAGTAAGCATGTCTTTCCAAACCTCATGATCGTTCGGTAGACAGAGACGTTTTTATAGAAAACGGCTCCGTCTTTAGAGACTGACCAATGAGGAAGATCTTGTCCGCTGAGTAGAAGTTCTCGTTTCTCCATTAACATAGGGTCATTGGCTTGAGTAGCTGAAATCTTTCGAACGAGCTCAGAGGTGGCTGATAATTGAGAGAGTCGTGGTCGTGGTCCCTCTACGTTCAGCTGTAGGTTAAAGTTATCCATCTCTGTAGCCAACTTCCCCATTTCATAGTTAAGAGTGCAAGCAATATAAGATTTTCTACTAAGGGCATCAGCCACAACATTGACCTTACCAGGATGGTACTGGAGTTGAAAGTCATAACCTTTCAAGAATTTCAACCATCGTCTCTGGCGGAGGTTTAGGTCTCTCTGAGTGTATATGTACTTAAGACTTTTGTGATCCGAGAAGACCCCAAACCGTTCACCGTATAAGTAATGACGCCATAGCTTCAGTGCAAACACAACAGCTGCAAGTTCCAAGTCATGTGTTGGGTAATTACCTTCGTGAATCTTTAGTTGCCTCGAGGCATATGCAACAACTTGGCCTTCTTGCATTAGTACGACACCTAAGCCTTGGAGAGAGGCGTCGGTGTATAATGAAAATCCAATTGCATTTCTTGGAGGGATAAGTACAGGTGCCGTCGTGAGGCGTTTTTTCAATTCCTGAAATGATGCTTCACAGGCGGGATTCCAGATAAATCGCACGTCTTTTCGAGTGAGCTTGGTCATAGGTTCAGCAATCTTTGAGAAGTCCTCGATGAAACGTCTCTAATAGCCAACCAACCCAAGAAAACTCCGAATCTGAGTAACAGTGGTAGGCTGCTTCCAGTGAAAAACGGCTTCAACCTTAGAAGGATCTACCTCAATGCCATTGCCTGAAACCACATGGCCTAGGAATTGAACTATCTTCGCCCAAAATTCGCACTTACTCAACTTTGCATATAGTTGGTGGCTTCTCAAGGTCTGGAGGACTATTTTCAAATGTATTTTATGGTCTTCCTCGGTTGAGGAATATATCAAGATGTCGTCCACAAAAGCCACCACAAATCGGTCCAAGTATAACCTGAATATGCGATTCATCAAATCCATGAATGTAGAAGGTGCATTTGTTAGACCGAACGACATAACTAAGAACTCGTAATGACCGTACCGAGTTCTGAACGCCGTCTTGGTGATGTCTGACTCTCGGATCCGGAGTTGGTGATAACCGGACCGTAAATCAATCTTAGAGAAGTATTTGGCTCCTCTAAGTTGGTCGAACAAGTCATCGATCATGGGTAATGGATATCTGTTCTTGATGGTGACGTTATTCAACTTACGATAATCGATGCAAAGTCGTAACGAACCATCCTTTTTGCGAACAAACATAACTGGAGCGCCTCAGGGTGATGATTTCTTTCGGATGAAGCCATTACTCTCTAATTCCTTTAGTTGTTTGTCTAATTTGACTAGCTCGACATTAGACATTCTGTATTGTGGAATTGAGATAAGCCCTATCCCATGTATGAGGTTGATCTCAAAATCGAATTCCCTAACTGGAGGTAGACCAGGAAGGTCATTTAGAAAAACTGTTGGGAATTCAGATATGACTAGAACAACGTGTACTTCGAGAGGGTATAGTGCTGGTGATTCATTTTCGTCACCAAGGGATAACGCTCGAAGTTGAGATTTGAGAAGTGCAACTGTTGATTTGTGTATCCATTTCCTTGTTCCGTGAATCTTGACAAACTCTCCTGTAGGCAAGGTTAACTGAACTTGCTTCTTCAGACAGTCGATCTTTGCATTCAGTGGTGCGAGCCAGTCCATGCCGAGGATGATGTCGAAGTCTTCAATATCCATCACAAAAATATCTGCATATATTATCTGTTCTGACATTCGAAGTTCACATCGAGAACACTGCAAATTCACGTCAGTACCAGATCCAAACGGTGATGTGACATGGAGTGTGATGTTTGTGGGTTCAGGATGTAGGCCTAAATGTCTTACCAATGCTGATGATATAAAAGAATGCGTAGCACCTGAATCAAACAAAACATGCACCATTGTATTGAACAAAGGAAAGGTACCTTCGACTACATTGTTGTCTGGGAGGGGTTGTTGAGCGATGGCATATGCTCTGCCCTGATTACGTTGACCCTGGTTCTGCTGGTTCTGCTTGGGTTGGGCATTAGCAGCAGGTGGTGCTTGTTGGACCGGAATAACACGAACAGTTTGCTGAAGGTGCGGACAGGCATTTCGTACGTGGCCCTGCTGGTCGCAGTTGAAACAAGTAGGCCTGTACTGTTGATTGTGTTGCTGACCATGCTGATTGTTCTGCTGGGCTTGCTGATTGTGGTGTCGACCACCACCTCTGCCATTGCCGTTTCGACGGTCACCCCTTCCATAACGACCTCTGCGGCCATGATTACAAAAACCCTGATGGTTAGGGTTAGAAGGTTTAGCCGCAGGCGTTGTGGCCTCATTCTTCGAAACAGGGGCTGGGAGGGCTGGGTTTTGATTGTAGTAGGGCTTCTTCTTGTTGCCCTGCTGCGAGCCTTGTTGGGAAAACGTTGCAGGCCGTTTGCCCTTATTCATTCTCTGTTCCTGTAAGATCTTCTCTTGTTCAAAGCTCATGGCCTTGTCAACAACCTCATTGTAAATCTTGACATCCAAGATCGACAAGGCTTGTCGAATGTCATGGCGAAGGCCATTATAAAATTTCTCAGTCTTATCTCGCTCCGTTGAGACTGATAATTCTTTGAATTTTCCAGCATATTCTCTGACAGTCTTGGTGCCCTGGTATAACTTAGCGAATTCCTGGCGCTTCTGCTTCGTCATCGCGCTGGGAAAATACTCATTAATAAACATTGACTCAAACTATTGCAAAGTCATATCTGCTATGTTGACCCTTGGGTCTTCTTTCACTGTCATCCACCATGTGTTTGCCCCACCAACAAGTTGGTAGGTCGTTAGTGGAAGTTTTCGAGTCTCATCGACTCCCATTGCATCAAGAGCCTTATTTGACTCATCCAACCACTTTTGCACCTCATCAGCCTCAATGGTGCCAGCGAAACTAAGAGGTTGTAGCCACTTGCATTTAGTAATCTGATCGGTTTGAGCTTCCGACCCAAATTTTATAGGTGCTTGAACCATGGCAACCTGACTGGTCGCGGTCTCACGAACAACCGTTTGAACAGTGGCTTTAATTGCTTCAATAAAGTCGGCAAAAAAGGTTTCCATGCTTGAAGGCATAGTAAAGGGTGCGGGTGGGGGTGGTATTGCCTGCCCAGATGGAGTGGCAGTGTCGGGTGTGGCCTGTGCTGTTGTCGGAGGCGGCGGTTCCTGAATCTCAGGAGGTGCCTCCACTGCTGGACGAACAATACGTGGCCAAGTATAATGTTATAATGTTATAATGTTACAAGGAAAAATAAAACCAAGATTTAGGAACTGTAGCCAAGTATAATGTTATAGTATGCTCAGCAACAATTTTGAGAGTACTGTAATAGTAAAATCACCTATTTTTCTAAGTATAGTGTAAAGTTTTTTGTTGAGGAATCACATAATCTTATATAACTCGTATGTTTGGCCATGGTGTAAAAACAAGGTTAGAATGTTTATATAATAAGTACAAAACTTTGCAAGTATTTCAAATGATTTGGTTTTGGTCTTTGTGAACATACTTATATATTTCATTAAAAATGCATACGAATAATAAGAATTCTAAGATTTGCCTCGGTAAATATCCTGATCTAACGTTCTATCGCAATCTTATGCATTCAAACTCTTACGCTCAGTCTTTTCGATTATTATCCAAGTTCATGTGTCCCATACCACATGACTTTGGTAATAAGGGTGTTAACCAAGTTAAGTTGTATGAACACGGTCTCTAAAAACATTGGCTGAATAGAAGTTCACTAATAGTATCGTCCAAATTTACTCGTCCCATACTGTGTAAACTTAGTGATAATATTAGTAATGCAACTTTCTCCAAATGTTTCTTTTCACGCAAGGTCATGGGTTTTCTTACTTCCACATTTTATTTATTATCCTCCAATTTTGTTGTGTCCCATACCATTCCAAAGTTAGTGATACAAAAGAAAGAATGGTTGTAAGTCAGCTCACCAAAGATAGTCTTTAAACAAAACATTTCATTCATGTATATAAAAGAAAAGTTTACAATGCCAATAATCAATTTTGATTTCCCTGCCTACTTCCGCTCCTTCTAGATCTCCTGCTAGGTACAAAACGACTGCTAACAGAAGGTTGAGAGTTTGCTCGCTCTGCTTCAGAGTTTTGCATATGTGTTAATATATAATTTTGAGTCGCTCTCATTTCTGCCATATTGGATTCCATTTTATTTAACCTTTCAAAAAGGTTAGTCGATTGGTCCATTGGTGGTTGATGGCTCGATTGTCCCATAGGTGGAGGGTAGGCCATAGGCATTGGGGGAAAATATTGGTCGTACGTGTGATTCATAGGTGAAAGGTAATTGTTTTGATTATACGGGGATCCCCTAACTGGAACCCCTTGTATATCTAGATCTGTATGAGGTGAAAATTTTTGAAATAGTGGGCTCATTGGGATGTTCTGCCCTCCAAAATTTGGTGCTTCTCTGACGGGAATCTTGCGTCGACTTTTTCGAAGGCAACGTCCATGCTTGTCCCTCATTCTCTCGGCATTTCCTATCGTTGTGCCGAATACTTCCTCGTCAGTTACTCCTCCCCTTGGAACATATATCTTGAAGATAGAAGATGCCGTAACTGGCTCAACGATTTGTGTCGAAGTCCCATCAAAAGTGTCGATGTTTACTTCGCGTAGCATCCTCATGATCAAGACTCCGTAACCGAGCAATTCCTTTCTCAAAGGGTTTTGAATCACCCTCAACATTTGTTGGATGATGATGTGTGGTAGGGAGACCTTTATTCCCTTCTCTACGCAATATAGCACAAGGAGTTGGGCCCTTGACATAGTGCCATTAGGCCTCTTTTCTGGCAAGATGTTGCCGAACAAGATCTTTCTAAGGCCGACAAGAGATGGTTTAAGATAATTGTTTGGGAGGTTGGTGAACGTCGATTGAGTGTATGGCTCCTTGGTGAGGGAATTGAATAATTGTTCATTAGACTCCGCAATCTCTGTAATTGTCTGCGGTTCATGTGGATCAATAATTCTTTCCTCAATCGAAATCTTCATAAGTCGAGCGATGATTTCGACGTTGATAGGAATTTTTATCCCCATAACTGTTGTCTCCAATACAGGGCTGATTCCTTCTTCTGGAATTCCCACGTAATTCATCGCTTTGTAGAAGGATATCACCAAGTTGTAAGAGATGTGGCCCTCAACTGTTGTTATGTTCAACCAACCCACAGTTGCGAGTTTGTTGTGAAGGATTGGGTGGAGGTGGAGATCTCTGTTGTCGATGCTCCTCATAGTCATAACCTCCCTTTTGGACAATTCCTTGAGTCTAGTAGGAATTGGTTCCCTGCTAGTGGAAGTTGCTCCTTCACTTGAGATATATATATATATATATATATATATATCTCATATACACTAAGGTATATAACTATACATATAGTTTTTTTTTAATAAATCATGACTATATGTATATTTAAATTAAACTGTATAAAAAATCATATAGTTCTCTAGATATATATTTAATACAATCTCACTATATATAATTGACGTATATATATAGTTCTAGAGATATATATATCTAATAAAATTTTTCATTCAAAATTTTTCATTCAAAATTTTTCATTATCAACATAGTATATATATATCTCCTATATGCATAGATATATAAATATATATATTTAATCATAACAATATATATAGTTTTCATTAATCACAACTATATATATATTTCTAAACTATATAAAACTATATAGTTTTCTTAGATATATATTTAATACAAATCTTAACTATATATAATTCATATATATATATATATATATATATATAGTTCTAAAGATATATATATATCTAATGAAAATTTTCTTCCCCTAATTTGGTGGACTTGGACGTGCCTAAACTGGCGGTACACTCGCAGACGGGGCGCGCATTTGGAACAATAACAATGGTAACAACAGAGTGCGCAGCGGAAATATATGTCACACAGTACAAATCTGATTTCATTTAATTCAGAATATAATTTGTACATAAAATGGTCAAGGGAACATACTCCCCAAAATTCCCAATGAATCATACAAAGGGTACAAAATGTGGGCCCCATAACCTGCACCCAGTCCACCCTAATTTTCTGTGAAAGATTGGATAATAATGAAGTGGGCTTAACACGCTCAATGGGTAAATAGTTTGTGAGTATAACAATTAATAAAGCATACTTCAATATCAAATATCATAAATACACATGTGAGCATCATAATCAATCAATATGTATGTATTCATGACACCGTCTCGTAATGGTTTGATGAACGTACATCGCCTGAGTTCACGTATAGGTGTCCTTCCCCGGGCGTAGCCAGGTTCTCACTATACGTCCCTCCTCAGGAACGATGCTTTGGATTCACGTACTGATGTCCCTCCCCGGGTGTAGCCGGGTTCTCATGTACGTCCTTCTCCAGAGAAATGTAATGAATAGCGAGCAATGCTCCTAACTATTCTATGAGTCATGAACCATATACGTCCCTAGGTGGTGATATGTATGATGCCAATGCATGAACTGGTCTAGTCTACTGGTCTGGTCTTTTCTTGACATTTAAACTGACTTTGGCAACGTCTGGTGACCCTTATCAGAGTCGGTATCACGACGTGCATGGTTAGGACATTCAGTATTACATGTATACGCTGATAGCTTTCAATAAGACCAACTAGATCAGTCCCCAGTTGAGATGTGAGACACTAGGTCTGCTTAAATAACCAATCGCCTAGAGCAACCCGCTGCTTCTCGTTCACTATTTAAAGTTACTGAGGACAAGACCGAGTCTAGTTGAGTCAGATTGACCACAAATCCGACATTATAACAGTATAATACGTGAATTCCAAGTGTACAGGCATAAGTGCAGCAGTATGAACATTATATGACATAATACAGTGTAAATGAACAGTAGACAATAATAATTGAATGTAAACTTTAATAAAAGTTATAAAACACGCAAACCTATGTTTCGTTTCCCACCTTCAGATAAGAACTTCTTCTTTTTAAGATCTGACGCTTTCCTCCGGACAGAACTTCGTCATACTGCACTGAGAGTCTCGGACAGAGAGTCTCAAAAGACTAAAAACTCAATATTAGTGAAAAGAGGAGGAAAAATCACAATTTGGAGTGAATTTGGTGTGAAAAATAAAGAGGGGAGGATTGGTTTATATAGAGTTTTTGGCGCCTGGAAGTCCAGAAGGGCTGCTTGGACTTCCGGGCATGTGCCTGGACTTCCAGGCATGTGCCATGTGCCATTTGCCTGGACTTACAGACATGTGCTTTATCCTAAAAAAATTATTATTATTATTATTATTATTATTTTTTTGTGAAATACAGGGTATTACATTCTAGATGCGTTAGAAAGATATTGTCTTCCTCTTTCTAATAGATCTTGAATCACTTAATCGGAGTTAAAAATGTGAAAGTTATGACTATTTAAAGTTTTTTATCGATCGGTAAGAAATAGTAATTACTAAGGGGTCACGTGAGTTGCTATTAGGGATATGGGCAAAACAATCAGGTACGTCAACCGAGTCACAATGATTTGATTGAAAGATGGGCAATAAGTTGCAGAGGACCCAAAATCTAAATTTCAAAAACTTGGGACCTATGCTATTAAAACCCAAACTTCAAGGACCCCAACTTTAAAAGTCCCAATTTTTTAACTACCTAAAAATACAATTTTGGCCCTATTACTGATAGGGCTTATAACTAATTTAAAAAATAAAAGACAATTGTAAGTTTACAGGGGTTGTTTGAAAGTTTGACAAAAATGGCTTGTGAACTCTTTCAAGTAGATTTATTATAATATTATAGTAATAATATATTATTATAAAATAATCTTTATATATATATATATATTTGTGTTGTTCATTTATTTATTCGTGTCATATTATTTATTTATTTATTAGTTGTTTATCTATTATATCATGATTTTTACTTAAATATTTGTTTATTTATATTGTAACTTTTTCATTTATTTATTTTGTTTGTTATTGTTTGCCCATATTAGAAACCAAGAGGGAGGTGAATTGTACTTTATACAAAAATTTTAACCTTTCAAAATAAAATGAAATAAAGAACAAAAGAGCTGTTGGACAACTAAGAGGGGGGTGAATTGGGTGTTATTGTTATATCAATTACCTCTGAGGATGGATATTTTAAAGATTACAAACCATGCACATTCCATATCAAATTATCATTTGACAAGAGTTCTCAAGCTTAAATGATATGAAGTCTATCCAATCAAGTGAAGCTCAAGTCAAAGTAAGGAAGAACATTGTTCAAATCACTGTTTGTGATATTGCTTATACTTTTAATTCTTAAAATGTTTTTAGGATTGTAGAATTCCACACTAGAAATGTTCAGCAAATATCAAATCATTCCAATTTTAGCCCTTCAAAAGATTATAAGTTTTTCAAGTTCTCTTATCTTTGAAATGAATTTGATTACTCAATTTGATCGTATCCTTATGAAGTTCAAATGGTTTTAAGTACTTGATTTGATCCAAAATGATTTCAAGATGATTTGATTTGTCGAATCTTTCAAAATTTCAAAAACTCAAATTTTGTATCAGTCGAGTAGGACGCTCATACTTTGGTAGGACACTCATGCAGTGGCTAGTTAACTAAAATCTTAGGTCAGCACTACAGGACGCTCACCCATGAGTAGGACGCTCATGTTTTCTGAAAAATTTATGGAAATAGTCCATGAGGATGCTCATTCATGAGAAGGACACTCACGCTTTTTGAGAAATTTTCTGAGACAGTCCATGAGGACGCTCACACTGCAGTAGGATGCTCATTAGTATGACTGAGACAAACCTGTCTCTCGGGTTGACATACTACAGGACACTCATTGGAGTGTAGGATGCTCATGTGCTAAATGAACCTCTGGTTTTTTATTATAGCAACACCCTCCTTGAGCAGTAGGATGCTCACCCAGCTGTGTTATACTTTCAAGTCCTCATATCATTCACATAAGACACTTTTATTTATGTACAACTCACTAACCATTATAAACATAGTTTAGTGTTATATACATGTACATATTCAAAATAAAAGTTCATATATCCATCTCCCTGTACACATACTTACATCAGCAAACCAACAGGCTCAGATCACTGTTATGGAGCTTTGCCTTTGCCTTCGTAATCAATACTTGAGATAAAAAGGGACTGGGGTGAGCTACAACAAGCTCAGTAAGTAATCTAGTAATGACATTATATATGCATTCATAAGAAAACATGACATTTAAACAACATTATAAACTCGATATGAAATACTCATGTAAATAACCATACATGATTCAAATACATTTTTACGCCACTCTATACATATCATACAATGCATAAATAGCAAATCCTCACCCTTAGGTATGTAAGCGAATCTATATCCCCATTATGCATTTATAGGGAGAATCCAACTTATCAAACCATCCTCTCGATCATTCCGAGGTCTTGTTTACAAATTTACCTCAATGGAATTGATCATATACTTTCCTTACATCAAGTAAGTCTAAGTATATTCGATATTTAAATCAAAGATTTAATGCATTCAAGAAGTAATGCAACATAAACAATCATACATGCTAACATATCATACAAATAGTGTTTATAAATTACAATGCCATACATAAAACCAAAATAGAAATACTCAAAATGTTTTGCTAATCTAGCTAAGTCCAACATACTTCCTTCACACACATACTTAGCCAAAATTACTCAATTGAACATTTTACAGCACAAACACCTCCATTGATGTGCTGTCCAATTCATAATTTCATCAATTATCTCCCAATTTCTCTGCAATTCAACATTGCCAATACATCCCAATCAATTTTCATTCATAAAACACAACCAAAAACACATCTAAATCATCACTAATCATGTTCCCAAAAACCTTACACAACATGGCTAGAAACACCTTTCCAACCATGGAAAATCAGTCAATTGATCACTAATTTAACCATTAATCAACTAGCAAATCTAGCCATGGAAATCATACAAATTTCATAGATGATGTACAAGTTGAAGAGAGGAACAAAAATATGAAAATTTAAACCAAAAACCATGGATTCTTACCTTGAATTTGGTTTCCCTAAGGTGTTCTTCTTCTTCCTCTCTCTTTAATCTATTTTCTTCCAGCTCGTTATGGTGCAAATGAGCCAAAAAACTCAAATTTTGGTGTTAAGACACTTGTAAACCGCCACATCGGCCTATTTTAAAAAATTGTCAGCGACTCAAAGGAGCGCGTTCCTTCCCTGTCCAGAAATTATTATTATTTTTTTTCTATTTTTTCATGAGGAGCGCGTTCCTTTCTAAGGAGTACGTTCCTTTAAGTAAAGAGTGTGTTTCTCCATAAAGAGTGCCCTCCTTGAGAAAGTCTGAAAAATAGAGCTCTCAGGAATTCACCATAGGAGCGCGTTCCTCCCCAAGGAGCGCGCTCCTTGAAATCTACTTTAAATTCTCATTAAGTATGAGACATTTTATGACACAACTATCATCCTAGTGTATCAATAATCCTACCATACTTGTATTTTCATCATTCTAAGGTCATATACATACGAATATGCGTATAAATACACCTAATAATATGCATAAGTCAACGTAAGAGTTTGACTTATGCATACAGGGCGTTACAATCTTCCCAACTTAAGAGATTTTGTCCTTAAAATTTAAATCAAGGAATATACGTCAATTGGTGAATAGATCCGAAAACTGCTCCCACATTTGATCCTCTTGCTCCCAAGTTTGTTCTTCATTATCATGAAACTTCCATTTAAAAATGGTTCCAATGGTTTCAAAATGATCTTTCCATAAAATTCAAGCTATTATATGCCTATATTTGGTGTAGGATTGGTTGAAAGCCAAACAAAACAAAAATACACAAATCTGTCAGAGTGATAGCACGTTATACCCTTCAATAGCACTCTATAGCCTGGTTTTCTGCTACAGTGCGCTAGTACAAAATTACAACACGCTATAGACTGTTCGGTGTGATTCCAACGGTCATATTTTGGATTTTTGTGCCCCCAATGGCTAGTATCTTTTGATGCAAGGAAGGTAAAATCTATGATTGTAAGGTCTCTCTTCACATTGAGCTTAAATTCCATTATCTTGTATTTGAGTTCTTGTATTTTGTGCTTCACTTGCAATTGTTCTATTCACTTAGGACAAACATTAAAATCATTGTACTCAGTTTTTTTGGTTTATTTCTAGTTGAAATAAACCAAGTAAAGTGATTCAATATCACTTGTGATTTCAAGGTTGGAATCAAAGGAGGGTTTACCCTTGATAGTTGCATATTTAGACATGTTTTAGAGCATGTTTTAGGACATTTCGTGCTTTTAGTTTCATGTGTTTATGCTAGTTTTGATGCATTTGTTAATTTAGGATTAACTTGGTTTTTCATGCATTATTTCGGTTTATTAATTTATAATTTGATTCATTTTATATTTGAGAGTGTTATTAAGTTGATTTGCTTTGTTTTGTAGTGTTTAGATGTGTTAGTCATGGATTTGGATGATAGAAACATGTGCAAGAAAAGGCAAAGAAGAAACATGAAGAATACAAATCAAGAGGAGTGGAAAATTGACTAAGTCCAAAGAAAAAAGAGAAAAAGGTGCAAAAATACAGGTTCTGGGCGCCAGACAGTGGCACCGAGTGATGGAGAAAAAAGAAAGAAGAGACGCGTTTTGGGCGCTGCCGCCATTACGGTGTTTTTTGCCGAATTTTTAGCAAGTTACATGATTTTTCTTTGACACTTCCCAATTTCTATTCTACACGACTTTAGGGCATATTATATATCAAAATTTAGGAATTTTTAAAGAGAATAGACTGGAGCATAGGGAGAGAAGGTTAGGAGCAAAGGAACGCGAAGAAATTGACTTGGAGACAAGGAGAAATCTACAAGTTCACAAGTATCTAGTTTTGATTTTTATATTGATTTTCATGTTTCTCTACGTGTTTTGTGTTTCATTCTTCCAAGTTATGAACTAACTTGTTAGTCTAGAGATGAGATGGATCCTATATTTGAGATTATGCAATAATATTAATATTTGTTTATTATCAATGAATTATTCATAGTTTATTTATATTTTTCCATGCTTAATGCTTTTGATCTATTGGCCACAAATTAATTGATCATAAACTTGTGGGGGGGTGGGGGCGCACTCAACAGAGGGTTCCAACATGAGATTATCATAGTATCGATAAATATGCGATGTCTTATGAAGTTGTAGGAAACTCACAAGGCTTAATGCATTGCTAAAATATTGTTTTTATTGATAGATCGAAACTAATATTTTGGGAATAGATTCTAACGCGACATTCGAGAGAGCATGTTAAAAACTAGAGGATTTTGACTTATAAATTTGAATAATGATTTGATAATAATTATGTCTAATGTTGCATAATTGATAATTAGGTGAAATTAAATCCCTAGGTGTTTGTAATACTGGTTTTTCTCCAAAATTCTTATAATTGGTTGATTTAACTTTTGCTTTAAATTTAATTATTATTTTAGTTAATTGAATCTTAAAATTTGATTTCTAGATGAAATTAAGGCTAGTAACGATATAATTAGTGTAATAAATCAATTCCTGAGGACAATACCCGATTCTCCTTGAAAATTATTATAACTTGACACCGTACAGTTGCGGTTTGCACGCATCAACCCTCTACCTTGCAAAAGGATCTCAGTTCTTCCTTATCCGTCCCACAAAAGGAAGTTATAGGTTCGTCCTTAGCTTGTAAGAAGATAGGTTTGCCTTGAACCTGAAAAAGGGTAGGTGAGCTGTGAGCGGGGTGCTTAGGCTCGGTAAAGGTTGCTCTCAAGCCTGTAAAGTGAGTGGTTTGTAAGCGGTTTGGTCCTCACCTATAAGAGGATTCATTAGTGAAGTTTGAAAATCCTAATAGGGAGATTAGGTAGTGGATGTAGGTGTGGCCGAACCACTATAAATGCTTGCGTGATTTAGTTTTTGCATTTTACTTTATGCTCCGTAGATTTGTGTGTGCATTCAATCCAATATAATCAAGGAACTAAAATTTGTTAAAACCATTACACCCAATTCACCCCCCCTTTTGGGTGTGTATCTAAGCTAACAAGTGGTATTAGAGCAAGTGCTCGTGATTTAAGGCTTAACATCCTTGGACTAAAGATCAAATGGCCATAATAATAAATTTTGACTTAGGTGGTAACCCTTTCACCCCTCCAACGCTTAATATAGATAACTTCATGTCTTGGAGAACTAGGATGAGAACTTTTATGAAGGCTCAATCAAGTGATAGGTACAAAGTTGTTTCCAATGGACCATTTGTACCCTCAGACCATAAATGGGGTTAAAGTCCCCAAACTTAGGAATAAATGGAGTAGGAAGGAAAAACATTTAGTTAGACTTGATGATCTAGCTAGAAACATTCTTATGTGTAGCCTTTCCCAAAACGATAAAAATAAAGTACCTTCTTGTGCTTCATCTAAGGATATATGGATTAGATTAGAAGAATTCTATAGTGCCCCTTGTGTTTCCTCATCTTCATCTAAAGATAAGGAAAATGTAGAATATATTTGCTGTATGTCTGATATTGATAAATGTTCTACAAATGTCTCAAATCCTTCTTTTAATGACTTGTCCATAGCTCGCGAAATACTTCAAAAGGATTTTGACAAGCTCATTGAAAAGAATGAGAAACTCAAGAATATGATCATCAATGTTATGAATGATTTAGAAACTCTCCAAAATAGCTACAATGATATTCTTGAGAAGAATGAAAGTATTCTTGAAGAAAAATAAGTCATAGAGAATGAAAATTATATTATTCAAGAAAGACTTTGATGAGTTGACCATGTTAGTAGCTAAGGTCACTCAAGAAAAGGAGGACTTAGAATTAGAACTTCATAAGACCTCCATATTAGAGAACCAATTGGGCAACAAAAATGATAGATATCTTAAGCCCAAGACATGCCATAGGAACACTAGAAATCCTTTTAAGGATAAATCTCACAAAATGGCATGGGTACCAAAGGACCAACTCCAAGATGCTAAAATTGTAAAATCCAAAGGAGTATGGGTTCCTAAGGCCAAGTTCACCGGATTACTTAGATCTATGATTTGAACTATGTTAATCTATGTGGTTTTCTACTTAGTATTCTCTTAAGTATTTTGATGATTACAAACAATATAATCACGGTACTAATGTCTTTGACGTAGTTGTTTCAGTGCTAACTAGCTAAATCATATGGATTCAACTATACTGTCAAAGCATGCAGAAGGAACAACATTGTACGAAGATTCTAGAGCTTCATGGTTGTATTTCTTATTTAGAATCTTAGTGCTGTAGAGTAACATTTACATGTTCCAACCACAACATGATTAGCAACTTTTCAAAAAGTATACATATAGTTTATCATACTCATTCATATATACTATTATATTATTAATCATGCATGCACACACATTAGCATGATAATTATGCAATCACACAGTTAAAATTGCTTATCATGTATATTTTTATCAGTGTTTAACATACATTAAATTTACCAACTTTGCATGGTTTCATCGTTTTACGTGTACTATTTTGAATGTTTCAATCATATACTTAGTCGATTGATTTACATGTATTTAACTTGTCAATTATACTTTAATCTTGTCAAAAATTATTTTTAAAGTTAATCTATGTATTTGACAATGTCCTAAACTCATTATGATAAAAAAAATCGGGTTTCTTTCACTTCATAGTGAAAGACTGCGTTTCTCTCTTGAGGAACGTGCTCCTGAGCATTTTTCCAAGACTCAGTATTTTTTTATCAGGGTTTAAGGAACGCGCTCCTGTGGCTTTTCCAGAGACTCAATATTTTTTTGATCAGGGAAAAGGAATGCGCTCCTGTTGCCAAGGACAAAATAGGAAAGTTTATAGAGTTAGTGGTTCTTGATGAAGGGACCCGTTCCTATGCCCTATGGACATATTAAGGAATGCACTCCTTAAGTAAGGAACGCGCTCCTTAATTGGAGGAAAATCTGAGATTTTTTAGATTTCAAAGTAGAAACGCGCTTCTTCTTTGAGGAACGAGCTCCAGATGTGGTGTTTTTCTATAAATACTACACTTGCTCATTTGAAGAGCAATTTTTGCAAAACTTAGAGAACTTGTGCATTTTTCATCTTAGTCTTTATACAAGCCAACAACAAGTTCTTGAGAGATTTTAAACCTATTTTAGAGCAAAAGTTCACCTACATTTGATCTATTGATTCATATATACTTCTGAAAATTTCTCCAAATCTTTCAAAACTTTGAGAAACTCGTATGTTTCCATTGAGCAAGTGTTCAAGACGTTTTTGAGTGTTCACTATACACCTTGTTGTGTCTTGATCTTTCTTAAATGTGGAATCTCTCATCCAACATCACCTTTGAAGAATTGTCGAGCTTCAACCTTACCTAAGTGGGGTAAAATTTCTCTAACTCGATTCTTGTGATTTTGTTTGAGCAAATCAGTTTTATGCTTAAGTCAATATCTTGAAAACTGATTTCATTTTGACTATTGTGTGTGAAACCCTAGTTTGATCTTTATATCACAATATCTTGTTTAGTGGTTTCATAAATATTTTGTGGTATCGATTCATGTGTTAAAGTTATATTATATTGAATCGACTTCATAGATCAATACTTGGTTTGCATGATTCTTGATCTTAATCATTATACTTTTAGAATCATCAAGTTTTGATCATCATTGTATATTGATTCTTGTGCTTTAAACTTATCATTGTTATAATCAATATCTTGTTACACATACATAATATCACATATATTTGAATCGATTATATTTGAGAAAAATTATTTCAACACATTGCATCATCTAAATCATTGTGGTTGGAATAGTAGTGTATACTCATTCAAGATTGTAAGCTTTATATTGTTGAGTATGTTGTAGAACACATCTCTATCATTTGTAATCTTGATGTATCATTGACGTGTTTGTCAACTTGAGATTAATACCATATCTTGTACGCCTCGTGACGACGCCCGTAAGTGGTTACAATGTGGCTTACTAGTCAAGCTCTTGTGTAGGATAGATTGTGGCTTTCTAACCGAGCCCTTGTTTAGGTTAGCGTGTGTGGCTATCTAACCAAACCCTTATGTTGGTTAGTGTAAACGACATCTAGTCACACTCGTAAGTTGACTAGCCAATAGTGTATTGGGAAATCCTGATTGTGGTGATTAGGTAGTGGACGTAGGTTCTAGGAGAATCGAACCACTCTGAATCTCTGTGTCCAATTATCTTTCTTGCATTTGCTTATTTTTTATTGTTACCTACTGCGAAATTTATCTATTAAATTATATATTCTGAAAAGTAACGCAAAAATTCGTCAAGTCTAATTTACCCCCCTCTTGGACTATAATACTAGGCCAACAAACTATATGCCAAATCTCATTGCCTATAATTTATAGGCCTTGGACACTTCTAGACAAACTTCCTATTATTCAATGTCAAATGTGCTTATTCTTATCATTTATTGGCATTTGGAAGTAGTATGGATATGATTAAACTATTTTTTCTTTTATTGCCTATACTTGCCTATGATTGTCTTTTGCATTGAACTTGTGTGAATGCTTATCTATTACGTTCAATGCTTGGATGGTGAAAAACATGCCTTGTATGCTTCTTGGATGCAAATTTCTTTCTTGTGAACATGTCACACCCAGCTCGGACGAGCCTAAACCGGCGGAACACACACGGACGGGGCGCGAATGCATTATAACAATAATCGAGTGCGCAGAAACACAATGAAGTACACGTCTGATTTCATTGATTTCAGAATATATTTTTGTACATAAAAAATGGGAACATCCTCCCAAAAATCCCCAATGAATAAACAAAGGGTACAAAAGTGTGGGCCCAAAAACCTACACCCAGTCCACCCTAATCTCCTGAAAAATTGGTTAACAACGGGGTGAGCTACACACTCAGTCGGTAAAATAGTTCGTGAATATGACAATTAATAAAGGAAACTTCATAATCAAATATCATAAATATACATCAGAGCATCATAATCAATACAACATGTATGTATGCATGACACCGTCTCCTATTGGTTCTATGATTGTACGTTGCCTGAGTTCACTTACAGATGTCCATCCCCAAGTAAACCCGAGTTTTCATTGTACGTCCCTCCTCAGGAACGACGCCCTCGATTCACGTACAGATGTCCATCCCCAGGTAAACCCGGGTTCTCATTATACGTCCCTCTCTAGAGAAATATAAATAATAGTGAGCATTGCTTCTAACTATTCAGTGGATTATAAACCACATACGTCCCTAGGTGGTGCTTATGTATGATGCCAATGCATGAACAGGTCCGGTCTTTACTAACATTAGACAGGATTTGAAAATTTTTTGTGATTCTTATCAGGTCAGTATCACCACGTGCACAGTTAGGATGTTTAGTATTACTTATACAAGCTGATAGTTTTCAAATAAGACCAACCAGATCAGTCTCTAGTTTGAGAGGTGAGACACGAGGTTTACTTAAATACCAATTGTCTAAAGCAGCACACTGCCTCCTATTCACTATTTAAAGTTATTGAGGACAAGACTAAATCTGGTTGAGCTAGATTGACCATTAATTCGAGATAATAACAATGTAATACATGAACTCCAAGTATAAAGGCATAAGTATGACAAGTATGAACATTATATGCAATAATGCAGTGTAAATAAATAGTAGACATACTGATAAATGAATGTAAACTTTAATAAAAGTCATAAGACACGCAAACCTATGTTTCATTCCCAACCTTCAGATAATAACTCCTTTGAGAACTGGCGCCTTCCCCCAGGCAGAACCGCTTTGCACAGCAAAGAAAGTCTCAAAAGAGAGAGAAAGAAAGAGAAAAAATTTTTCCAATAAGAAGAGAGAGTTGGATTGGTGTGAAAATGAGGGGGGGGGGAAGCCTTCCTTTTATAGAAAAAAGGATGCCCGAATGTTTGGGCACCCTTCCTGACCATCCAGGCAGGTGCCTGAACGTTTGGGCAGTGACCTGAATGTTCGTGCACGCTGCCCGAAGTTTAACATTTTTTTTTGTGTTCAAACTTAGGGTATTACACTCTACCCCCCTTAGAGGAATTTGGCCCGAAATTCAGTCCGTGTAGTGATGATTACTGTCAGCTTCACCGTCGTCGTGGTCATTCGCTAGCTCAGGGTAGTGCTTGTAAGGTCCCTAAATAGCACTGTGGTCGATGGAATCCTCAATATCATCAAACAATGGAGAGTAAATAGAGTCGGATTCGTCGTCAGAAGGTTCCGACATTTTCTTCACAGATGGTGGCTTAGGTCTCTGCAAGCTGCAGCGTTTTAGGAGAGGTAGGTTGAGCGGTGGAATGCTTTTTCGTGCAGTTGCTCGAGTCCGGCCCCCTGACAATTTTGGTAGAAGATCCTGCCAGGATGAAGGCACATGATTGTTTCGGGTAAAACTGTTACGAAAAAGCCATGCATGCTTTGGCGATAAGGATCGCTGTCTGAGGGGCGATGGAGTTGGTGATGAAAAGTAGTTATGGTTTAACTTGAATCCTGAAGGAGTCGTCACAGGTTTCCAAAGAGGCCATTGCGTGTGTGCATCATTACCTCCATTGGTATTATTTTCAAACATCTGCATAGTTATTTAAATGAAACAGTATATTAAGTTATTGTAAACAAAGTTCCATCATTTTATTTGATAAGTGAAAAAGTACAATGTATCACATCATCAATTATTGCTAGAAAAAAATTCAAGGTATTTCTGTTTAATTGTTTCTTCTAGTTCCCATATTGCTTCCTCTACTCCGTTGTGATCTCAGAGCACCTTCACTAGTGGTATGCTACGTCGCCTTAGTTCTTGAGTTTTTCTATCCAGAATCTGTATCGCTCTCTCCTGATACTTGTTTCCTTCTTCAACTCGGACCTCGACCAGAGGGATGATATGTGAAGGATCAGGACGACACTTTCGGAGTATGGATACGTGAAAAACGTCATGAACCTTAGACATGGACGGTGGAAGACATAGACGATAGGCTAGTTTGCCAATACGTTCAATGGTCTAAAATGGGCCAACATACCATGGGGAGAGCTTTCCTTTGATCCCAAAGCGTTTGATACCTCTTGTAGGAAGAACTTTTAGAAAAACCAAGACCCCCTTATCAGATTCTAGAGGTTGTTTTTGTTTGTCAGCATAGCTCTTCTGTCGACTTTGTGCGACACAAAGTCGCTCCTTTACTAGTGTGATCTTCTTAGAAGTCTCTTGAACTAGTTCAAGCCCCAACCACGGTCGATCTGCCATATCAAACCAGCATACCAGAGATTTGCAAGGGCGACCATAGAGAGCCTCGTATGGTGCCATACCGATACTGGTTTGGTAGCTGTTGTTGCATGCAAACTCAGTTAAATGTAAGTGTTTTGCCCATCCATCATGAAAGTCCAAAATGCAGCACTGTAACATATCCTCCAAGATCTGGATAAGACGCTCTGACTGCCCATCAGTCTAAGGGTGAAAGGCTGTGCTCATGGTGATCCTAGAGCCCACTCTACTCTGGAAGCTTTGCCAAAACTTTGATGTGAATGGAGGATCTCGACCAGAGACGATCGTGATTGGTATGCCATGGAGGCGTACGATTTCTCTTTCATACAATTCGGTAAGCTTTGCGGGGTTATCCGTGAACTTTATTGGCAAAAAGTGTGCAGACTTTGTAAGTCTGTCAATGATAACCCAGATTGCATCTTGCCCCTTATTATTTTGAGGCAAGGCTGTAACAAAGTCCATTGCGATGTTCTCCCACTTTTATTCTTCAATGGGTAAAGGCCGGAGAAGTTTAAAGGGAAGTCTACGCTCTGCCTTTACTTGTTGGCACACAAAACCTCAAGCAACGAAGTCTGCAATAGCCTTTTTCATTCCAGAAAACTAGAATTATCGCTTGACATCCTTGTACATCTTGTCTCCCCCAAGTTGCATAGCGAACCTCGAACAATGCATTTCAGAGAGCACTTCTTTCCGAACCTCAGGATCGTTCGGTAGACAGAGACGTTTTTTTTTGTAGAAAATGACCTCGTCTTCAGAGACCGACTAGGGAGGAAGGTCCTATCCGCTAAGTAGAAGTTCCCATTTCTCTATTAACATAGGGTCGTCGGCTTGAGCTGCTGAAATCTTTCGAACCAGCTCAGAGTTGGTTGATAATTGAGAGTGTTGTGATCTTCCTCCTTCCTCGATCAGTTGTAGGTTAAAGTTCTCCATCTCTGAAGCCAACTTCCCCATCTCGAAGTTAAGAGTGCATGCAACATAAGATTTTCTACTCAGGGTATCTGCGACAACATTGGCTTTACCGAGATGGTACTGGAGTTGAAAGCCATAATCTTTCAAGAACTCCAACCATCGTCTTTGGTGGAGGTTTAGGTCTCTCTGAGTGTAAATGTACTTTCGACTCTTGTGATCCGAGAAGACCTCAAACCGTTCACCATATAGGTAATAACGCCATAACTTCAGTGCGAATACGACAGCTGTAAGTTACAAGTCATGCGTTGGGTAATTACCCTCATGAATCTTCAGTTGCCTCGAAGCATAAGCAACAACTTAGACTTCTTACATTAGTACTGCACCTAAGCCTTGGAGAGAGGCGCCGGTGTATAGTGAAAACCCAACTCCATTTCTTGGAGTGATTAGTACTGGTGCTGTCATGAGGCTCTTCTTCAATTCCTGAAATGATGATTCACAAAAGGGATTCCAAATGAATCGTACGTCTTTCCGAGTGAGCTTGGTCATAGGTTCAGCAATCGTTAAGAAGTCCTTGATGAAGAGTTTGCAGTAGCCAACCAAACCTAGAAAACTCCGAATTTGAGTAACAATGGTAGGCTGCTTCCAGTTTAAAACCGCTTCAACCTTAGAAGGATCCACCTCAATTCCATTGCCTAAAACCACACGGCCTAGGAATTGAACTTGCTTCGCCCAAAATTCGTACTTACTCAACTTTGCATACAACTGGTGGCTTCTCAAGGTTTGGAGGACAATCCTCAAATGTATCTTATGGTTTTCCTCGATTTAGGAATATATCAAGATATCATCCAGGAAGACCACCATGAATCGGTCTAAATATAACCTGAAGATGCGGTTCATCAAATTTATGAACGTATCAGGTGCATTTGTTAGACTGAACGACATGACCAAGAACTCGTAATGACTGTACCGAGTTCTGAATGGCGTCTTGGTAATGTCCAACTCTCTGATCCAGAGTTGATGATAACCGGATCGTAAATCAATTTTAGAGAAGTATTTGGCATCTCTAAGTTGGTCGAACAAGTCATCGATCCTGGGTAGTGGATATCTATTTTTGACGGTGATGTTATTTAACTTGCGATAGTCGATGCAGAGTCGTAACGAACCATCTTTTTTGCGAACAAACAGAATTGGAGCGCCCCAAGGTGATGAACTTTACCTGATGAAGCCATTATTGTCCAATTATTTCAGTTGCTTTTCCAACTCAACTAGCTCGATGTTGGACATTCTGTATGGTGGAATTGAGATAGGCCCGGTCCCAGGTATGAGTTTGATCTCAAAATCGAATTCCCTAACCGGAGGTAGACCAGGAAGGTCATTGAGAAAAATCGTTGGGAATTAAGATATTATTGGGACATCATGTACTTCGAGAGGGTACAGTGCTGGTGATTCATTCTCATCACCAATGGATAGAACTTGAAGCTGTGCCTTGAGAAGTGCAATAGTTGAGTTGTGTATCCATTTCCTCGTTCCTTGAATCTTAACTGAACTTGCTTCTTCATATAATTGATTTTTGCATTCAGTGGTGCGAGCCGCCGACGATGATGTCAAAGTCTTCAATGTCCATCACAAAAAGATCTGCATATATTATCTATTCTGACATTCGAAGCTCACATCGAGAACACTGCAAATTCACGTTAGTACCAGATTCTAATGGTGATGTGACATGGATTGTGGTGTCTGTGGGTTCAGGATGCAACCCCAAATGTCTTACCAATGCATAAGATATAAAAGACTGCGTAACACCCCAATCAAACAAGACATGCACCATTGTATTGAATAAGGGAAATCTACCTTCGACTACATTGTTATTTGGGAGGGGTTGTTAAGCGATAACAAGTCAGCCTCTGTTGCTGGTTCAGCTGGCCATGCTGATTGTGGTGCTGACCACCACCCCTGGCATTGCCATTTTGACGACCACCCCTTCCATTACGACCTCCTCAGCCATGATTATGAAAACAAACCCTGACGGCCAGGGTTAGATGGTTCAGCCATAGGTGCGGTGGCCTTATGCTTCTGAACAGGGGCTGGGAGGGCTGAGTTTTGATTATAGTAGTGCTTCTTCTTATTGCCCTACTGCGAGCCCTGTTGGAAGAACGTTGCAGGTCATTTTCCATTATTCATTCTCTGTTATTTCTCAATCTTTTCCTGCTCAAAGCTAATGGCCTTGTAAATCTTGAGATCCAAGATCGAGGGTGCTTGTTGAATGTCAGGAGAAGGCCATTGTAGAATTTCTCAGTCTTATCTTGCTCCGTTGAGATGGTGGAGAGAGAGTAGACCGATAATTCTTTGAACCTGAAAGCATACTCTCTGACTGTCATGCCGCCCTAGTATAACATGGCAAACTCCTGGCGTTTCTGCCTCGTCACAGTGTACTCATCGATGAACAATGACTCGAACTGCTACCAAGTCATGTTTGCTACATTAGTCCTCGGGTCTTCCTTCACTATTATCCACCATGTATTTATTTGCTCCACCAACAAGTTGGTAAAATGCAAATGGAATCTTTCGAGCCTCGTCGACTCCCATAACATCGAGAGCCTTCTTTGACTCATCCAGCAATTTTTGCACCTTCTTCGCATCAATGGTGCTAACAAAAGTAAGGGGTTGTAGCCTCTTATACTTCATAATCTGGTCGGTTTGAGTCTCCGACCCAGATTCAACAGGTGACTGAACAGTGACAACTTGATTGGCCGCGGTCTCACAAACGGCCGTCTGAACAGTTACCTTCATCACCTCGATAAATCTGGCGAAATAGGCTTTCATGCTCGAAGGCATGATAAAGGATGTGGGCTGAGGTGGCACTGGCTGCCCAGACATAGTGGCAGTGTCACGTGTGGCCTGCTCTGTCCTCGGAGGCGAAAGTTCCTGATTTTGAACTACAAGAGGTGCCTCCTCGGCTAGATGGACTGTGCGTGGCCTTCCTCTCTTCCTAGTTTGCATTTTCTTACTGGCAAGGAGAAAACGAAACCATGATTTAGGAACTGTAGCCAAGTATAATGTTATGATATTCTCAGCAATAAGTTCAAGAGTACTGCAATATAAAACCACCTATTTTTCTAAGTATGGTGTAAGGTTTTTGATGAGGAATCAAAGAATCTTATGTGCCTCGTATGTTTGGCTATGGTGTAAAACAAGGTTAGAATGTTTATATAATAAGTATAGAACTTTGCAAGTATTTCAAATGTTTTGGTCCTGGTTTTTGTGAACATACATATATATTTATTTGAAAATCCATACGAGTAATAGAAATTCTAAGATTATCCTCAGTAAATATCCTGATCTAACGTTCTATCGCAATCTTATGTATTCAAACTCTTTTGCTTATTCTTTTCGACTATTATCCAAATTCGAGTGTCCCGTACCACATGAATTTGGTAATAAGGGTTTCAACTAAGTTAAGTTGTATGAACACGATCTCTACAAAACATCGGCTGGAGAGGAGTTCACTAATAGTATCGTCCAAGTTTACTTGTCCCATACCGTGTAAACTTAGTGATAACGTTAGTAATACAACTTTTCCCAAATGTTTCTTTTCACACAAGGTCGTGAGTTTTCTTACTTCCAAATTTTATTTAGTATCTTCCAATTTTGTTGTGTCCCATACCACTCCAAAGTTAGTGATACAAAAGAAAGAATGGTTGTAAGTTGGCCCACCAAAGATAGTCTTAAACAAAACCTTTCATTCATTAAAAAAATAGTTTTTTTACAATTCCAGTAATCATTCCTGATTTTCCTGCCTACTACCGCTCCTTCTAGACCTCCTGCTAGGTACAAAAAGACTAGTAGAAAAATGTTGAGAAGTTGCTCACTGTTCTTCGATGTTTTGTATACGCGTTAACAAAGAATTTTGAGTCTCCTCCATCCGAGCAACACTAGATACTATCACATTTAACTGCTCGAATGGGTTAGTCGATTGCCCATCGATGGTTGATTGGCAGGTTGTCCCATCGATGGATGGTAAGTTGATTGTCCCATAGGTGGAGGGTAGGCTGTAGGCATTGGTGAAAAGTATTGGCCGTATGGTTTGATTGTACGGGGATTCCCTAACTGGAACCTCTTGGATGTTTGGATATGCTTGCGTCGAAAAGTTTTGAAACAATGGACTCATTGGGATATCCTGTCTTCCAAAATTTGGTGTCACACAATTCTATTGCTGTTGGTTCACATGAACTTGTGGAATTGGCTGATACGGTACCTTAGGAGTTGGAAACCTTTGGTACGTAGTATTGCCTTGAGTTGGGAAGTTCCAAGAAGGTGGATTTGCTGAAACTCCTCGTCCATCCTGATTTGGTTGAGGCTGATTGAGGATGTCAAAAAGATCATCCTCAGAGAATAAATGATCGGGTTGACCATTATTTGGGGCTGGGTTTGTTGTAGGGTTCTGGTTTGGCTCATTATTTGGTGCCTCCTTAACCGGAATCTTGCGTTGACTTTTTCATTGACAACGTCCATTGTTGTCTCTAATTCTTTAGCTATTTCCCCCAAAAGTCACGCCGAATATCTCCTCGTTAGTCACCCCTCTCCTTGAGACAAACTTTTTGAAGATAGAGGATGTTGTAACCGCATTAGTGATCTGCTTCGAAGACTCATCAAAAGTGTTGACGTTTGCCTCATATAACATCCTCATGATCAAGACTCCGTAGCCGAGGAGCTCCTTCTTTGTAGGGTTTTGAATCACCCGCAACATTTGCTGGATGATGATGTGAGGTAGGGAGACTTTAATTCCCTTCTCTATGTAGTATAGCACAAGAAGTTGAGCTCTTGTCATAGATCCTCTAGTCACCATTTCCGGCAAGATGTTGCCAAATACGATCTTCCCAAGGCCAGCAAGAGGTGGTTTAAAGAGATTTTTCGGGAGGTGGGCGTACGTTAATTGGGTGTACGACTTTTCGGCGATGAAATTAAACAACTGTTCCTTGGACTTAGCGATCTCTGCAATCGTCTGGGGTTCGTGTGGATCAATAATTCTATCTCCAATCGGGATTTCCATAAGTCGTGAAATAATTTTGACGTTGATAGAAATCTTTGCTCCCCTGACCGTTGTCTCCAAGATAGGGCTGATCCCATCTTCTTGAAGTCCCACGCAATTCATGGCTTCATAGATAGACTTCACCAAGTTGAAGGAGACGTAACCCTCAACTTTTGTTATATTTAACTATTCTTGCGTTGCGAGTTTTTTGTGAAGGATAGGACGGAGACAGAGATCTCTATTGTCGATACTTCTCATAGTCATAACCTCTCGTTTAGACATTTTCGTAAGTCTGGTGGGAATCGATTCCCGACCACTGGAAGTCGTTCCTTTACTTGTGGTCATTATCTTGCTGGAAGGAAGATAAAACTTGTGAAATACACAAAATATATTCCTAACATTTTTAAGATTTATGCCTTGTCCGTTGGACAATATTTTCTATTTTCCTCTTGATGTTTATGCCATCATTGAATTCAAATTTTTCAACAGGCTATATATATATAAATCTAAACTATATAAAAACTATATAGTTATCTAGATGTATATTTAATATTAATTTTAACTATATATAATTCATACATATAGTTCTAAAGATATTTATATCTAAATTACAATTTTTCTTCTCCTAAGTGGTGGACATGGGCAGGCCGTGGACCTTTCTCTCTGATACCATTAAATGTCACACCCCACCCTGATGCTCCTAAACCGGCGGTACACTCACGGACGGGGCATGAATGCATTATAACAATAATCGAGTGCTCAGGAACACAATTAAGTACAAGTTCAATTTTATTAATTTCAGAATATATTTTTGTACATGAAATAGTAAAGAGAACATCCTTCCAAAAAATTCCCAATGAATAAACAAAGGGTACAAAAGTGTGGGTCCAAAAACCTGCACCCAGTCCACCCTAATCTCCTGAAAAATTGGTTAACAACGGGGTGAGCTACATGCATAGTGTGTAAAATAGTTCTTGAATATGACAATTAATAAAGGAAACTTCATAATCAAATATCAAAAATACACATCAGAGCATCATAATCAATACAACATGTATGTATGTATGACACCGTCTCGTATTGGTTCCATGATTGTACGTTACCTGAGTTCACGTACAAATTTCCATCCCTAGGTAAACCTGAGTTCTCATTGTACGTCCCTCCTCAGGACCGACGCCCTGGATTCACGTACAAATGTCCGTCCCTAGGTAAACCCGAGTTCTTATTGTACGTCCCTCTCTAGAGAAATATCAATAATAGTGAGCATTGCTTCTAACTATTCTGTGGATCATAAACCACATATGTTCCTAGGTGGTGCTTATGTATGATGCCAATGCATGAACAGGTCTAGTCTTTACTAACATTGGACAGGATTTGACAACGTCTGGTGATTCTTATAAGGTCAGTATCGCCATGTGCACAGTTAGGATGTTTAGTATTACTTATACAAGCTAATAGCTTTCAATAAGACCAACTAGATCAGTCTCCAGTTTGAGAGGTGAGACACAAGGTCTACTTAAATACCAATCGTCTAGAGTAGCACGTTGCCTCCTATTCACTATTTAAGTTACTGAGGACAAGACTAAGTCTGGTTGAGCCAGATTGACCACTAATCCGACATAGAAACAATGTAATACATGAACTCCAAGTATATAGGCATAAGTATGACAAATATGAACATTATACGCAATAATGCAATGTAAATGAATAATAGACATACTGATAAATGAATGTAAACTTTAATAAAAGTCATAAAACACGCAAACCTATGTTTCGTTTCCCACCTTCAGATACTAACTCCTTCGAGAACTGGTGCCTTCCCCCAGGTAGAACCGCGTTGCACCGCAAAGAGAGTCTTGAGGAGAGAGTCTCAAAAGAGAGAGAGAGAGAGAGAGAGAGAGAGAGAGAGAGAGAGAGAGAGAGAGAGAGAGAGAGAGAGAGAGAGATAAATTTTCCAACAAGGGGAGAGAGTTAGATTGGTGTGAAAATGAAAGGGGGGTGGGGGGGGGGGAAGCCCTCCTTTTATAGAAAAAAGGATGCCCGAACGTTCAAATTTTTTTGTGTGTGTGTGCAAACCTAGGGTATTACAGAACATGTTGATGTTACACATATTTATAATGTTCACTTGCTTGGTATACATTGTGCTTAACTCATATCATAAAATGTATACTTGCAATAAAATGGATTGTGGTTGCATGAATTTGTCTATCCTTTTAATGCCTTGAGCATAATATATTGTGAATCATCTTCTTTTGCTCATATATGTTCATGGACTTGAATTAATGATCATTCTTTAGTCCATAACTGTTGTACTTTGGAAACTATAGATATGCATCATTTGCAAGTACAAATTATTTGATGTGTTGTGGTATATAGTCTTCATGCTATAGTGTCACAAACTATCATCATCCATTTTAAATGGATACTGCATGTTAGTATAAATCTTAGGAAAAATTTAAGTAATCTTTTGAAATGAAATAGATTAAATGTAAAACCTTTAGATATATGCTACACCTTTCAAAAGCATGTTCAAAAGAAGATTATCCTTCATATGATCCAAATTGATGTTAGACTCAAATAAAATCTCTAGTATTTCCTAAGGTTAAATAAAACGTTTTTAGGAATCAAAATAACAAATGCAAATAATTTTTTTTAGGTGAAGTAAAATTGATCTTCATTTAGGCTTAAATAATTTTAGTCGTAAGCTTTAAACAATGTATCACTTGAGATAAAAAATGTTCATCATGTCATAAAAGGTCAATATCTTGAACTAGTTAAATTTAGAACACTTTGGATAATCTTAAACCAAACTTTCAAGGGATAAAAATTCTTAGTAATTATGAGAAAACCTTAAAGGTCACTTCTCCAATCCAACCAAGTAAACCTTACTTTTGCTCCCTATGCTTATTAATGAACTTTGATCATATTATTGAAAAGGGGTTAGTTGGTAAAGTTAAGTTGACCCTTCATTTGAGCTTAATTAAAAATTTTATGGGATCAAACAAAGAAAAACAAAAATAATTTTCTTAGAGACCTTGAATTAGAAACAAATCATTTGTTTTTAGAAATCAATAGTTATCCTTTAGGATAAAGACTCTTGCTCTTTAAATCTTATATATCTAAAGTCTTAGGGTTCTTAAAGTGAACCATTTTTAATAAGCCTTTCCATAATTCATAACCTTTAAAAAGGCTTAAATTTCACATGCTCTATTTGAATGAATATCATATGCCTTGACTTACATTTACTTGTATTCATTCCTTTAGAGATGAATTGAATATAAATGATTAAAAGGATGTTACTTCATCACTTAAAATAGATTTTAGTCATTTACTTGGACAAATTGAACATGTTAGCTTTCATGAATAAGCTTTGATGTGTGATATCTTATCTTGTATCATCATACTTATATATATTTGATTATGAATGGTTCAGTGGCTACTCCAAGTGAGAAATCTAACCTCTTAAAGGGGAGGTTGCGAGTTCGACTTGGGGGGAGGCCCTTCACTATTCATGAATAGTAGGGGTAAATGATCTAGTCCGTTACTAGGGCCCTGTTGGGTATCGCGAATTCGGCTACATGTGACAATATTATGGATCCATAATGGCTTAGGCGTTCGCCCCGAGGGGATGCGCCCACACCTGGGTAGGGGGCATGCTGTGCAATCCAAGGTGTGACATAAACGATCATAGAAACTTATGTGATCATGAATCTCTTCTTTTTAGGGTGAATAAGCAAACTCAATATTTTGATCTATAGTTATTCACTCCTACTTGAAGGAAAACTTTATGGAAGGACTATCATGACTTAAAATTTTTATCTTGTGAAATCTTAGTCATTTTCATTGACCATAGTTGAATTTGTCACATGCCTTCATCTTGAATCTTCCATGAAAAATTCACTCTGAGAGACCTAGTTGACCATGAACTCAAATCTATATCAAACTATTAGGACTAGTCAACTAGAATAAATGAAAAGGACTTGAGTGGCTATATTGTTCATTATCCATATCTAAGTCATTCAAATCCCATTTCCATGTATTGTACATCCTACGATTTAAAAAAAGAAGGTTTATATGATTGATAAGTGTGTTAATCTTATATATCATTCATTCTTATCAATATGCATTGTTTGCAATATGAATGTCATGCTCGTATATCATCTATCATATTACATCCCTTAGAATGAAATAGGCTCATGCTTCATGATTTTATATTTCATGCCGCTTATTTCTATGGTGAATGATCGTTGATGTATGAAATTCTTTGCAATACCTTTAAACATCAATGAAATGGTATTTTGTGTGTCCAATGAAAATCATATTTTTCATTCTTTGATTTCTATGATTGACAAGCATGTTGCACTTTATACCATATAATTCTCATGCTTATACTTATTTGTTGTATGCAATATGAATGTGTTTCATGAATACACATATAGAATATCATATTGCTTTCTATATAGGCTTTTGATTCATAACTTTGACCTCTTAATGCCTATATGTATCATGTGTATGTGCTGCCATATGCTTGAGATAACTTGATATATTTTGGCTCACATTCACTTCACTTAGACTTGTTTTGATCATATGCATATCATATTTACTTTTCTTGATTAAAACATAGACTATGCTAGGCTTCTGTGTTTAAAATTTATCATCTTGCCTAGTATTCATTTCTTAGAACTATGCCATGCTCTATAATGTAAAAACCATCTATATAAAGGCATATCCTCCATGTATTTTCCTTTGAGTCTTAAAATTTCATCATGATAAGGAAAATATTCCTAGGATTGATTGGTAGTACCTAACACGAATTATTTTTATAAATTTCAAGTTGTCATAGTTTGATATTTCCCTTGGGATTAATCTTCAAACTTATATAAACCAATTGGAAATCTTCTCTTTGATGGATGCCTATAATTTTTGACTCATTGTTAGAATCCACACGAGTGATTGATAGCTAAGCCACATTTTAAACTTAAATTTTTTATTGTTTATGCTATCTTCCTTGATCCATGATCATGCTTGCACTTAATTATTTTCATATATGCATGACTCATGTTGCTCTTAAAAGCTCCATCTATGATTATTTAGGTAAATGTGCTAAACTTACTACTCTATTCATGCCTAACTACATAAAAAGGAATGTTTTAAGTCACCTTGGCATTCATTTCCTTTTACTTGTGATTTTGATGCATTGAGTAAATTTTCAAACTTTACATGTATCAAATCTTTTGACCTAATGTCTAATGAGTGCCTTGAACTTTCAACAAATATTTTGCACTACATTAGCATTACCATAGCTAGGCTATGATTACTTGTTTATTTGTTTGCCTATGCTATGTCATTTGTTTTTGTGATCGTGCCTATACTTAGCTACTCTCATTTATGCTTGATTCACATATTTCAGGTATGCATGCTATGTGTTCCATATCTTTCACATGCATCAACTTGAAATAATGATTTAGGCTTTGGTTTACATTTAGATCTTTATATATGTCTAATATCATGAAAAGAGAGTGCTTGAACATTTTCATCATGTATGGATACCCTTACTCATGACATCTCTCTTTAGGACTTTTATGCTAGATGCTTAATTAAAACTCAAAATATCTTTAGCATCTAGTTATAGAAGCCAAATAAAGGATATGCATTACTCTATGTCACTTGATTTGCCTATGTTATTTCCCTTAGATTGTAATCATGCTTGCTCTTAATTGGATATGTCTCGTATGCATGATTCACATCTATTTCATGATTCAAGTATGCATTCCACGTCAGTCATATCCTTCAATGCATTACTTTGAATCCATATATTAGGCTATGTTCACATCTACACTTTCACATGCCTAACTTAATGAAAATAACTAGGATGCCCATGCTCATACTTATATCTTTTGGCATTCATTTTCATTCATACATGATTTTGATGCATTACTTGAATTTCAAATCCTATATGCATCAAATGTTTTGAAGTATATTTCAAATGGATGCCTTGAGTTTCTAAACTATACGTTGCATCTTATTAAAATCATTTTAGCTAGGCCATGCTTAAATTGAGAATTTTTTTCCTAGTCTATGAATCGTGGTGTATGCTCGTACTCATAGTTGAGAATATACATGATGAAGCATATATCACTTTAGGCTTTGTTCTTTATATGAAATCCTTACATATGCTTAATGGAAAAGTAATTGTTTACAATCATGTTTACATATTTTTAAAATTACTCTCCCATTCATATATGATATTGATGCACCATTCAAATTCCAATCCTATACGCATCAAATCTTTTGCAAATTTGGTTTCTAATAGATGCCTTGAACTTCATCATCATATTTTGCATCTCATTAGAATCATGATAGCTAGGTCGTGCTTAATCATAGATTATTTTACATATGCTATTGATTTTGATGTATGCTTGTGCTTATCTCTCATGCATGATAGAGCATACCTAGTTTTAGGCTTGTGTTGATCATAAAATTCATATTTATGCCTAATACCATGAGATTGACTTACTTGTGCCTAAATTCTTTGAGAATTTATCCTCTTTTGGCATATCTTTCTCAACTATACATGTTTAGATGCCCTACATAGAATTTAACCTTATATGCATCTACATGTACTTATAATTGGCTATGCTAAGCAAATGTTCATAGTTTTATCTAGCTAGCCTATGTATGTTGAGCTAAAATTTTTCAAATTTATATCTTGTTGTATTTCTCCATGTTCTTGAATTATCATTCTTAAATCTCATGTGTGTGTCTTATGGTGTGACATCTCCTATGCATTCATGTGTTGCGTTTCATGAATCCTCTTGAGTTTTGATTGAATAGATTTAGGGGGAGCCTCAATTTCTTTTTGAAAGGGGGAGCTCTTGTGTCTTGATGCCAAGGCCATAGGAATTTCTCCATGAGAATCTAGATGATTCTTTTATACTTTTTGATGATATCAAAATGAGGAGAAACAATTGAACCTTGATAAACACTATAGGTTAATAGTATGAGTGTTCTCCATTCTTCACATTTATGATCTTGTATTATGTAGTTGTTATGTTTATCAAGTTTATATTGTTTGTCATCATGGAAAAGGGGGAGATTGTTGACCCAAGTGGTTTTCCACTTAGTTTTCTCTTATGTGTTTTGATGCTAACAAAAAATATAACAAATAGTGCTAATGTTTCTATCTAGTATATTTCAGCACCTAAAGTTGAAAAGAGCCAATACAAGATCAAAGTACTTCACGTCTCTCAAGCAAAGGATCAAAGCAAATGATCAACCACATTCAAAGCTTGGACAACTTGAAGGAATCAAGAATTGAGGTTGAGAGTCCTATTTATGTCTAGAATTAGGATGTAGCTTTCCTTGGTTCTAGTTTGCTCATTTCCTCTGCTATTCATGCATCCATTCATCTTTCTTTAAAAATGATTTTCAAATGTTCATACATGTTTGTCTTATGTTTTTAAAACCTCTCAAACTTGTTTGAATCATACTTGCATCAATTTAGGTTAAAATCACATTTCTACAAGTTTTTCAAAACTTAGTGGTTCAAGTTTTTTTTTAAGTTCAATTTGTTTTGAACCTGGACTTGTTCTCTTTGTTTCCAATGTTTTCAAAGTGTTTTAATCATCAAACTAAATATATTTCATTCATATTTTGTTGCTCAAATTAGCCCATAAATTTAAAATTTCGAAAAATCACGACAACCCAAGTTTTTACACTCACATTATGCCCAAAATAACTCAAACTCATTCAAAGTGTTTTATAGCTTTCTCTGACGGATTCAGAATGGTATTTCCATAAACTTTAAGCTATTATATGCCTATATTTGGTGTAAGATAGGACAAGAACCAACAAAACAAAAATTCGCAAATCTGTCAGAGTAATAGCATGGTATACCCTTCAATAGCGCGCTATAGCCTGGTTTCTTGTGACGCCCCGAAAATTATTTCATCTAGCCCATAACCCAATTGCACTTTGCCCAAACTCTATATGTTGCCTTGATATGGTTGATGAATGTTTCAGGATCTTGATTGGGTTGATTCGGTTTGGTGGTCGTGTGTGGTTAAATACTCTCGCGAGGCTTGGTTGTGAGTAGACTTCATTTATGATTATATCTTTTATGTCATCATATCACTTATATATATTGTATGTTGAAAGCATGAATGTGTTCTAATGTTTTGAATGATGCATTGATTTGAGAAAGCCTTATGACTTTGGTTGGGCCCATCTATCCTGCTAATAGGGGGACTTAACCTTGTCATAGGAGGGTTTTAAAAAAGGAAATGATTGGGGTCAACGGTACGGTGAAATAGATGTGCACTAGTAACCCCAAATAAACATTGGGGTCAACGGTACGGTGAAATAAACGTGCACTAGTAACCTCAAATAAACATGATTGGGGTCAACGGTACGGTGAAATGGACGTGCACTAGTAACCCTAATGCAAGCGGAATGTGGATCCAAATTGATAAGCTTTTACTTGCATCGAACTTATTATAAATGCTTGATATCTATATGTTATGAGCTTTTAATCATGCTACACATTGACATGCATACATGATGTTTATTGATGAGTATTGATAGCATATTTGAATTCTATTCACTGGGCACCATTGGCTCACCCTCATTTTCCTCTTTCAGGTCCTTCTGTTCTGAATAAGGGCAAATGAGTAGTCATATGTTGAGGGCCTTGCCTGCGAGAGAATCCAAGGCCTCGATGTGAGTTGAGAGGCATTTTGATTGAATTGTGTTTTAAATTATGAAGTATTATATTTTGGATTATGTAATTATAACACTTACCACATTGTAGTATGGGTGAGTTGGGACTTGTTACATAGACCATGTGGGCATATGACGATTTTTATTTGTACCCACAATTTTGGACTTTATGTGTATGTCAATTTTAATGGACTGTAGGGATTATGATTTTATTTATGGTTCATTTTTATGGATTATCTCTTGTCTTGGATGATTAATACGCTTGGTAGTTTTGTTTAGTAACTTTTGATATTATGTCGTTGTTTGAAATAAGGCTCGTAGGGTCTCAACCACCTCCCGGGAGTTGAGGAGTGGTCGGAGATGCCTACGCCCATTCCCTGCGGGGTTGGTGGTCCGGGGTGTGGGGTCGCCACAGTTGGTATCAGAGCCTGATTTTACTCGGTTTGGTCTATGTATTGGACTTAGATGGCTTTGACCTTCGAATTGGGTGAGAGATTTAGGTGATTAAAAAGCTTAAAGGAACTAACTTAAAAGCCTTACTATCATATTTTCTGTGTGTATTATATGATATGGGTAGTTATGAGGCTTTGTTAATGTTTTAAATTCTTTAATGTGTGATGGTTGCTCGTATTTCGACTTCTCAGTGCCATGAGGAGGAGCGAGAGATTGGGACAGCCACACATAGGGCCATCCGATGATGACCGGATGGGGAGAATGGAGGAGGTCATTCAGGCACAGGACTGCTTGATGGCAACCCAGACTTCACAGATACAGGCGTTAGCGCAGCAGGTTGAGGCTATTGCTCGGCAATCACCTCAAACAATACCTCAGGAGGCGGGCACTATTGGGGCCGAGGCTAGTGGAGCTACAGGGGTAGCAGGACCTCAAATGGCTGTACCTCAGCCTATGCCTACACCTGCTCCTATTGTTGTGGAGAACCCCACTGATCGGTGGATCAAACTGCTAGAGAAGTTCATGAAGCTAAAGCCTAAGGAACTCACTGGTGGGGTTAACTTGAAGAAGGCCAAAGATTGGCTGAAGAATGTCGAGAAGATCAGTCGCTCCTTAGAGCTTGATGAGGAGTCTCAGGTCCTATGTGCTGCTCACACACTGGAGAGTGATGCGGAGGACTGGTGGTTTTCAGTGTTGGATACACAGGGGAAAGTGAAGAGTTGAGACACCTTGAAACGGTTGTTCTTACAGGCTTACGTTCCAGAGACTGAGAGACAGGCTAAGCAACTTGAGTTTTTGAATCTCGCACAGGGCACCATGTCAGTCAGGGAGTACGAGCTCAGATTTAGGCAGCTCGCAGTTTATGCCCCTAGGTTAGTTCAGATGCCACGTGACAAGATTATGAGGTTTTCTTTGAACCTAAGGCCTGCGATCCGACAGGCCTTGTCTGTGACGAAGATGACTGATTTTACCACAGTGGTCCAGAGGGCCAAACAGTATGAGTTGCCTGAGCGGGTTGATGGTATGTCTACACGGGCAGCTCCAGGTGAACAGACTTCACAAGCAGAGTTTGGGGGACAGTTCCAGACTCCATGGAAGAAGGGAAAATGGGAAAGGAAGAGAAAATCTTATGGAAGAGCATAGTCTGATGGTGCTGAGAGTAAGGCATCCCATATTCAGACTAGTACGATGGCCTCACCAGTGGTTTCCTCTCCTGTCCCGATCCCTATTCAGGCACCGAGTGCACCGAGACCCTCATTCCCACAGACTGCTGGCCGAGGCAGAGGAAACTATGTGACGACATCTCAGACTAGATCATCAGCGCCCAGGGCTTCGTTCTTATGTTTTCAATGTGGGCAGGCTGGGCATAGGAAGTTCGAGTGTCCGAATTTTCAGAGAGCTTAGGTGCTAAAGCAAGTTTGGGGGTCATCTTGGAGCATTAGGAGAGATGAATGGCGTGCATCATGTGCCGTCTTCACCCATTTGGATTCAGGGGGTTTTCTAAACTCCTTTCTCTCTTATATGCCCCTGTTTTTCCTATTATTTCTTTCATAATTTTGCATTGAGGACAATTCTTGGTTTACATTTGGGGGGAGAGTTTTGAATTTTTAGTCATGGTATGTTAGTTGATTATGCATTAGTTTAGGCAAGATTGTGGCGACCCCGCACCCCGGACCACCAACCCCTCAGGGAATGGCGTGCGGAATGCCGGGACAGGACGCCCGACGTAGGCATCTCTGACCACTCCTCAACTCCCGTGAGGTGGTTGAGACCCTGTGTAGCCAACACTGAAAGCCACCAGTCCTCTGCATCACTCTCCAGTGTGTGAGCAGCACATAGGACCTGAGACTCCTCATCAAGCTCTAAGGAGCGACTGATCTTCTCGACATTCTTTAGCCAATCTTCGGCTTTCTTCAAGTCAACCCCACCAGTGAATTCCTTAGGCTTTAGCTTGATGAACTTCTCTAGTAGTCTGATCCGCCGATCAGTGGGGTTCTCCACAACAATAGGAGCAGGTGTAGGCATAGGCTGAGGTACAGCCATTTGAGGTCCTGCTGCCCCTGTAGCTCCACTAGCCTCGGCCCCACTAGTGCCCGCCTCCTGAGGTATCGTTTGAGGTGACTGTCGAGCAATAGCCTCAACCTGCTGCACTAACGCCTGTATCTGTGAAGACTGGGCTGCCATCAAGCGGCCCTGTGCCTGAATGATCTCCTCCATCCTCCCCATCCGGTCATCATCGGATGGCCCTGTGTGTGGCTGTCCCAATCTCTCGCTCCTCCTCATGACACTGAGAAGTAGAAATACGAGCAACCATCACACATTAAAGAATTTAAAACATTAACAAAGCCTCATAACTACCCATATCATATAATACACACATAAAATATGATAGTAAGGCTTTTAAGTTAGTTCTTTTAAGCTTTTTAATCACCTAAATTTCTCACCCAATTCCTAGGTCAAAGTCATCTAACTCCAATACATAGACTAAACCTAGTAAAATCAGGCTCTGATACCAACTGTGGCGACCCCGCACCCCGGACCACCAACCCCTCAGGGAATGGCGTGCGGAACGCCGGGACAGGATGCCCGACGTAGGCATCTCGACCACTCCTCAACTCCCGTGAGGTGGTTGAGACCCTACGAGCCTTATCTCAAACAACGACATAATATCAAAAGGTACTAAACAAAATTACCCACCGTATTAATCATCCAAGACAAGAGATAGTCCATAAAAATGATCCATAAATAAAATCATAATCCCTACAGTCCATTAAAATTGACATACACATAAAGTCCAAAATTGTGGGTACAAATAAAAACCGTCATATGCCCACATGGTCTATCCAACAAGTCCCAACTCACCCATACTACAATGTGGTAAGTATTATAATTACATAATCCAAAATATAATACTTCATAATTTAAAACACAATTCAATCAAAATGCCTCTCAACTCACATCGAGGCTTTGGATTCTCTCGCAGGCAAGGCCCTCAAGATATAACTACTCCTTTGCCCTTATTCGGGACAGAAGGACCTGAAAGAGGAAAATGAGGGTGAGCTAACGGTGCCCAGTGAATAGAATTCAAATATGCTATCAATACTCATCAATAAATATCATGTATGCATGTCAATGTGTAGCATGATTAAAAGCTCATAACATATAGATATCAAACATTTATAATAAGTTCGATGCAAGTAAAAGCTTATCAATTTGGATCCACATTCCACATGCATTGGGTTACTAGTGCACGTCTATTTCACCCTACCGTTGACCCCAATATCTTCCTTTCCTAAAACCCTCATATGACAAGGTTAAGTCCCCCTATTAGCCAGATAAATGGGCCCAACCAAAGTCATAAGGTTTTCTCAAATCAATGCATCATTCAAAACATTAGAACACATTCATGCTTTCAACATACAATATATAAGTGATATGATGACATAAAAGATATAATCATAAATGAAGTCTACTCACAACCAAGCCTCGCGAGAGTATTTAACCACACACGACCACCAAACCGAATCAACCCAATCAAGATCCTGAAACATACATCAATATCCTACCATACATCAATTTCTATGTTCAATCACATAGACATTACACATCAACCCTAAATCAGCCCACATATAAACAATAGGCCTAAATCCCATCTAATCCCATCATTCAACTCAAATCACATGACTTAGGCCTCTAATGCATAGTTCTCATACATAAACCATTCTATTAATCAAAAATACTGATTTTCAATTCCTTAGGCATAAACATGTCCAAATTGGGTCACTTGATCACAAGTAGGCCTAACCCATGATATGGTCACAACCACCAAATCAGTGGCATAATCAACTCTAATCATGCTTAATTAAACATAAGTTGCATCAATTCAATGATTTTAGGCCAAGAGCATCAAAATCCCTAAAATATGAAATTTTCCATACTTAGGCCATATTGTCGATTTACACTAGGTCACCATGTTCAGCCATGTATATAACTGATTTTGCATCATGGTTTCATCAACAATGACAACTAGGTCAACATAGTTGATATGCAAGCTATTTGGAAAGGTCTAAGTTCATATTCTAAATTTAGGTCTAATACAAGCAACCATACCAATTCTTCATTTAGTATTCTGTTCAGATGTATCAATCTACCAACAGAAATATGTAATCACAAAATCAATCGTACAGATTGAAGTATGTGAAGAAACAAACCTTCTGTCCAAATATCAGCCCAATCCAACGGTGGACCAAAAAGATAAGTATCTTTGATGAACAAGTCTCTAATCAGACAATTTCTCCTTTCCTGCTGTAAATACTCAAACTCAGATGACTATATCACACAAAATACTAAACGAATAAACATATTCACCGTTCAGAATACATAAGTATCAGATATAAACTACATACCCAAATTTTATATCCATCCAACGGTAGATTGAGGAGATCTATAAGTTTAAGTTAAACGGCACGAGAAATCCAGACTTTCCGACTAGCTTTGTTTCAGTGGTTATATCTCTCAGAAAAAACCTTAATCAAGATCTCCACCGCTCAGAATGCAGAAATATCAGTTGTACACTATGTACCCAAAATTTATATCCATCCAACGGTAGATTAAAGAGATCTATAAGTTTGAGCGAAATGGTGCGAGAAATCCAGACTTTCCGACCAGCTTTGTTTGAGAGGTTAGATCTCTTAGACGAAACCTCTGATCAAGATCTCCACCAACCAGAACGAATAACCATAAGCTACGAACTTGCTGACAAATTTTGAGCTCAATATGACCGTTTATTCCAAAGATCCAGCTTTTTGATGAAAATGTCGCAGAGATCTTCCTCCTGCAACTCCCTCCTTCTTTCTCTTCTTCTTTCCTTTCTCTTCTTTTCTTTCTCTTCTTTTTTCCTTTCTCTCCACTCACCTCTTTCTAGCACTTCCTTGATTTCCTCCTCCACTCACCTCACTTTCTAGCACATTCTTGGATTCTCTCCTCCACTCACCTCACTTTCTAGCACATTCTTGGATTAGAGAAGTGGGCATGGGACACTTGTCCACTTTCATGCACCAACCTTCACATGTGTTGGTCTCATACTACCCATACCAACCACATGTACTTTAACCAATCTCATGCTTCCATGTATTTTAAATGTTCAATTCATTTAATACACCAAATTTTCATTCTCATTTATCCTTTTATTCAATCAATCCTAACCCATATCAATTCATGGTTTAATGGGCCCATGCATAAATAATAACATATGCATTATACTTTAATTTAACATGACCCATATACAATTTATGATACACATATTTATATACATTATCAAGCATCAACTATACAAACATTAAACAACCATCAAACAAACACCAAACATATCAAGGCAACACATAGAGTTTGGGCAAAATGCAATTGGGTTATGGGCTAGGTGAAATAATTTTCGAGGCGTCACATAGATAGTCACATTCTTTTACAACTATAGACTTACTTATGGAAGGCCAATGAAAAGAGAACACCTTAGAGATATGAAACTATAGGGAATGTAGAGAGTTCCTATATATCTGTGTGCTTGATCCAACCTTTTGCTGGGAATTGTTGGAAAGACTTAACCATTTGTACATGGTTTTGATTATTAGTTTAAGATTTTTTGAAATGGACCTTTGCTTGCTAAGTCATATCTTAGATCTCTAGGGATTGTAGAACAAGTTTGATCACTACTCGAGGCGAAATCCTAGAAAACACACGATGAGGAAGATGATTTAGGCCATGTTTGAAAATGTTTGAGCCAAATAGCCTACCTTTCTTTTGATTATATCCGTAGTACCCATTTTGAGCAAAATGTCTTTTCTTTGATACCTATGCATTATGAACTTTAAGCTTTATCTATTTAAATTCCTTTTTTTTTTCAACCTATATACCTTATACACTTTGATCATGTTGGAGTGTTATTATTTGAAAGAAAGAACAATGGGAAAGAAAAAATTGAAAAAGGGTGACAAAGAAAGAATTTTTTTTTTTTTTGTGAAGTTTGCTTATGAATTGTATTGAAAGAAAAAGAAAAGAGGATGAAAAAGAGAAGAAAATGGTGTTACATCTATGTGTTGAAAACAAGCAAGTTTGGGGGTGTAGCATTCTACAAAAGAAAAGTGAATGATGATAAAAAGCAAACAAAAGAATGGGAATATTTGAGAGGATATATGTGTTGAAAAGAGTAACGGTTTCAAATGTAATGTGGTGGATATTAGTAATTGATCAAAGTGTTTAAGGGTGTTTTGAGCTATAATGTTTCTTATTTTTTCCTACCTTTGAACATTGGCATACATTACAACCTATGAAAGACCTATTGATTCTGAATGGTGTGTGTTCTACATTAGTGGCGAGTGGTGTGAAAGACTAGCCTATGGATTCCCAACCAAAAAAAAAAAAATTACATAGTTTGAGATCTTACACTTAACACTTGCTTGCCTTTGTTCATGACTTGCATGATTAGTTTGATGAGATTAGTTATGTACTTATGTGTGAAAGAATCAAAAGTAAAACTTGGTGAGAGTTGAGTTGAATTTCTAGACAATTTTATACTCTTACAATTTCTCCTAGAAGTTAATATTCTTTTTGGTATAATCTTAGAGGCCACGTATTTGTTTATAACGTTGAGTTAAGTCTTTAATTGTGCGAGAATGTGACTGTAGAAGGGTTGTGTTAATCATGAGTTTTAGTTTTATTTTCCCTTTGCTCGGGACGATCAAAGTCCTAAGTTTGGGGGTATTTGATAGTTGCATATTTAGATAGGTTTTAGAGCATGCTTTAGGTACGTTTTAAGACATTTCATGCAATAGTTTGATGAATTTATGTTAGTTTTAATATATTTGTTAGTTTAGGATTAATTAGTTTTTTATGCATTATTTTAGTTAATTAGTTTATAATTTGATTTAAACTATGCTTGAGTGAGTTATTAACTTAATTTGGTTTGTTTTGTAGGTGTTTGGATGCATTAGTCATGGATTTGGATGAGAAGAACATGTACAAGAAAGTGTAAAAGAAAAGCATGAAGAACCTAAGTCAAGAAGAGGCAAATATTGGCCAAGTCCACAGATGAGGCAGCATTACACGGTTCTGGGTGCCGCGACGCTCAGATGCAGGGCTGTGGCGCCCAGAATGACAAAAAAGGGGATGGATTGAGCGCCGCAGCACTGGAATTCGTTATCGGAGTGCGCAAAGCTGGAGGTGTTAGCACAGTGACGCTGAACCAATCCCAAGTTGCGATTTTGCAACTTGGGCGTTTTAGAGGAGAAGGGACTTTCTAATTACGTTTTTTTTGGACGATTTGGGAGGCATAAAATATATCAAACTTTAGGTTTCTGAGAATGATATACACTAGACAAGAGAACAAGATGGCTGGAACGAGAGGAACACGAAGATTCAACCTGGAAACAGGAGAGAAGATTCAAGTTCCAAGATTTCTAGTTCGATATTCATGTTTACTTTTGAGTTTTTCTCCACGTTTTATGTTTTGATGATTCAAGTTATGAACTAATCTTTTGTTCTAGAGAGGAGATGGATCCTAAACTAGAAATTATGTTTTGATTTTGGGTTTTTGTTTATTATTTAAGATAGTTTCTTAGTTTATTTGTAATTCTCAATGCTTAATTCCTTTGATCTCTTGGCCACGGATTAGTTGATCTTAAACTTAGGAAGCGGCACTCGAGAAGGGTTTCCTAAGTTAGAACAAGGGAATTATGAGATGAAATGATTGTAGAATCGAGAGGTTTACAAGATTTCATGAAGTTGTAAGAAAATCACAAAGCATAATTGGTTGCTAGGAATTAGGGTTTTATCAAGAGATCGAATCTTATTTCTGGTGATACGTTCTAGTTCGGCACTCGAGAGAGTAAATTAGAAACTCCAGGATTGACTTATAGACTAGAAGGTGGAATTAATAATAAACACGTCTAAAATACATAATTGATAGTTAGGTGAAGTTGGTTATCTAGATTTTCACTTGTATTGATATTTTCCACACTTTACTCGTTTGATTACATTAAATTGTTGTTACTTAAAATTCTACAATTTGATTCACTAAATAAAGTTGAAGATTAGTGAAAACAATATTTGGTGAGGTAAACAATCCTAAAGGATGACAACTCGATCTTTATCGATTATCACTACTATTCGTCACCGTATACTTGTGGTTTGCACGTAGCAATCATGCTTTAATAATCTCATGAACTAACCTATAGAAATTCATACCGAAATAATGCAAAAATATCAAAATGTAACTAAACTATCAAATAGCCAAATTTATGGCAAACTAACCTAATATATGAACTAAATACCATAAAACACACCTAAAACATGCTCTAAAACATATACTAAATACCTACTTATCAGTTATTGAAATATCAATCTCCCCCTTTTTGATGATTTCAAACACATTACAATAAACCTTGAAGCATAAAAATAATATGAATGCACGAGTCCTACAATGTATGAAAATAATGTTTAATGCGCTTTAATCTCTCCCCCTTAGTTATATATTTCTTCATTTTCATGCAAAGAGAATTGTTGATGTAACTACTCTCACCCTATTTTGTTTTGATGATTATAAACAACATACATGTGATCACTAATCTCTTTGCGTAGTTGTTTCAGTGCTAACTAGCTATTGGTTGACACCCAAGAGGGAGAGGGGGGGGGGTGAATTGGATGTCATGGCCAGTTTTGACAATTTTTAATTTCTTTCTAGAAATTCTTTGATTAATTCAAGTCATGTACTTAAATCAATGTAAAGTGCATAATGAAAGATACTGAAAATAAATACAATGCACACAAAAGGATTTTTACGTGGTTCAAAAATGTTTTTCCTACTCCACGTCTAGAGAAACCTTCTATAGGATTCTACTATACTGGATTCACTTCAAGGGTGTTAACCAAACCGTTACAATGTCCTCTATAAGGTTCAAGACAAACCTACCCTTTTAACGCTTTAAGGACGAACCTATAACTTCCTTTTGCAGGATAGGGAAGAACCTAGTATCCTTTTCGCGGGCTGAGGATTAACCACTTGATCCTTTTCAAGATAAATGATGAAACTATACCATGATTCCAACCTTGGAATCGCAAGTGATAAGCTATCACTTAACTTGGTTTGTTCCAATCTTGAAGCAAACCAAAACGCTGGACACAAGGATGTGGTGTTTGTTTTATACAAGTAGAACAATTACAATGAAGCTTACAATACACATTTGCAAATACAAGATATGAAAATTAAGCGCAAAGTGAGAGAGAGAAAGACCTTACAACGTTTTTACCTTTCTTGCAACAATATTTGCTCAAGAATGCATTTGATGATGATTCGAATGAAATCCAGAAAGCTCACTTTGGAAACCTTTTCAACATCAGCTCATTTGGTTTACAAAATACTTAGCTCTAAAAAGTTCAAGAGTGAGAAATGGTATGATGTTTGGAAAACACTTGATGCACTCACATTCTTTCATTCTCTGTTTCTTTCCTCTTGGTATTCACAGTTGTGTTGCTCAACATGAGCAAACCAAAGTGCGAAGCTCAAAACCTAAGAGTGTTCATGTCACGACCCACTCTACGTGACGTCATGACCGGTATAGGAACCTTCGAGTATACCCTCCGTCGGTACACCCGACGTCCCATCAGCTCTCGAATACATATACGAATCCTCAAAAAGAAATAAAAGTACATCCTTAACAACTAACTAACATGATCATAATGAAATAAAATATTACTTCTCCAAATTTTTACAAATATAAAATTCCAGAGTCTTCAAAATGATACAAAACCCAATACATCCCAAGTATGTGTTAAATATACAATTACTAGGTGTTATCATGTACATAATTATCAAAATACAACACTAAATGTACAATACCTACATGAAAAAAAACAAAGGACTCTCCGCAGTCAAGCCTTCCCTTTTCCTTTTTTATCAGATCCTGAAAGAAGATGGTGAGGTGTGAGCTACAGCCAGCTCAGTGAATGTTACTTACAAGTGGCATATACGTGCATTTATAAAACATGGTAAGATCATAAAATAGTTGAAATATCATGATGGTGAAATAGATTACATACATGCTAACATAATGGATCAAGTCATACATAAGACGATGCATAACATTTGTAGTCATGCTCATGCAATCCTAACACCTCTTGAGTACGGGGGTTCAAGGCTGGTGCACTACACACAGTACCTGAACACTCACACAATACTCATATCATAATAGAATTTCTAGGGTTGTGCAACACGTAAGATTAGCCTAAACTAACCTACCCACACACAAGCCATAAAACCCTCTGCCAAGTACACAACTGGGATCGTCGCTAGACTTACTAGAATTTCCAAAAAGAGGAAATTCCAACTAGGAGCCTCAACCCAAATTGTCATCCCAATGAATTATGCTCAAATGAATTTCATGGAATATTAAAACATGCATACCATCATACATAAGCATTTAAAACATTTCTATACTACAATGCCACATATAAATAATCCAAAAGTAAAAGAACACTCACTCTTGATTGGTTAAGTCTAGCCAATCCAATCACCAAAACTCTCCAATTGACTAAACGAGTTCAAGATCAATCACAAGACTTGGAAATAACATGGTTCACACAGCTGAAAATCAGTCATAAAGTGTGTCAAAACCCCATGTTCAAACCCAATCTAAAGTCAATTAGATTCTAAATTGATTACCCCCTTGAGCCAATTTTCATATTGCCCAACTTGATCATTTAGACTCAATTAAACTAAGATTGACCTAAATTGAATGTAATAGGGTGATCCCATGATCCAACCACTAATATACATGAAATTCAATTATAATTAGGGTAAATTAGACTATACATCAAGTCAATTTCATCAATTGACTATGTCTTGGTCAAAACCCCCAATTAGGCCAATATAAAACATAAGGTCAAAATGAACCAAGTCATATCAATTTAACATAGGTTCTAACATTTTAAACCCATGATTCTACTCAATTTGGGTCCAATTAAACAATCCCCAAGTCAATTTCATAAATTGACTTGCTTTGGGTGAAAAGTCCCAATTTGGGCAAAATCCCCAAATTACATGCAAAATTGCCAATGTACATGAAAAATGCCAAATACTTAGCCTAAATCAAAATTAGTCAACCTTAGGGTGTCAATTATGAGAACCCACTAAATTCAATCATCAAACAACCCTAATCATGTCCAATTAGACCTACATTGCATAATTTTTCAGATTTTATATCAAGAGCATCAAAAGCCCCAAATCTGAAAATTTTCATACATAGGCCATATTGTCAATTTTACACTAGGCCACCATACATAGCCACAAAATTTACTGATCTAACAACATGGTTTCATTCACAATGCCACCTAGAACAACATAGTTGACATGCATTACTTTTGGAAAAGCCTGAGGCCATGAACCAAACAATGACCATTTACACTAAACCATATGATTTCACCATTAAAATCTCAAGCTAAATACATGAATCAATCCCTAATACTTATCAGGCCATCATAGATGGCATGCAAAGCTTAAGTCAAAGTCTAGGTCAATGAACCAAGACTAGGTCATTTGTACTAAACCCTAACAATTTCTTGTTATAAATTGGGGTTTTTACCTTTAGAGGGTTCCCAACACACTCTAAACACACATATCAAACATGCAAAGCATTTGGTCAACATTTGATTTCCACTACCCCTTCAAATCTGGGTTTCATACAATGCATGCATCAAAACAACACTAGTATGCATGAACCAAAGAGATTGAAGGAAGAACAATAAGGAAAAACATGCAAACCTTAGGGATTTTGAGCAAAATCCACCAACCCTAGGTTTCCTCTCCTTTTCTCCTCTCCAGCTCCTTTCACTCTTTTCTGGCTGAGAAATGAGCAAATGAGCCTAAAATTACGTTTTGGTTGCTTAAATAGACAAGCTTGGGCCCACAACTAAAAGTTACCAAAAACTATCAAAAAATCAGTTTTCCTGTTGCAATACTTTCATTTAGATAGTACATTTCTTGCACAATACCCACCAATTTAACATTTTAACTGTTCAAAAGTTGCATACGTCAGCTACCAACATTCAGGTAAACTTTCAACTCAATCCAACAGTGGGATAGCGAGATCTAACTTTTTTATCAAAACGGCGTAAGAAAATCCGAAAATCTGTGAAATAGTGTTTGGAGTGTTATACTCATAGTAGGTGACTCCGATCAAGATCTTCACCGTTCATAATACATATATATCATATAAGAATGAGCTGAAAACATTTCATCTCAATCGGACCACGGATCTAGGAGATCAAGCCATTGATGTAATTTGTGTCAGAAATTTCTTCCTCCATGGAGCGAGCTCCACTGGATTCAAAACACCGTTCTTGACATGTTTTGACGTCGAACGGGTCTCCGATGGTTCCAAAACTTCATGCGCACTCTTTATGACCTAAAATCATGCAAAGACACTCGAACTTACGTGCTTCGAGCATCAAATTACATATACACATACGTATACGAATACTTATACGGGTACTCTGCGAGTACACTATGGGTCAAAATGACGTCACCTAAAGGCACGGGTGCTACAGTTCATCACTTCTAAACACTTAGAGAAAATAGACTAACTTGCAAAAATGTGCTTAGATCTTGTTTCAAAATCAGTTGATATCTTTTACAAAAGGAGCAGTTGCAGGTTGAAGAACAAGAGAGTATGAATTGATTTGAATTCAAAACATTGTTTAATCTAATGTAGTTATGGGTGTGCGAGACAATGGGAATCATCCAGGTGTTAGTGGAGAATATTTCAGTTAAGATAACCTAGCAAGACTGTGCAAGGAATAGAAAAATCGAGCCAGTAAAAGTACAAACTTTTTTCTCGTCAGAAAAGTCAGATTTCTGTCTTCGACAATGATAGCGTGCTATCGGCCTGTTCATTCTGCACGATATTGGCCTATAGCAAGCTATTGAAGCTCGGTATACTGAAAATCGAGAGTTCTTGATTTTTTGAACTCATTGATAGCGCACTATTATCCATGATAGAGCGCTATTGCCCTTTGTATAGAAAAATAGAATTTTGGCAATAGCTTGATAGTGCTATCATTAATGATAACGCGCTATCGCTCGTATTCTAGAAAGTCAGAATTTTGGCAATTGACTTGATAGCGTGCTATCATCAATGATGGCGCGCTATTGCCTTTTGGAAACTTTGGCAATTGCCTGGATAGCAGGCTATCATCAATGATAACATTCTATAGGTTCCTGATTTTGGAAAAATCAATTTTTTGACATTCAAGAACCATTCCATGAATCAAAACACTTTGAAATAAGATTGAACACTTTTAAATCATTCAAAACTCACTGAAAACAAGATCAAAACCTTTTTAAAACCATTTTGAGAAAATCATGCTAAAGATTAAGATATTTTCGAAAACTTAAAATCTTCAAATATGATTTTGCGAAAGACTAATGCATGATATTTAAGATGATGATTGAGCAAACTAGAGCAAGTTGGTTACGTCCTAATTCTAGACAAAAATGGGACAATCAATCTCTTGTTTCTTCTTTCTATTGAACCAATTATCCTCATGTCCCTTACGTATTACATAAGGCCTTTTTGTCACACCCTGGGTTGCACAGCGTGCCCCCTACCCAGGTTCGGGCGCACCCCCTCGGGGCGAACGCCTAGCCATAGTACCACATAATATTGTCCCATCTCGGCCAGCCACGCCACACAAGGACGCCGGTCACCGAGATCATTTATCCATATTATTCACACTCCCATGAATAATATAGGGCCTCCCCCAAGTTCGAACTCGCAACCTCTTCTTCATAAGGTTAGATTTCGCAACTTGAGTATCCATTGAACCATTGGCTCAATGGGTACTCAAGTTGCGAAATCTAACCTTATGAGGAAGAGGTTGCGAGTTCGAACTTGGGGGAGGCCCTATATTATTCATGGGAGTGTGAATAATATGGATAAATGATCTCGGTGACCGGCGTCCTTGTGTGGCGTGGCTGGCCGAGATGGGACAATATTATGTGGTACTATGGCTAGGCGTTCGCCCTGAGGGGGTGCGCCCGCACCTGGGTAGGGGGCACGCTGTGCAACCCAGGGTTACGAGAATACGTCCCTAATATGAAAGATATTTTTATGATTACAAACCACATTCTGTTTATGATATTATTCCATACATGGTGTATCTAATCTTACTTGAAGGTTTCAAAGATTCAATGATGCATGGCGAACGTATTAAAGATCTACTTGAAGACCATGTTCATTTGAAGATGTTCGGTAGTATGATTAGATTATGATAGGTTGTAGAACCTTCTCTACCATTTGATTCAGCAATATACATAATTGCATGTTTTAATCAAATTGATTTTCAAACATCTGCATGTTTGATTTAATCCGAAAATATCTTGTTATTTTATCAAGCTTTAATGGTGAAATCAAAAATCGTTTCTATAGAGTCTTTCAGGACGTTAATGTTTTAGCAGCACCCTCCTAGAGCTGATGAGTCAAGACACGGATAAAATATTCAAGGTTGAAGAACTGATTCATTAGGACGCTTACTTGCAAGTAGCTGTCTCCCTTTAGTCAACCTTTGAAAGTGTCATGAAGCTGACTTAGTTTCAACATGTTGAAAGTTATCTTAGCTTTTAATTAATTTTTATCCTTAAGGATGCTGATAGTTATAAGTTGAATAAACTATCAGGACTTTACTTGTATAGGAGCGCCCTCATATTTATAATCAGCTCAATAACCTTTAGGACGCTTACTGTCCTACAGCGCACTTAACATTGTTTTAGAAATGTTTTTAAAACAAAGCAGGACTCTAACTGTCGAGTAGCGCCCTCATGATTTAAAATTGTTTTATCGTAAAACAAGTCAGGACGCTTACGATTAAGTAGCACCCTCACTTCACTGTTCAGCATGACGCTTATGCTTCATGAACGCCCTCAAGGAACGACAAAGTTGATATTAAGCGTCAAGACGCTAATTCAACAATATTACTGTTCTGACATTGCTGTTATTTCTATTAACTTTTTTCAGAACTATACGAAAACTTTTAAGAACCGTCCAAAAAAAACTTTTTAGAACTTTTTGAACGTTCAAATACTTCGTCAGAACATTCCTTTTTTGTGAATGATCAGATGATTAAGGTGCTATGGCCGTAAAACACACAGAGCTAAATAGATCCATTTCGGGAAAGAATGTTGACGTTGTATTTGAAATAACCTAGAGCGCCAAAATTAATCAAGTCCATTATGCCTCTGTTATTTCTATATATATGTGCTGCCTCAGTGCAGAAAAACTACAAATCATATACGAAAACTGATATTCATTCAAACAAAACAGATTTACAGTTTTCATTTGTGCAAGAAACTTTTGGAAGTTAGTCGTCTACTCTTTGTGCTTGAACTTACGATCATTTTGAAAGAAAAACATCAAGTCTTCTGGATTGATTGATCTTCATCTTCGTCATTTTAAAAATCCATTGAAGATGACAAAAGCTTTTTGAACCTGTTTTTCAGCTGAACTTAATCATACATATTTTTCTGAATAAGTGGTAATAGAAGGTTCAATCCAAAGTTTTGTAAGTATCACTTTGATTCTAAGTAAAGGTAATCATAACTCATATTGTATTCAGTTTGTAGTGACTGGTAAGTCACTGGGCTAGAGCAAGCGTTGCTCAAAGTTGCAAACAGTCTTCTCACACCCGTAAGTTAAGAAAAGGTCTTCTCACACCCATAAGTTGAGAAATGGTAGTTCTCACACTCGTAAGCTGAGAAAGTGTACCGGTTTGATCTTCACCCTTAAGAAGATCCATAGTGGAGTTTGAACAAATCCTAACCGAGGAGGTTAGGTAGTAGACGTAGGCAAGGCCGAACCACTATAAATCCTGATTGCATTGTCTCATTTACATTTATTGTATTTAATTGTTATACTTTGTTTAATCTACTTTCATTATTCCGCACATTATTAAGAAAGGTAAAAATCTGCTAAGTGTCCTATTCACCCCCCTCTTTGACATATTTGGGCCAACACTTTCCTCCAAGTTGTCCAAGCTTTCCCCCTAAACTTAAAACAAACATTGTCCTCAATACTTCACAAGAAACAAAGAAATAAGAGAATAAATGGAAATAAATGAAAGAAAGGTTTCGAAAACCCCCTTTAACCCCAAGGGTTGAAGTCTCCACACAAGCACTCCATCCACCTCTCCATGCAGCTCGAAAGAAGGCCCCCAAACTCGAGTTAGAACATGGGAAGGAATAAATGAAATAAATCAACTAATGACAAGGAAAAAAGATAACTACACACTAAATGAAACAAAATAATAATAAAATAAAATAAAATAAAAAAATCCTAAAACCGATGGGTTGCCTCCCAACAAGCGTTTAGTTTAATGTCCTCAGCCCAACTATCATTTTCGTCTCTTCAAGGTGGATCATCAAGAATAACGACCTTCACATTATTTTTGTCTAGGCCATAGTATTCCTTCAATCGTTGGCCCTTGGCTTGAAAAAGGGATCCATCCTTGCACTTAAGCTTCCCCAAAGTCCGCAACAACTTGTCTTTTTCAACATGATATATCAAATAAGGGTCCGTCCACTCCGTTGGATAAGGGTTATCTAGATTCGACATTTGTTTAATTTGCAAGCTAAAAAAGTATGTAAGTTCTCCCATCGTACTCATTTCAAATTCTTTTTTCATTAATTGTGAAAACTCATTACACAACACTTTGTTTGATGCACCAAAAATGATATCGTCCACATATATTTTAACAATAAGCATATTATCATTATGGTGTTTGATAAACAAGTTTTGATCAAGTTTTCCCTTTTGAAAGTTATGATATAAAAAAAATGAACTTAGTCTATCATACCAAGCCCTTGGAGCCTGTCTTAATCCCTATAAGGCTTTGTGGAGTTTGAACACATATTCTGGGTCTTGAGCATCCTCAAACCCTGGATGTTATTCCACATATACCTCTTCATTGATGTAACCATCGAGAAATGCACTATTTACATCCATTTGGTGTAAGGAAAAATCCTTGTAACAAGCATAGGCAAGTAACATCCTTATTGCCTCTAATCTTGCTACTGGGGCAAAGGCTTCTTCAAAGTCTATGCCTTCCTCTTGGTTGTACCCTTGTGCAACCTATCAAGCCTTATTCTGGATAATGATTCCTTGTTCATTCTTTTTCTTTCTAAAGATCCATTTGGTTCTTATGAATGATTGATGATAAGGTCTAAAACCTAATTCCCATACTTTGTTTCTCACAAAGTGTCCTAGCTCTTCTTTCATAGCAATAATCTAATTTTCATCTTTCAGTGCTTCTTCCTCTTTGATTGATTCAAATTGAGATATGAAAGGAACAAGCTCTAGATCTCTTTGAATTGAAGCTCTAGTGGATACACCCTTTTGCAGATCTCCAAATATTTGATCTTTGGGATGACCTTGAAGCAATCTAGAGTTTTTAGATGTTTTTAAAGACTTTTCAATCTCAGGTTCTATGACATGAGTTGTCTTGGGATCATCATCATCCAAGTTTAATTGCCTAATCCCTTCTTCAAGACATTTCCTACTTTCACTTTCATCAAAGTTTATATGAATTGATTCTTCTACAGTTTTAGTAGATTGATTGTAAACTCTATAAGCTCTACTATGAGAAGAGTATCCTAAGAATATTCCTATACTTGATTTAGGTTCAAACTTTTCTAAATTATCTTTATAATTTAAGATAAAACACTTACACCCGAATACTTGAAAGTAACTGATGTCGGGTGCTCTACCTTTCCATAGTTCATATGAAGTTTTGTTCAAGTTTTTCCTAACCAATATCCTATTCATTAAATAGCAAGTTGTGTTTATAGCTTCTGCCCATAAATAGTTTGTAGTGTTATATTCATTAAGCATTGTTCTACACATTTCCTGCAAGGTTATATTTTTCTTCTCAACTACACCATTTTGTTGAGGTGTTCTAGGGGCTGATAGATGCTGAGTATTGTTAACCTATATGGTTCATCACTTGCACGTCCCTAAATATATTGTGATAAAGTATATTTTGATGATCTCAAACAAAATACTTTTTGGTGCTAAACATGCGTGTATCAAGACTTCATCAAAGCACCTAAGGAAAACAAAAAGCCAAGGAACGATTCGATAAAGGAACTCAAACATCACATCCAACGGTCAAGTTCGTCTCAACCAAAGAACTTCAACGATCAACATCGTTATTTCAAGATCACTTCACTCGAACGATTCTGTCAAGCTTCAAGACTACATCTCTCGATCAATGTTCAAGTCATTCAACTTCGCACAACGCTCTTATTGAAGATCTCATAATGAAGAGTTGGATTTAATGGTTATGAGAAATGAGAAATACACAAAGTATTTAAGGTATATCTTTTTTCAATCGTTATTGCTCAAAATGTTTTTCAAAACCATGCATAAATCATCTACATATGTTTTTCTAATATTCATGTTTTGATTTCATGTTTTTACGGTATTTCAAATGATCTAATACTATATATTTAATTTGAAATATACCGAGTTTTTATTCACATTTATCGAATATGTAATTGTGAGTCAAAACTATTTTTAAAAAGTCTTTTAGGATGCCAATGATTTAGCAGCGCTCTCCTGAACTTGTTAAGTCAGGACGCTAATAGTTCATTAGAGCGCTGATAGCTTATTAGGACGCCGATAACGTTTAAGGTTGAGTTAAACTGATTTATCAGGACACTTACTTTAATACTTGCGGCCTCCTTTATTAGTCAACCTCTGAAGTTGTCACAAAGCTGACTCAACATCACCTCACTGAAAGATATCTTAAGTTCTTCAAAGAATGTATCTTTGAGGTCGCTGATAGTTATAAGTTAAACAATCTATCAGGACGCTATATGGACAAAAGCGCCCTCACCTTTGGGAATCAACTTAGTAACTTTCAGGACACTGATTGTCCTTCAGCGTATTTGTGTCTTATTTAAAATATTTTTAATCGGTAAGACGCTTAGTAACTTTCAAAACTGCACTTGAGCAATATCGAACATTGAAAGGTAAAGGACTGTAAGTGTATTTCAACTTAGCATTACTTATTTCATATTTCATATATTTGTAATGCTATGTACTGAGCTTAATGCAAAATGTTCTACTACATTAGAACAAACCAACATCGTTAGTGTTGTAATGTTGGTGTGTTTCTGGACTGAAACAACCAGGACAAGTGAAGGTAGTTCACTTAATGATTTCAAGATTGAAATCATGTAAGGTTATCTCTGAACCTAAAAAAGAGAAACGATTCATTTTAATCCCGTAAAAGGATAGGTGTGTCCTTAACCTGAAAAAGGATAGTTTATCTCTTAACCTATAAAATAGGATCAGTTCATCCTCATCCCGTAAAATGATAGGTGCATCCTTAACCTGTAAAAGGATCACAGTTCTTCCTTATCCCATAAAAGAAAAATGGTTCTTCTTTATCCCGTAAAAGGAACATGGGTTTCTCCTCATCCCAAAAAAAGGAAATTCGGTTCATCCTTACCCCGTGAAAGGATAGGTTTGCCTTTTACTTGTAGAAGGTCAGTTGTAACGGTTTGGTTCACACCCGTGAGAGAATCAGTTAGTAGATTGAGAAAATCCTAATCGAGAGATTAGGTAGTGGACGTAGGCTTGGCCGAACCACTATAAATCTGTGTGTTACACGTTTGCATTTTAGTCTGTGTTCTAATTTGCATCATATTCCAATACACTCATGTAAGTCACTAAGTTATTGGAAGAAAGTTTAAAATTGACCATCGCACCCAATTCACCACCCTTTCGGGTGGACCAACAATTGGTATCAAAGAGGGTTCTCTGAAATCATGGTCTAAGAACCTAGAGTCTGGATCCTATGGTCAGTTTTAGGGGTTCGTCTTAGGTTTCTCGTTTCTCGCGTATTAGAATTAGAAACCCTAGCTGTTACATCGGCGATCTGCACGTTTCAAATTTTGGATTCTTTGTGTAGTCATATCTATAATGTCAGCTCGTTCCTGCATGCCACCCTGCATTTATTACATGACCGCCTTTGAGACGATCTTATAAAAGTCTATGCTTCGTCTTCACTTGCACCATCTATAATGAAATACCTTGTCGTCTCATTTTCCTAACCTCTCCAATGGCTTTCGAAAACCTTGCATCCCAAAAGCGTCCACGAGAAGAATCTTCTTCTTCCAGTGGCTTTTCCATGTCTATCTTCAAGCCTCCTCCAGGTTTTCCCAGGGCTGAATCGCAACTTCCCATATAGCCAGAGCAAGAACCAGAGCCATCCCATGCCAGTCACGGAGAATCTTCGATTAAGAATCTCTTAAGCCAATCTTCCTGTGGCGACCCCGCACCCGAGACCACCAACCCCGCAGGGAATGGAGTGCAGAATGCCGGGGAGGGACGCCCAGCGTAGGCATCTCCAACCACTCCTCAACCCCCGTGAGGTGGTTGATACCCTACGAGCCTTATCCCAAACAACGACATAATATAAACAGGTACTAAACAAAACTACCAACCGTATTAATCATCCAAGACAAAAGATACTGCATAAAAATGAACCATAAATAAAATCTTCATAATCCCTACAGTCCATCAAGATTGACATACACATAAAGTCCAAAAACTAAGGGTGCAAAAAACACCGTCATATGTCCACATGGTCTATCTAACAAGTCCCAACTCATCCATACTACAATGTGGTAAGTGTTATAACTATATAGTCCAAAATATAATACATCATAATTTAAAACACAGTTCAATCAAAATGCCTCTCAACTCACATCGAGGCCTTGGATTCTGTCGCCGGCAAGGCCCTCAAGATATGACTACTCCTTTGCCCTTATTCAGGATAGAAGGACCTGAAAGAGGAAAATGAGGGTGAGCCAACGGTGCCAAGTGAATAGAATTCAAATATGCTATCAATACTCATCAATAAATATCATGTATGCATGTCAATGTGTAGCATGATTAAAAGCTCATAACATATAGATATCAAGCATTTATAATAAGTTCGATGCAAGTAAAAACTTATCAATTTGGATCCACATTCCACATGTATTGGGGTTACTAGTGTACGTCTATTTCACCGTACCGTTGTCATCCCAAATCATGTTAATTTGGGGTTACTAGTGCACGTCTATTTCACCGTACCGTTCTCATCCCCAAATATTTCCTTTTTAAAACCCTCCTATGGCAAGGTTAAGTCCCCTATTAGCCAGATAGATGGGCCCAACCAAAGTCATAAGGTTTTCTCAAATCAATGCATCATTTAAAACATTAGGACACATTCATGCTTTCTACATACAATATATATAAGTGATATGATGACATAAAAGATATAATCATAAATGCAGTCTACTCACAACCAAGCCTCGCCAGAGTATCTAACCACACACAGACACCAAATCGATTCAAGGCAACACATAGAGTTTGGGCAAAATGCAATTGGGTTATGGGCTAGATAAAATAATTTTTGGGGCGTCACACTTCCGAGTCCAATTTCGCTAATTTTCAGTTGGTTGTCGAGCTGCTCTTCAAAGAGGAAAAAAGATTAAGGGAACTTGAGAGAGTCAACAGACTTCAAAAGGACATGTTGTTTACTCTTTTCAAAAATACGGACAATTCTCAAGCTGTTCTTGAAGATGCAATCAATAGGAGTTTCACTTTGCAATGAGCCAGATCATAAGGCTTGGTCCAGTTCTTGCCTATATCGAACTCATATTGCTAGAATGGCCGAACCGCCTCATCTGCCGAGATCTTTTGCACCTCGATCTCATGATGGTCAAGGCTCTTCCCGCCAAGCTTGATGATTTTTGCTCCATGTCTATGTCCTTTAGTTTGTCTGTTTTTTAGCCGAGTGTAATATTTTTTTGTTAAGAATTTTTTTTTTGGTTAAATGGTCCGCTGGACCTTGAAAAACTCATCACAATGTTTAATGGCTGCTTCCTTACACAATTACCAAAAAGTAGTTCATTAAGCTATCTTTCTATATCTCATTCATATTTTAATGTTTTACTATATTTGAATGATTGATCTACTTGAATTTGTGTGAATGCTATTTTTCATATTCACATGCTGCACACACTAGTCTCCTTCTGAAATCTGGTTAATTCATATTTTTAATTTCCTGCTTATAAGATCTCAAAAGGTATATTTAGCTGACTCTGATACATATTTCTGCTTGAAGTTCTACTTGAAATCTTTACTATCATGTTCAGTGTACTTGTGGCATCTTTCTTGTCTAGTCACATCTATCTTGAGTATCTAATATGCATATATGTAAATGTCTGATAAATATCATGATTATACTTATCTTGTATCTTATATAATATCATGATTATTTATGCTCATTTTGAACTTGTGATATCTGATTATATGATTAATCAGGAACACAATAGCTAGGTTGTGCTTTAAGTGTTTATTTTTGCCTATGCTAGTTCATATCATGATCATGCTTGCTCTGAACTTAGAAAATCGTATCTATGCATGATTTATGTTAATATTTATAGGCCATGTACACAACTTTGCCTATATCTTGAGTAGAATATTGCCTACACTCATGATTATTATCTTTTGGCACTATTCTTTCAATAACCTCCTGATTTTGATGCATCTGCTTCATATCATACCATGTTTACATCAAACTCATGGATATCTGATTTCTAATGAGCACATACCCTTCCAAATGTTTTCTCATTAAAATCGGTGTATCAATCATTCTAGGCCATGCTTAAATTGAAATTTTATGCCTAGAATAGGAGAATGAATGTATGCTGTTGTTTGATTGATATCTATGAAACTTAGCATGCATTCAATGTGTTTAGACTTTGATACTTATTGTATATCTTCACATGTCTAAACTATGAAAAGTTTATAATTTTCCATTTCACATGCCATTGATGTTACTCTTTAAATATTATATTTTGTATACATCAATTGATTGTGATTTTTGATGTCTAATAGATGCCATGTACTTCAATTATATACTTTGCATCTTGTTAGAATCAAAGTAGCTAGGCCTTGCTATATCATTAATTATTTTGCCTATGCTATAAGTATGGTTATGCCTGTTTAATTATCAAATTTATATTTATGCCAAACACTAAGGAGAATAATTGCCCACGACTAAAAACTCTCTATGAATTCATCTTTCGGCAATTCTTTCTCATTCCCTTTGACTACGATTCTCGGCTTCGCTATTAGTTCAAATATTTTAGCCTATGAATTAGTCAAACTATTTCTCTATGTGCTTAAAAATAAAATCAACTTTCTCACATGATTTCAGCATAGCAGACCTTACACATTCTAACGTACCTAACTATGACACACGGTCATAAATCATCTTGAGGGTGACTGCACAAAGTAAGGGAGAGTCTCCATGTAAGTGAGAGCTTCGCTACTCTACTAAGTCTAGGGGAGATCTTATTCTCTTTTCTTCACTTTTTGATGATATCAAAAAGGGAGAAGAAAAATAAGAGAAAATTAAGAAAGGAATAGATAAAGGGAAAAAAGTTAACATAAATCTTTTTGCTTAAACGTTTAATTTTTCGATTTGTTTGTCATCATAAAAAGGGGGAGATTGTTAACCTATACGGTTCATCACTTGCTCGTCCCTAAATAGACTGTGATAAAGTATATTTTGATGACCACAAACAAAGTACTTTTCGATGCTAAACGTTCGTGTATCAAGACTTTATCAAAGCACCTAAGGAAAACAAAAAAGCCAAGGAATGACTCGATCAAGGAACTCAAAGATCACATCCAACGGCAAAGTTCGTCTCAACCAAAGAACTTCAACGATCACATCATGATTTCAAGATCACTTCACTTTAACGATTCGATCAAGCTTCGAAACTACATCTCTCTATCAACGTTCAAGTCATTCAACTCCTCGCAACACTCTTATTGAAGATCTCATAATGAAGAGTTGGATTTAACGGTTATGAGAAATGAGAAATACACAAAGTATTTAAGGTATATCTTTCTCTAATCCTTATTGCTCAAAATGTTTTTCAAAACCATGCATAAATCATCTACATATGTTTTTCTAATATGCATGTTTTGATTTCATATTTTTACTGTATTTCAAATGATCTAATACTATATATTTAATTTGAAATATACGGAGTTTTTATTTGCATTTATCGAATATTTAATCGCGAGTCAAAACTATTTTTAAAGAGTCTTTTAGGACGCTAATGATTTAGCAACGTTCTCCTCAACTTGTTAATTCAAGACGCTGATAGTTCACTAGGACACTAATCATGACGCTTACTTGTATAGTAACGGCCTCCTTTATTAGTCAACCTCTGAAGTTGTCAGGAAGCTGACTCAGCATCAGCTCACTGAAAGATGTCTTAAGTTCTTCAAAGAATGTATCTTTGGGGACGCTGATAGTTATAAGTTGAACAATCTATCAGGATGCTATCTGGATAGAAACGCCCTCACCTTTGGGAATCAACTTAGTAACTTTCATGATGTTGATTGTCCTTCAGCGTATTTGTGTCTTATTTAAAATATTTTTAATCGGTGGGACGCTTACATTGTTGTAGCGCCCTCATATTATGTTTTATGTTTTTAACTTGTAGGACGCTTACTTGGATAGTAGCGCCCTCATGTACTTAACTATTTTAAAACATAGCAGGACGCTAACTGTGCATTAGCGCCCTCAAGGTTAAGTCATTTACGTGTCAAAGTAAGTAAAGACGCTTACAAGTAAGTAGCGCCCTCACTTAAGTGTTCTGCAGGATGCTTAGACTTAATAAGCGCCCTCAAGGAACAAAATGACAAAGTTGACATTATGCGTCAGGATGCTGATTATGGAATCAGGACGCTAATTCAACTACAGTCATTGTTCGAATAAGTACACTACGTCAGTTTACTTTTTCATAACAGATATTTGCACTGAGTCCTTTTCAAACTTATCAGAGACCTTCTCTGATACATGAAATAAGTTTTTCTAAAACTTTTCTCTTTCCTGAAATCTAAAAAGAACTAGAGTGTTAGTGAAAATTGCACTTGCTATTTTCATATAACATTCTAGCCGTTGTGTGTAAACGTTCATATTATTTGAACTTCAAATATCTAACGGTTATGTCACACTAAGTCTATAAACACTAACACTAAGGACCAAACAACTTGCCGATCACTTTGTGTTGTGCCAATACTTTTTGAAAGTTAGTCTGTATCAAAATGAATTTCATTATCTAATCTTTCAAAGTATTTTTCACTGATACCTTTACTATTACAATAAACTTTCATACTGAGCTTCAATTATATTATATCTTTGAAAATCTATTTTTATTGGTATCAACTCAAATTCTCAACACTAATTCATATTTGGTATTATTCTTGCTAATGATAGAATTTGAGAAATAGTTCAAGATATACAGTTGTACTTGACTTCATATCTTAAGTACTGCATTGAACTATATCTGTAGTTGCGTTAACTACTGATCATTGAACCATAAGTTTTTATACTTATATTTAATATCTATTTTGAAAACTATATGTGTCTTTGATTTACACCAGTCCTTCGTTTTATACGTCAATGTTTATTTGGAATATTTTATTTTTGAAGAAGCACTGATTTTCATATCATATTATTCATGCTTTTCGAAACTGCATTTGAGCAATGCCGAACATTGAAAGGTAAATGACTGTACGTGTATTTCAACTTAGCAATACCTATTTCATATTTCATATCTTTGAAATGCTATGTACTGAGCTTAATATAAAGTGTTCTACTACGTGAGAACCAACAACATCGTTAGTGTTGTAATGTTGGTGTGTTTCTGGACCGAAACAACCTGGACAAGTGAAGGTAATTCACTTAATGATTTCAGGATTGAAATCATGTAAGGTTATCTCTGAACCTGTAAAAGAAAAATGATTTATCCTAATCCAGTAAAAGGATAGGTGTGTCCTTAACCCAAAAAAGGATAGGTTATCTCTTAACCTGCAAAAGAAAACCGGTTCATCCTCATCCCCTAAAATGATAGGTGCATCCTTAACTTGTAAAATGATAGGTTTCCACTCAACCTGTAAAAGAGAAACGGTTGTTCCTTATCCTGTAAATGGATCACAATTTTTTCTTATCCCATAAAAGGAACATGGGTTTTTCCTCATCCTAGGAAAAATAAATTTGGTTCATCTGTAGCCTGTGAAAGGATAAGTTTGCCTTTAACCTGTAAAAGAGCAGTTGTAACGGTTTGGTTTTCACCTGTAAGAGAATTAGTTAGTAGATTGAGAAAATCCTAATCGGGAGATTAGGTAGTGGACGTAGGCTTGGCCGAACCACTATAAATCTGTGTGTCACACGTTTGCACTTTAGTCTGTGTTTTAATTTGCATTATATTCCAATACACTCATGTAAATCACTAAGTTATTGGAAGAAAGTTTAAAATTGACCATCGCACCCAATTCACCCCCCTCTTAGGTGGACCAACAAGTATAACCTTGATTTTTACAAAATTCTTCAAGATTTTTATTAACAAATTCACATCCTCTATCATTCCTAATTATGTTAATTTTGTGACCATTTTCATTTTCAACACTTTTACAAAATTTTATGAACAATTCACATGCTTCAGATTTACGAGCAAAAAGAAATACCCAAGTGAATCTGGTAAAATCATGAACAATCACAAGTACATAAGATTTACAACCAAAGCTTTGGGTCTTGGTTGGTCCAAAAAGATCTATGTGAATCAATTCGAGAGCTCTAGAGGTAGACTGATGCCTCTTACTCTTAAATGATGATCGCTTATGCTTGCGTAGTTAACATAGTTCACACACCTTGTCTTTTGAGTAAATTCTTTTGGGAATACCTTTGGCAAGATCATTATTGACAATCCTAGAGATGTTGTCCATACTAACATGAGCTAGTCTTCTATGCCAAAGCCATGCATCATCACAAGAAATAGCACTCAAACAAGTTACATTTCGTTTCTCCATATCATTAAGATTTGTACAACAAACATTGTTATGTCTAGATGCCATGAATGCAACAATATTATCGACATGTTTAACAATGCACCTATATGCTTCAAATGAAATGTCATAACCCTTGTCGCGTAATTAACTTATGCTCAAGAGATTATTCTTCAGCCCTTTAACATAAAGTACATAAAAATGGATAGAAAGTTGTTACCACTGATTCCAATGCCTTCAATATCACCTTTGTTGTTGTCTTCGAAAGAGACCTTTCCTCCTTTCTTCTTTTCAGGGCTCAAAAATTTAGAATTACCTTTAGCCATATGCCTTGAGCAGCCGCTGTCTAGATACCATAATTCTTCATTCTTGCTCATCTACACGACATAAAATACTTTTGATTTTGGTACCCTTGTTACTTTGGGTCCATGTTGTTGACCTAAGCGGTTCATCACTCAACATGTCTCTAAGTATATTTCATGAAGTATATTTTGATGATCACAAACAAAATCTCTTTCGGTGCTAACAAGCTTTAATCAAGAACCTATCTCAGCACCTCAAGAAAGCAAAAAGCCAAAGAATGATTCGATCAAGGAACTCAAGGTCATATCAGACGTTCAAGATCGTTTCAATCAAAGGATCTCAAAGATCATATCATGATTTCAAGATCACACCACACAAACGATTCGATCAAGAGCTTCAAGACTACATCATTCGATCAACGTTCACAAAATTCAACTCAAGCACGAAGTTCACATCGAAGATCTCATAATGAAGAGTTATATTTAAAAATAATGAGAAATACACAATATTTAAGGTATGTCTTTCTCTAATCGATATTGCTCAAACATTTTCCAAAACCCTACACAAATCACGTGCATATGTTTTTCAAAATTACATGTTTTGATCATACGGTTTACGGTATTTCAAATGATTTAATTTTCTATGTTTGATTTAAAATTTGCTGAGTTTATTCGCACTTATCATATTTATAATCAAATGTCAAAAACTATTTTTAGAGTCTTTCAGGACGCTAATGATTTAGCTGCGCTCTCCTGAACTTGATAAGTCAGGACGCTGACGACTTATTAGGACGCTGATAACATTCAAGGTTGAATTGAACTGATTCATCAGGATACTCACTTGTAAGTAGCGACCTCACTTAGAATCAACCTTTGAATTTGTCAGGACGTTGATTGTAAATCAGCTTGCTGAAAGATCGCTGAGAGTCTAAGTTCTTCAAAGATGTTATCTTTGAGGACGCTGATAGTTAAAAGTTGGATAAACTATCAGGACGCTACCTGGATAGGAAACGTTCTTATATTCATAACCAACTAAATAACTTTCAGGACGCTGATTGTTCTTCAGCGTACTTAGTATTGTTCTTCAAATGTTTTAAAAAATGTCAGGACGTTTACATAGTAGTAGCGCCCTCGTACTTTGTTTTCAAAAGGTAGGAAGCTTACTCGGAAGTAATGCCCTCTTGTGTTTAATTATTTTCAAAACAAAACATGACTCTAACTGCGCATTAGCGCCCTCAAAGTTAAGTCATTTCTGTCGCAAAGAAAGTCAGGACGCTTACGAGTTAGTAGCGCCCTTCAACAGGACGCTTATACATAATGAGCGCCCTCAAGGAACAAAACGACAAAGTTGATATTATGCGTCAGGACGCTGATTACGGAATTAGGACACTAATTCAACAACCGTCACTGTTCTGATAGGTACACCATATCATTCTACTTTTTCAGAACTGATCTTTGCACAAAATAATTTTTAGATTTATCAGAGATTTTCTCTAATGCATGAATCATGTTTGTAAGGTATTCCTTATTCATGTAATCTGAAAGGAACCAGAATGGTCATAAAAATTGCAGTTTCCATTTTCGTGATACATTCTAGCCGTTGTGCGTAAACGTTCATCTTGAATTTCAAATTCAAGTATCTAATGGCTACTTTCTACTAGGTCTGTAAATACCAACACTTTGAATCAAACAACTTGCTGATAATTTTTATTGTGCCAAAAACTTTTTGAATGTTAGTCGTTTTTCAATCTTTCAAAAGTTTTCAAATGTTTTAAGTTTTCAAAGTATTTTTCATTGATACTTTACTTATTCAAAAGATTTTCATATTGAGCTTAAATTATATTCTCTTTGAAAATCTATTTGAACTGGTTTCTCCTCAAATTCTCAGCCTGGATTTATACTTAACATCAATCATGCTAATGAAAGAATTTGAGAGATAGTTCATGAGATATAGTTGTACTTGATTTCATATCTTAGTACTGTGTCGAACTATATCAGTAGTTGTGTTAACTACTGAATACTGAACCATAAGTTTTCATGATTATATATTTTATTTATTTTGAAAACTATCCGAGTCTATGTTTTACACTGGTCCTGCATGTTCAACTTCAATGTTTTAATGGTATCAAAAGCTTTCGAAAAAGCATTCAATTGATTTACATATTATTCACGCTTTTCGAAACTGTACTTGATCAATACCGAATGTCACAACCCAACTATCTGTGACGTCATGACCGGCATGGAACCCTGAGTATATCCTCCCTCGATATCCTCGGCATCCCGTCAGCCTTTTAACCACACACATAATCCCAATAAACAACATCAAAACACATGGACATAATAAATCATTAATGTAAATACATACTCAAATGACAAACATAATTTATTTATTTTTTAATTCCATAATGTCCAAAGTATACAAAATCATACTTAACCATAAAATACAAACCCATCTATGTGTTAAGTATACATTATGTGTTATATAGTACAATTTATCAAAATGCGAAAAAGTACAAAAGCACCTACATCAACAAAATACAGGGAAATGCTCCGCAGCTAAACCTTTCCCTTTCCCTTCATATCCGAACCAGAAATGATAAGGATGAGGGTGAGCTACAACAAGCTCAGTGAATGTTTTCTACAAGTAACAACATATATATGCATTTAGATAAAACATTGCAAGATCATTAAAATAGTTTAAATACCATGGTGACACACAAGATTACATACATGCCAAATATAATGCATCATGTCATAACCAAGACAATGCATATCATTTTATAAACATGCACAATCAATCCTAGACACCTCTTGAGTAAGTGTAAATCCAAAGGCCTGAGTGCGCGACGCTCATTGCCCGATCGACCTCTTACCTGTAATCTAATAGGATTTTTGGGGTCGTGCAGCTAATAGGATCACCCCACCGAGACAACTATCTTGTCTAGGCAATCCTATCTACCCAAGCCATAAAACCCTCTGCAAAGTCCACAACTGGAAATCGCCATCCAGCCCCAATGGGATTCCCTAAAAGAGAATCCCATGCTAGGAGATCCAGCCCACATTGCTTTCCCAACTGACTATGCTCAAATACATTTCATGAATCATTAAATCATGCATACTACATTAGATAAGCATTTAAAAACTCATTTATACTATAATGCCACATATAGAAGTCACAAGTAAAGAAACACTCACCACTTGATTGGCTACACTTAACCAATCCAATTCAACCACAAAAAAGCACTCCACAAATCACCCCAATGCACCTCAATCTCCAATTGGCCTATTTGGGTTACTTAGATCAACCACAATCCCTGCATATGACATGGTTTATACAACACTAAAATCAGTCCAAAAGTGTGCCAAACACCCATGTTTAAACCCAATTCAATAGCCAATTAAGATTCTAGAATGGTCATACACATGAGCTAATCCAAATTGCCTCTAGATGCACATATATGACAGGCAAAACCTATGTTCAACTTGTGTTTTTCCACCACCCCCACAAATCCGGGATTCAATGAGTGGAAAACACACCTTAGGTGTTGTTTTAGGTTAGGGAAAGCCATTAACATCATAAACAAGCTTAAAATAGCCTAAACATGCAAACCCTACGTCAAGAACCCTACAAATCCGGGATTTATAGCAAACCTTAGGTCAAAAGAAAGGTTGCTTGCACAAATGAAAGAGATAGAAGGAAGAATATGAGGAAGATGATGCTACCTTGGAGGATTTTTGGGCAAAAATGCACCAAGACCCTAGCTTCTCCTCCCTTTTCTCTCATCTTCTCTTCCCCCTTTTCTCAATGTTCTAATGTGCAAATGAAAGGCAAAGAGGGTATCTAGCAATTCAAGTCACAAGTGGGACCCACACAAAAAACACCTCATTTTTTTCATTTTACCCAGGTGAAACGCGTTTCAGGTCCATAAAACGCATTTTAGGGATATTTTTGGCCTGAAAGCCTCTCGGCTAGTGCGAAACACATTCCAACACCACTGAAACGCGTTTCAATTTTTCAGATTTTTCATCTTTTCGTTATGCAGTCAATACACATCGGAATTTCACGTATAATAGGTCGATTTCTATGTAAATATCCATTTTGGACTCATTTTTAATATCCTCATGCCCATTTGGGCACAAGACATGGTGCTATGGAATCAAAACACGTACAAATACACACACATACGCGTATCCGGGTACTCTACTGTCAAGATGACATCTTCCTAAGGTACGGGCGTTACAATTTTCCCCAACTTAAGAGATTTTGTCCTCAAAATGAAATCAAGACAACTAACCTCAGTCGACAAAGAGATCAGGGAATTGCTCCCTCATCTGGTCCTCACGTTTCTAAGTTTGCTCTTCGTTATCATGGAATTGTCATTTGACTCGCACAAGTAGGATCTCCTTATTCCTAAGTTTTTGAGCCCGACGAGTCACAATTTGAATCGGCAACTCCTCATAAGTCGTATCCTCCCCAACTTGCAAATGACTCACATCAAGCACATTAGTTGGATTAGGATAAGACTTCTTCAAAAGATCTTCATTGTATTTCCTCAGCATCAATACATGGAAAACACCATGAATACCCTCGAGCAGAGAAGGTAGAGCTACCCGTAAGCTACTGCTCCAATCCTCTCAACAATCTGGAATGTCCCAATGAACCTAGGGGAAAACTTCCCTCTGACGTCGAACCTCATCTGACCCTTGCGTGGTGAGACTTTAAGTAAAACTAAGTCTCTCACAGCAAACTCTAATGGCCTATGCCGGTTATCATAATAACTTTTTTGTCTGTCCTGAGTTGCCTTCAGCCTTTGCCGAATCAGCTTGACTTTCTTTGTTTTCTCAGCAACTGTATCAGGGCCACATAACTACGTATCACCCATCTCGTACCAACAAGCCGGTGATCTACAGGGTCTTCCATACAAAGCCTCATACGATGCCATACCGATGCTCGCCTAATAACTATTATTGTAAGCAAATTCACATAGGGGCAAATGCTCACCCCAACCCCCACCGAACTATTAAATGTAAGACCTGAGCATATCCTCCAGCATCTGAATCACTCTCTCAGTTAGACCATCCTTCTAAGGGTGAAACGATGTACTGAGTCGGAGACAAGTCCCAAATCAGGTCTGCAAAGCCTGCCAAAACCTCGACGTAAATCATGGATCTCTATCCGACACGATAGACAAAGGCATTCTATGAAGTCTCACGATCTCTCTCACATATAATATGCTCAGTCTTTCCAAAAAGTCTCTGACCCTCATAGGAAGGAAGTGTGCACTTTTGGTCAATCTATCGACCACAACCAAAACGACATCAAATCTGCCTTGAGACCTCGGCAATCCCATGATGAAATCCATTGTAATGTGTTCCCATTTCCACTTAGGTATGGGCAATGATTGCATCCAAGCTTTCGATGTTCAGCCTTAACCTGCTAGCACACCTCACATCTCTGCACATACTCAGCTATACTCTTCTTCATCCCATGCCACAACACAGGCCTCTTCATGTCGTGATACATCTTGGTAGCCCCTAGATGAACAGTATACTGAGACCTGTGAGCCTCTCGAAGTTTCTCAGTATGCAACTGAGCATCATATGGGATCCATAGTCTCCCTCTGTACCGCAAGACACCATTTGACCCTCTCTGCCAATCGGCATGATCAGCACTATCTACAAATCTACAGTACATGTCAAAATTCGGATGTAGATCCTGAACCCTTTGAATATGGGCATCAATAGGCAGCACATGCATCTGTGCACAAATCTCACTACGTGGTGCGTCCGAGAGTATACTCATCGTAGTCACTCTCTCAAGTAAATGCCACTATTGGGCCATTTGAAAAGCAACCACTCGAGTCTCTGCTCGCCTATGGCTCAATACATCAGCCACAACATTGGCTTTGCCAAGATGATACTCCAACGAGAAATCATAATCCTTAATCAACTCGAGCCATCTCCTCTGCCGCATATTCAGCTCCTTCTGATAAAAAAAATACCTCAAACTCTTATGATCAGAAAACAAAGTGAACCTCTCACCATAAAGGTAATGCCTCCATAGTTTCAGTGCAAACATTATGGCTGCCAGCTCCAAATCGTGCACAGGGTAATTGTGCTCATGCACCTTAAGCTGTCTAGATGCATATGCAACCACTCGACCCTCTTGCATCAGCACACAACCCAGACCCAAGAGTGATGCATCCGTATAAATCACCAACTCTTTCCTAGGTTCTGGAAAAATCACCACTGGAGCTGTAGTCAACCTCTGTTTCAACTTACTGAAAGCTTTGTCACAGGCATCCGACCATGTGAAAGTCACATTCTTCTTAGTTAGCTTAGTCATTGGTGCAACTATTGTGGAAAAGTCGTTCACGAATTTCCTATAATAGCCAACCAAACCCAAAAAGCTAAGAATCTCTGTCACTGTGGTAGGTGTTGCCCAATCAATGATTTCCTCAACCTTAGCAAAATCAACTGAGATACCCTCTGCACTAACCACATGACCCAAGAATTTTACCTCAGTCATCCAGAAGTCACATTAGCTCAGCTTGGCGTACAGCCTATGCTCCAACAATGTCTGCACCGTAACTCTGAGATGACGCTCATGATCCTCCATGGCCATAGAATAAACTAGGATATCATCAATGAAGACTATAATGAACTGGTCAAGGTACGGTTTGAATACTCTCTACATCAAATCCATGAACATAGTTGGGGCATTAGTTAGCACGAAGGGCATTACCAAGAACTCATAATGTCCATACCTTGTCTGAAAAGCAGTATTCAGAACATCCTCATCGCTAATCCTCAACTGATGGTACCCAGAACTCAAGTTAATCTTTGAGAAGAACTGGGTCCCAATCAGTTTGTCAAACAAGTCATCAATACGAGGAAGTGGATACTTCTTCTTCACAGTCACCTTGTTCAACTGACGGTAGTCTATACACAATTGAAGACTCTCGTCCTTCTTCTTGACGAACAACATAGGTGCTCCTCAAGGTGACTTACTAGGGGAAATGAATCCCTTGCTTATCAGCTCATCAAGCTGGGCTCTGAGTTCATTCAACTCTTTTGGTGTCATACGATACGGTGGAATGGAAATAGGTTTTGTCTCGGGCATCAGCTCAATGATAAAGTTTACCTCTCGCTTAGGTGGTAAGCCAGGTAACTCATAAGGAAAAACCTATCGGAATTCACAAACTACAAGAATGTCTACTAACTGAACACCCTACCCCACATCATCTACTGGCCTCAAACTGGTCATCGTAGCAACCTCAACGCCAGTGGCTAATCTACCCTGGGTAGGTGGTATAGATGCAATCCTGCCTCGAAAAACAAAGACTGGTTGTCCAGGTATCTGAAAGACAACCCTCTTGCCGAAGCAATCAATGTGAGCGTGATACATTGCCAGCCAATCGATACCCAATATGACATCGAACTCGAGGAACTCTAAGACTTTTAGGTCAACAGACATCTCATGGTCCTCGAATCTCACAATGCATCCCACACACACCATGTTAGGGTAAATCTTCTCATCGGCCGCCGTACTCAAAATCAATGGAGTACTAGTCCTAACAGGAGATAGTTTCAATTTATCTACCACTCTACCAGAAATAAAAGACAGAGTAGAAGAAACATCAATCAAAACATACATCAAAGAATCACAAATGTTGATTGTACCTTCGATTAATTGCTTGCAAGCCTCTGGATCTGTCTGTGTAACTGTGATGCCCCGAAAATTATTTCATCTAGCCCATAACCCAATTGCACTTTGCCCAAACTCTATGCGTTGCCTTGATATGTTTGGTGTTTGTTTGATGGTTGTTTAATGTTTGTATAGTTGATACTTGATAATGTATATAAATATGTGTATCATAAATTGTATCTGGGTCATGTTAAATTAAATTATAATGCATATGTTATTATTTATGCATGGACCCATTAAACCATGAATTGATATGAGTTAGGATTGATTGAATAAAAGGATAAATGAGAATGAAAATTTGGTGTATTAAATGGATTGGATATTTAAAATACATGAAAGCATGAAATTGGTTAAAGTACATGTGGTTGGTATGGGTAGTATGAGACCAACACATGTGAAGGTTGGTGCATGAAAGTGGACAAGTGTCCCATGCCCTCAAGGAAGTGCTAGAATGAGTGGAGGGAATCAAGGAGAGAATCAAGGAGGGAATCAAGGAAGTGCTAGAAAGAGGTGAGTGGAGAGAAAGGAAAGAAGAAGAAAAAGAAAAGAAGATAAAGGAAAGAAGAAGAGAAAGAAGGAGAGAGTTGCAGGAGGAAGATACCTGCGACATTTTCATCAAAGAGGTAGATCTTTCGAATCTATGATCAGATTGAGCTCAAACTTTGTCATCAAGTTCGTAACTTATGGTTATTCATTCTAGTCGGTGGAGATCTTGATCAGAGGTTTCTTCTAAGAGATCTAACCTCTCAAACAAGGCTGGTCGGAAAGTTTGGATTTCTCGCACCGTTTCTCTCAAACTTATAAATCTCCTTAATCTACCGTCGTCTGGATATAAAAATTGGGTATGTCGTGTGAAACTGATAGTTCTACATTCTGAACGGTGAAGATCTTGATTTATTTTTTCTTCTGAGAGATCTAACCTCTGAAACAAAGCTGGTCGGAGATTCGGGATTTCTCGTGGTGTTTTCCTCAAACTTGTAGATCTCCTAAATCTACCGTTGGATGGATATCAAATTTGGGTATGTAGTTTATAACCGATATGTATGTATTCAAAATGGTGGCGATGTGTATTCGTTTTTTTTTTTGTGTGATATAGTCATCTGAGTTTGAGAATTTGCGGCAGGAAAGGAGAAATTGTCTGATTAGAGACTTGTTCATCAAATATACTTATCTTTTCGGTCCACCGTTTGATTGGGCTGATATTTGGACAGAAGGTTTGTATCTTCACATACTTCAATCTCTACGGTTGATTTTGTGATTACATATTTCTGTTGGTATATTGATACATCTGAACAAAATAGTAAATGAAGAATTGGTAGGGTTGCTTGTATTAGACCTAAATTTAGAATATGAACTTAGACCTTTTCCAAATAGCTTGCATGTCAACTATGTTGACCTAGTTGCCATTGTTGATGAACCCATGATGCAAAATCAGTGATATACATGGCTTAACATGGTGACCTAGTGTAAATCGGCAATATGGCCTAAGTATGGAAAATTTCATATTTTAGGGATTTTGATGCTTTTGGCCTAAAATCATTGAATTGATGCAACTTATGTTTAATTAAGCATGATTAGAGTTGATTATGCTACTGATTTGGTGGTTGTGACCATATCATGGGTTAGGCCTACTTGTGATCAAGTGACCCAATTTGGGCATGTATAAGCCTAAGGAATTGAAAATCAGTATTTTTGATTAATAGAATGGTTTATGTATGAGAACTATGCATTAGAGGCCTAAGTCATGTGATTTGAGTTGAATGATGGGATTAGATGGGATTTAGGCCTATTGTTTATATGTGGGCTGATTTCGGGTTGATGTGTAATGTCTATGTGATTGAGCATAGAAATTGATGTATGGTAGGATATTGATGTATGTTCCAGGATCTTGATTGGGTTGATTCGGTTTGGTGGTCGTGTGTGGTTAAATACTCTCGCGAGGCTTGGTTGTGAGTAGACTTCATTTATGATTATATCTTTTATGTCATCATATCACTTATATATATTGTATGTTGAAAGCATGAATGTGTTCTAATGTTTTGAATGATGCATTGATTTGAGAAAACCTTATGACTTTGGTTGGGCCCATCTATCTGGCTAATAGGGGGACTTAACCTTGTCATAGGAGGGTTTTAGGAAAGGAAATGATTGGGATCAACGGCACGGTGAAATATATGTGTACTAGTAACCCAAATAAACATGATTGGGGTCAACGGTACGGTGAAATAGACGTGCACTAGTAACCCAATGCATGTGGAATGTGGATCCAAGTTGATAAGCTTTTACTTGCATCGAATTTATTATAAATGCTTGATATCTATATGTTATGAGCTTTTAATCATGCTACACATTGACATGCATACATGATATTTATTGATGAGTATTGATAGCATATTTGAATTCTATTCACTGGGCACCGTTGGCTCACCCTCATTTTCCTCTTTGAGGTCCTTCTGTCCCGAATAAGGGCAGAGGAGTAGTTATATCTTGAGGGCCTTGCCTGCGAGAGAATCCAAAGCCTCGATGTGAGTTGTGAGGCATTTTGATTGAACTGTGTTTTAAATTATGAAGTATTATATTTTGGATTATGTAATTATAACACTTACCACATTGTAGTATGGGTGAGTTGGGACTTGTTAGACAGACCATGTGGGCATATGACGGTTTTTATTTGTACCCACAATTTTGGACTTTATGTGTATGTCAATTTTAATGGACTGTAGGTATTATGATTTTATTTATGGTTCATTTTTATGGATTATCCCTTGTCTTTGATGATTAATACGGTGGGTAGTTTTGTTTAGTACCTTTTAATATTATGTCGTTGTTTGAGATAAGGCTCGTAGGGTCTCACCCACCTCACGGGAGTTGAGGAGTGGTCGGAGATGCCTACGCCGGGCGTCCCACCCCGGCATTCCGCATGCCATTCCCTGTGGGGTTGGTGGTCAGGGGTGCGGGGTCGCCACAGTTGGTATCATAGCCTGATTTTACTAGGTTTGGTCTATGTATTGGACTTAGATGACTTTGACCTAGGAATTGGGTGAGAGATTTAGGTGATTAAAAAGCTTAAAGGAACTAACTTAAAAGCTTTATTATCATATTTTTTGCATGTATTATATGATATGGGTAGTTATGAGGCGGGCACTAGTGGGGCTGAGGCTAGTGGAGCTGCAGGGGCAGCAGGACTTCAAATGGCTATACCTCAGCCTATGCCTACACCTGCTCCTATTGTTGTAGAGAACCCCACTGATCGGCGGATCAAACTGCTATCGAAGTTCATGAAGCTAAAGCCTAAGGAATTCACTGGTGGGGTTGACTTGAAGAAGGCCGAAGATTGGCTGAAGAATGTCGAGAAGATCAGTCGCTCCTTAGAGCTTGATGAGGAGTCTCAGGTCCTATGTGCTGCTCACACACTGGAGAGTGATGCAGAGGACTGGTGGCTTTCAGTGTTAGATACACAGGGGGTAGTGAAGAGTTGGGACACCTTCAAACGGTTGTTCTGACAGGCTTACGTTCCAGAGACTGAGAGACAGGCTAAACAACTCGAGTTTTTGAATCTCGCACAGGGCACCATGTCAGTCAGGGAGTACGAGCTCAGATTTAGGCAGCTCGCAGTTTATGCTCCTGGGTAAGTTCACACGCCGAGTGACAAGATTATGAGGTTTTCTTTGAACCTAAGGCCTGCGATCCGACAGGCCTTGTCTGTGACGAAGATGACTGATTTTACCAAAGTGGTCCAGATGGCCAAACAGTATGAGTTGGCTGAGCGGGTTGATGGTATGTCTACACGGGTAGCTTTAGGTGAACAGACTTCACAAGCAGAGCCTGGGGGACAGCTCCAGACTCCGTGGAAGAAGGGAAGATGGGAAAGGAAGAGAAAGTTTTATGGAAGAGCACAGTCTGATGGTGCTCAGAGTAAGGCATCACAGGTTCAGACTGGTATGATGGCCACACCAGTGGTTTCCTCTCCTGTCCCGATTCCTATTCAGGCACCGAGTGCACCGAGACCCCCATTCCCACAGAATGCTGGCCGAGGCAGAGGTAGAGGCCGAGGAAGCTATGTGACGACATCTCAGAATGGATCATCTGTGCCCAGGGCTCCGTTCTTATGTTATCAATGTGGGCAGGCTGGGCATAGGAAGTTAGAGTGTCCAAATTTTCAGAGAGCTCAGGGATTTGTGCAGCAGTCCAGTGCCAGAGAGACAGTAAAGGCAGCTACTGAGCCAGACCCGACAGCATCCAGGACTTTGGTGGAAGGTACTCTTATTATTTGTGGTACTTCTATGCACGTATTATTTGATGCTGGTTCTACATTATCATTCATATCTGGACGTATGGTAGATAGTTTGCATTTGACTCCCATTAGGGCTAGTACATGGTTAGTGGTGAGTACTGTAGCTGGGGAAAGGATCTACCCGAACATGATCTGTAGCCAGTGTGTGGTTCAGATTGGTGATGTTGAGATGCCTATTGATTTTCGAGTCCTAGAGTTTTTAGAGTTTGATGCAATTCTAGGGATGGATTGGCTCGCGGCTTATCATGCAGTTGTCGACTGTTTCGCGAAGAGAATCATTTTTTAGATCCCCGGACACCCAGTGTTTACGCTACAGGGTAGAGCTTCAGACCAGACAGTCACAAGGGGTAGATTTGTGACTGATGGAGATAGAGAGATTTTGGCTGGGTTAGTGCCTGATGAAGAAGAAACTAGTGAGGTGATACTCGAGGATATTGCCATTGTTAGGGACTTTCCAGATGTGTTCCCTGCGGATCTTCCAGGACTACCACCGAAGCGAGAGATCGATTTCATTAATGAACTAGTCCCTGGCACGAAGCCTATCTCCATGGCACCATATAGAATGGCGCCAGTCGAGTTGAGAGAGTTGCAGAAACAGCTCGAGGAGTTATTGGCTAAGGGTTTTATTTGCCCGAGCGTGTCACCCTGGGGAGCTCCAGTTCTTTTTGTGAAAAAGAAAGATGGGAGCTTGCGGTTGTGCGTCAACTATCGCCAATTGAACAGGGTGACCATCGAGAACAAATATCCTCTCCCAAGGATTGATGACTTGTTTGATCAGTTGAGGGGAGCGAAGTATTTTTCGAAGATTGATTTGCGCTCCGGGTATCATCAGCTGAGGATCAGGGATGAGGATGTGCCTAAGACAGCATTCAGAACCCGCTATGGACATTATGAGTTCCTTGTGATGCCATTTGGTGTGACTAATGCACCGGAAATGTTCATAGACCTGATGCAGAGGGTCTTTAGGCAGTATCTGGATAAGTTTGTCATCGTCTTCATTGATGACATATTGGTGTATTCCAAGACTCAGGCTGAGCATGAAGAACACCTTAGAGTGACCTTGCAAACTCTGAGAGAGCATAGGCTATATGCAAAGCTGAGCAAGTGCGAGTTTTGGATCACCGAAGTGAAGTTCTTAGGTCATGTGGTGAGTTCTGAGGGGATTTCAGTTGATCCGTCTAAGGTTGAAGCCATTATCAGTTGGCCTAGGCCTACCACAGTGACCGAGATCAGAAGCTTTCTTGGGTTAGCTGGTTACTATAGGAGATTCGTTCAGGGATTCTCCAAGATAGCTACGCCTATGACTAGGCTCACCCAGAAAGATGTGTCCTTTGTATGGACCGAGGAGTGTGAGAATGCCTTTTTAGAGCTGAAGAAAAGATTGACATCTACGCCATTGTTGATTTTGCCAGAGCCTGATCAGGAGTTGGTTATCTATACTGATGCCTCTCGTATCGGCTTGGGTTGCGTGTTGATGCAGAAGGATAGGGTCATTGCTTATGCATCGAGGCAGTTGAAGGTGCATGAAAAGAACTACCCTGTTCATGACTTAGAATTGGCCGCAGTGGTTTTTGCTTTGAAGATTTGGAGGCATTATCTCTATGGTGAGAGATTCACTTTGTATTCTGACCATAAGAGCCTCAAGTACTTGTTCTCTCAGAAGGAATTGAACATGAGGCAGAGAAGGTGGTTAGAGCTCCTCAAAGACTATGATTTTACATTGGAATACCACCAAGGTAAAGCCAATGTAGTGGCTGATGCGTTGAGCAGGAAGCGGGTAGAGACAGTTATGGTAGCACACCAGATGTCTCATGAGTGAAGACTACTTGAGGCGGCTACGATTATGAGTATATGTGCTACCCCTTCAGATCAGATTGTGATATGTGCTCAAATGAGAGGTCAGCCTACACAAGTCCAGGAGGTAATTGACCAACAGAGACTTGACGTTGATTATGGGATATATAAGTCTTGGGCTGAGAGTAGTGATTTTACTGATTGGCACTTGTCATCTGATGGTGCCTTGAGATTTAGGGGACGTTTATGAGTTCTCGCAGATCCACGACTTAGACAGAGTGTTCTCCAAGAGGCTCACAGATCTCATTATGCTATTCATCCTGGCAGAACCAAGATGTATCATGATATGAAAAGAATGTATTGGTGGCCCGACATGAAAAGAGAAATAGCTCAGTTCATTCAGAGGTGTGAGATCTGTCAAAGAGTCAAAGCTGAGCATCAGAGGCCTGGAGGGCAGATGCAACTGCTTGCCATTCCTGAGTGGAAATGGGAGCATGTCACTATAGACTTTGTTGTGGGATTACCCAACACCCCGAGGAGACATGATGCTGTTTGGGTTATTATTGATCGCTTGACCAAGTCCGCTCACTTTCTACCGGTGAATACTAGGGATTCTATGGACAAGCTGAGCAGACTCTATATGCGGGAGATAGTCAGATTACATGGAGTGCCAGTTTCGATTGTGTCAGATAGGGATCCGAGGTTTACATCGGTATTCTGGCAAGGGTTGCAGAGGCAGCTCGGCACTAGACTAGATCTCAGTACCGCTTTTCACCCCCAGACGGATGGCCAGTCTGAGAGGTTGATATCGATTTTAGAGGATATGCTTCGAGCTTGTGTCCTTGAGTCCAGTGGTAACTGGGAGGAGTACATACATCTGTGTGAGTTCGCGTACAACAACAGCTATCAGTCCAGTATTGGCATGGCTCCTTTTGAGGCATCGTATGGTTGACCATGTAGATCTCCGATCTGTTGGACGGAGGTAGGGGATGTTGCGGTGATGGGACCAGAGTTTGTACAAGAACACACAGAGAAGATTAAGAGGATCAATCATAATATGAAAGTAGCCCAAGACAGGCAGAAGAGTTACACTGATGCCAAGCGGAAGACCGTAGAGTTCGAGGTGGGTGACCAAGTTTTATTGAAGGTCTCACCTCAGAAGGGCCAAACTAGATTTGGGATAAAAGGCAAGCTCGCTCCGAGATTTATTGGGCCGTTTGAGGTTTTAGAACGAATTGGCCCCGTCGTTTACCGATTAGCCTTGCCACCTCAGTTAGCAGCAGTCCACAATGTCTTTCATGTGTCAATGTTGAGAGTGTACAAGAGTGATTTTGATCACGTCTTGGACTGGAGGAACATTGAACTGAGGCAGGATGAGACTTATGATGAGGAACCTATTCAGATACTTGACCGAAAGGTCCAGAGGTTACGTAACCGCGAGATTCCGATGGTTAAGGTGAGATGGCAGTTCCATGGTGAGGAGCAGGTTACTTGGGAGCGTGAGGACTACATGATGGAGCACTTTGCCGAGTTCATGGGCTTAGGTATTTCTTAACCTTAAAACTTCGAGGACGAAGTTCATTCAAAGGTGGGTGTGATGTGATGCCCCGAAAATTATTTCATCTAGCCCATAACCCAATTGCACTTTGCCCAAACTCTATGCGTTGCCTTGATATGTTTGGTGTTTGTTTGATGGTTGTTTAATGTTTGTATAGTTGATACTTGATAATGTATATAAATATGTGTATCATAAATTGTATATGGGTCATGTTAAATTAAATTATAATGCATATGTTATTATTTATGCATGGACCCATTAAACCATGAATTGATATGAGTTAGGATTGATTGAATAAAAGGATAAATGAGAATGAAAATTTGGTGTATTAAATGGATTGGACATTTAAAATACATGGAAGCATGAAATTGGTTAAAGTACATGTGGTTGGTATGGGTAGTATGAGACCAACACATGTGAAGGTTGGTGCATGAAAGTGGACAAGTGTCCCATGCCCTCAAGGAAGTGCTAGAATGAGTGGAGGGAATCAAGGAGAGAATCAAGGAGGAAAACAAGGAGAGAATCAAGGAGAGAATCAAGGAGGGAATCAAGGAAGTGCTAGAAAGAGGTGAGTGGAGAGAAAGGAAAGAAGAAGAGAAAGAAAAGAAGAGAAAGGAAAGAAGAAGAGAAAGAAGGAGAGAGTTGCAGGAGGAAGATACCTGCGACGTTTTCATCAAAGATGTAGATCTTTAGAATCTATGATCAGATTGAGCTCAAAATTTGTCAACAAGTTCGTAACTTATGGTTATTCATTCTGGTCGGTGGAGATCTTGATCAGAGGTTTCTTCTAAGAGATCTAACCTCTCAAACAAGGCTGGTCGGAAAGTCTGGATTTCTCGCACCGTTTCACTCAAACTTATAGATCTCCTTAATCTACCGTCGGCTGGATATAAAATTTGGGTATGAACAAAATAGTAAATATTTCTGTTAGTATATTGATTTTGTGATTACATATTTCTGTTAGTATATTGATACATCTGAACAGAATAGTAAATGAAGAATTGGTAGGGTTGCTTGTATTAGACCTAAATTTAGAATATGAACTTAGACCTTTTCCAAATAGCTTGCATGTCAACTATGTTGACCTAGTTGCCATTGTTGATGAACCCATGATGCAAAATCAGTGATATACATGGCTTAACATGGTGACCTAGTGTAAATCGGCAATATGGCCTAAGTATGGAAAATTTCATATTTTAGGGATTTTGATGCTTTTGGCCTAAAATCATTGAATTGATGCAACTTATGTTTAATTAAGCATGATTATAGTTGATTATGCTACTGATTTGGTGGTTGTGACCATATCATGGGTTAGGCCTACTTGTGATCAAGTGACCCAATTTGGGCATGTTTATGCCTCAGGAATTGAAAATCAGTATTTTTGATTAATAGAATGGTTTATGTATGAGAACTATGCATTAGAGGCCTAAGTCATGTGATTTGAGTTGAATGATGGGATTAGATGGGATTTAGGCCTATTGTTTATATGTGGGCTGATTTAGGGTTGATGTGTAATGTCTATGTGATTGAGCATAGAAATTGATGTATGGTAGGATATTGATGTATGTTTCAGGACCTTGATTGGGTTGATTCGGTTTGGTGGTCGTGTGTGGTTAAATACTCTCGCGAGGCTTGGTTGTGAGTAGACTTCATTTATGATTATATCTTTTATGTCATCATATCACTTATATATATTGTATGTTGAAAGCATGAATGTGTTCTAATGTTTTGAATGATGCATTGATTTGAGAAAACCTTATGACTTTGGTTGGGCCCATCTATCTGGCTAATAGGGGGACTTAACCTTGTCATAGGAGGGTTTTAGGAAAGGAAATGATTGGGATCAACGGCACGGTGAAATATACGTGTACTAGTAACCCAAATAAACATGATTATGGTCAACGGTACGGTGAAATAGACGTGCACTAGTAACCCAATGCATGTGGAATGTGGATCCAAGTTGATAAGCTTTTACTTGCATCGAATTTATTATAAATGCTTGATATCTATATGTTATGAGCTTTTAATCATGCTACACATTGACATGCATACATGATGTTTATTGATGAGTATTGATAGCATATTTGAATTCTATTCACTGGGCACCATTGGCTCACCCTCATTTTCCTCTTTCAGGTCCTTCTGTTCTGAATAAGGGCAAATGAGTAGTCATATGTTGAGGGCCTTGCCTGCGAGAGAATCCAAAGCCTCGATGTGAGTTGTGAGGCATTTTGATTGAACTGTGTTTTAAATTATGAAGTATTATATTTTGGATTATGTAATTATAACACTTACCACATTGTAGTATGGGTGAGTTGGGACTTGTTAGACAGACCATGTGGGCATATGACGGTTTTTATTTGTACCCACAATTTTGGACTTTATGTGTATGTCAATTTTAATGGACTGTAGGGATTATGATTTTATTTATGGTTCATTTTTATGGATTATCCCTTGTCTTTGATGATTAATACGGTGGGTAGTTTTGTTTAGTACCTTTTAATATTATGTCGTTGTTTGAGATAAGGCTCGTAGGGTCTCACCTACCTCACGGGAGTTGAGGAGTAGTCGGAGATGCCTACGCCGGGCGTCCCACCCCGGCATTCCGCATGACATTCCCTATGGGGTTGGTGGTCAGGGGTGCGGGGTCGCCACAGTAACAACTTTAGCCTGCTCCCTGGTAGCAACTGGAATAGGACTGAACTGTGTAGCAGGCGCTCCCTGAGGACACTCATCCCTCATGTGCACCTGAACCCCGCACTCGAAACAGACTATCGGTCTCAGTGCTGAAGATACGACCTGCGACTCTGCCCTGATTGTCCGCTATCCTCTATGCCTTACTGAGCTCTGTTGTTGCTGGGGCTCGCTTGTAGTCTGCACATTCTGGCCTAGAACTGGTGGTGCAACTGTCACTAGGGTAGAGGCTACTGATGCCTCATATCCACTGCCACCAAATCTCTGCCTCTTACTCATTCGGTTCTTCTTCTTGCCATAATACTGAACCTCTGACTCTGTCGGCTATGCCTATGCCAAAGGAGTTGTAGGTGCTTGAACGTGACTGATGTCCTCATCCGTGTGTGAGCCTCTACAGTCTCAAAGTCAGCAACTGTTAGGTGCAAACCGCAAGCGTAATGTGTTAAGTTATAATATAAAATCGTTGAGATATTGGGTTGTCGTCTTCTAGGATTGATACTCACACTAAATACCACGTTACTAACTGCAACTTTATTTAGAAAATCAGATTCGAGTGATTAAGTGAAATATATAAACACTTAAATAACTAGAAAGTAAATGAAGCATGCAATAGAAATCAGATAGGAAATCAATGGTAGAATGGACTAGAGGTTCAATATCACCTCACTATAAACTATGCCTTTATATCTATTTTTATCATTAAATCAGTTCTTCGTTTATAAGTTGAAAATCCTAACATTTCCAATTCCCTCTTTTGAAGCAAAACTAGAGCATGTTAATATCGCCATGGCTTAACTCTTTCGATGAAAACCTAAGACGACAACAACTCATTAAGTTTTATGATTTCCACCTAACGACTTCAAATGTTCTCGATCTCATTTTGAGTCTCACGATAGCCTAGGTTACATTTTCCAAATTCCAACCCAAAGCACCCTCTTTTGGAGCATCTACCTAAAGTCTATGATCATCTAATCCGTGGCCAATGGATCAAAAGCATTAAACTCAGAAAAATATAAATAAACTAGAGAAACTTTATTAATAATAATTAAACCATAAAACTAGACATAGTATCAAGTTCGGATTAATCTACACCTCTAGATAAAGGATTTAGTTCATAAATAAAGATATGGAAACATGAAATAATATGATGAATATGAATCTAAAACCAGAAAAACAAAGTAGAAGGAAGGGAAAGTATAGGAGAAATTTTCAAATCTTCAATCTTGCTCTTCTCCTTGCTTCGAAACCCTAGTCGTCTTCCTTGCTCTTCATCACCCTCCAATGCTTTAGAAACCCTAAAGAATGGTATATATAGAGCCACAAGTCCAAAGGAAGTCGTCCAAGAGAACTCCAAGTCGAATTAGGAAAGTTTGCAACAAATTAGAAAGTTTTTATTTTGAATTGCACTTCCGCTTTATTCCTTGTCATTTTTCTCCTTATTTCCCACTCAAAATCGAACTCAAAACCATTCCATATTATATTATTTCAAGTAAGGAATCTATAGAAATAAACCATGTCTAATTTGGAGTTAGATTGAGAAAGTTATGGTCAAAACAAAAACATCGCGCAAACCTGCATCTTTCTATTCAACCAAGCGTTGTGGCGCTACTTTTGGGTGCTGCAGCGCCCAAAGAGCTAATTTTTGCACGTTTTCTTCCATTTTCGCGTATCTTTTGTACCTTTTCGCACATGTATCTTCATTCCAACTTCTTGTATTTTGTTTCCATCATCCAAACTCACATTCACATCATCTAAACACCTACAAAACAAATCAAAACAAACGATTAAAACACTTATAAGATCAACTAAACCAACATATAAAATTAAATACCGAAATAAAGCAATATATATCAAAAGTTGGCTAAACTGAAAAATGGACCAAACTAAAACACATCAAATATATGAATAAACTAACTTAAAACTCATCTAAAACATATTCTAAAATACATATAAATGCCAACTTATCAGCAACCTGCGACATCGCCTGAGTGTAAGTCTGTACGCCAGCAAGTGCCAAACCCTGACGGATACTATCATGAAACTCATCTCATATCCTTTGTATGCGAAGGTGATTAGTCGACACCATCTCAGGAACGAAGAATGCCAAGTGGTTAAACTCCTGCTCGTACTCCCTCTCCGATCAACTGCCCTGGGTCAAATGAATGAATTTGATCTGCCTCTGATCGCGCTCTGACCTCGGGTAGAACTCCCCATAGAAATGCTCTTTAAACCTGGTCCACGTCTGGATTTCATTGACCATGCGGTCAAGTCTCTGCCACAAATCATCAGCCCTGTCGACGAGCTTGAATCTGGCCAACCTCACTCTGTCTTGCTCAGAAGCCTGCATGTCGCCGAAGATAGTCTCCATCCTCCGGAGCCATCTCTCAGCTGACTCAATGCAAAGGCCTCCAGCAAACTCTATCGGGCCTCTGATCCAGAAGACCTTCATGACCTTCTCATATCTCTCTGACTCAGACCTCTGCTCTGGCATTCTCACAGCCTCAGCCTAGACCTCATCCTGTACTTTGGCCTGAACATCGACAGGAACCTCGACATGAACCTCAACTGGTCCAGGCCTATCTCCCACGGCCATGCCAACACTACTGTGCTCCCCATAAATCAGAACACTTGGTTATGGCTGCCTATTGCCCAGGACCTGAGCAAACAGTGCTAGAATCTGAGTCTGTTGCTACTGTATCTGGATCTGACCAGCCTACTAAGCAGCAAGTAAGAGCTCAATCTGCCTAAAACGCTCATCTGGGTCCATGGTTGATTTTGTCTTCTCTCTCTTGTAAATATCACAAGTAAGGAAAAACTAGATCAGGATCACAATCCATGAGAGTTGTTATCCTTTTAAGATAACTACCCATAATCATACCCATAGAAGCAAACATAATATTATATAAGTCTTTTACTCTTCTTAAGGTTTTTAAACCTAAAACACTCACTCTGATACCAAACTTGTCACGACCCACTATCTGTGATGTCTTGACCAACACGAAACCCTGGGTATATGCTCTCTCGATATCCCCGGCATCCTGTCAGCCTTTCAACCACACACACAATGCCAATAAACAACATCAAAACACATGGACACAATAGATCATCAATGTAAATACATACTCAAATGACAACCATAATTTATATTTTTTTAATTCCATAATGTCCAAAGTATACAAAATCATACTTAACCATGAAATGCAAACCCATTTATGTGTTAAGTATACATTATGTGTTATATAGTACAATTTATCAAAATGCGAAAAAGTACAAAAACACCTACATCAACAAAATACAGGGAAATGCTCCGCAGCTAAGCCTTTCCCTTTCCCTTCCTATCTGAACCTGAAATGATAAGGATGAGGGTGAGCTACAACAAGCCTAGTGAATGTTTTCTACAAGTAACAACATATATATGCATTTAGATAAAACATTGCAAGATCATTAAAACAGTTTAAATACCATGGTGACACACAAGATTACATACATGCCAAATATAATGCATCATGTCATAACCAAGACAATGAATATTATTTTATAAACATGCACATGTAATCCTAAACACCTCCTAAGTAAGTGTCAATCCAAAGGCCCGAGTGCGTGACACTCATTGCCCGATCGACCTCTTACCCGTAATCTAATAGGATTTTTGGGGTCGTACAGCTAAAAGGATCACCACACCGAGACAACTATCTTGTCTAGGCGATCCTATCTACCTAAGCCATAAAACCCTCTGCAAAGTCCACAACTGGAGATCACCATCCACACCAATGGGATTCCCTAAAAGAGAATCCCATGCTAGGAGATCCAACCCACATTGCTTTCCCAACTGACTATGCTCAAACACATTTTATGAATCATTAAATCATGCATACTACATTAGATAAGCATTTAAAAACTCATTTATACTATAATGCCACATATAGAAGTCACAAGTAAAGAAACACTCACCACTTGATTGGCTACACTTAACCAATCCAATTCAACCACAAGAAAGCACTCCACAAATCACCCCAATGCACCTCAATCTCCAATTGGCCTGTTTGGGTTACTTAGATCAACCACAATCCCTGCATATGACATGGTTTATACAACACTAAAATCAGTCCAAAAGTGTGCCAAACACCCATGTTTAAACCCAATTCAATAGCCAATTAAGATTCTAGAATGGTCATACGCATGAGCTAATCCATATTGCTCAATTCAACCATTTAATATCTAATTAACCCACATTTAACCCAAATGAATGCAATAGGTTGATTCCCATGATCCAACCATCATAATCCAATGCATTCAATCTTAAATAGAGTTAATTGGACTAATTTCATGTCAATTTCATCAATTGACATCAACTAGGTCAAAATCCCCAAATTTGGGCAAATCCCCAAATTCATGCAATTTCCCAAATCTCATAGCCTAGGCCAAAATTACACTACACTTAGGTTTTTCACTAATCAAAATCAGTAAATTGGACTACCAAACATCCACATTTACCCATGTATTCAACATGCATTACATGCAAGCCTAATGATTTTCTCTAAGTCCAAAACCTAGGTTTTGGTCAAATACACATAACCCCTCCAATTTCTTGCTAGAAATTTGGGGTTTTATCATCCATGGGTTCCTAATAGCCTCTAGATGCACATATATGACAGGAAAAGCGTATGTCCAACTTGTGTTTTTCCACGACCCACACAAATCCGGGATTCAATGAGTAGAAAACACACCTTAGGTGTTGTTCTAGGTTAGGGAATGCCATTAACATCATAAACATGCTTAAAATAGCCTAAATATGCAAACCCTAGGTCAAGCACCATACAAATTCAGGATTCAACGCAAACCCTAGGTCAATAGAAAGCTTGTTTGCACAAATGAAAGAGATAGAAGGAAGAAAATGAGGAAGATCATGTTACCTTGGAGGACTTTTGGACAAAAATGCCCCAAAACCCTAGCTTCTCCTCCCTTTTCTCTTCCTCTTCTCCCTCTATTCTCAATGTTCTAATGTGCAAATGAAAGGCAAATAGGGTATATAACAAGCCAAGTCAAAAGTGGGGCCCACACAAAAAATGTCTCATTTTTTGCATTTTACCTAGGTGAAACAAGTTTCAGGGATTTTTTTCTGCCTGGAAGCCTCTTTGCCAGTGTGAAACGCATTCTAGCACCATTGAAACGGTTTCAGTTTTCCAATTTTTTAGATTTTTCATCTTTTCGCTACATGGTCAATACACATCAGAATTTCGCGTATAATAGGTCGATTTCTATGTAAAAATGCATTTCAGACTCATTTTTAATATATGCATGCCAAGTTGGGCACAAGACAGGGTCCGATAGAATTGAAACACGTACAAATACACACACATTGGTGTATTTGGGTACTCTACAATCTAGATGACATCATCTTAAGGTACGGGCGTTACACCGAACATTGAAAGGTATAAGACTGTAAGTATATTTTCTCTTAGCATTACGTACCTAAATTTATACATCTTTGTAATGCTATGTAATGAGCTTAATTGTATAGTGTTTTACTTAGTTAGAACCAATATCATTTTTATAGTTGTGGTATGTTGGTGTATTTCTGGAATGAAACAACCAGGACAAGTGAATGTAGTTCACTTAATGATTTCAAGGTTGAAATCATGTGAAAGTTCGACCTTAACCTTTAAAATGATAGGTTATCTCTGAACCTGCAAAAGAGAAACAGTTCTTCCTTATCCCGAAAAAAGAACATGAATGTTTCGTCATCCGAAAAAAGGAAATGCGGTTCATCCTTAGCCTGCAAAAGGATAGGTTTTCCTTGAACCTGTAAAAGGACAAGTTGTAACGGTTTGGTTGTCACGTGTAATATAATCAATTAGTGGGTTGAGAAAATCCTAATAAGGAGATTAGGTAGTGGACGTAGGCTTGGCCGAACCTGTGACGCCCCGAAAATTATTTCATCTTGCCCATAACCCAATTGCATTTTGCCCAAACTCTATGTGTTGCCTTGATATGTTTGGTGTTTGTTTGATGGTTGTTTAATGTTTGTATATTTTGTATATTTTATGACTGATAATATATATAAATATGTGCATTATAAATTGTCTATGGGTCATGTTAAATTAAAGTATAATGCATACGTTATTATTTATGCACGGGCCCATTAAACCACGAATTGATATGGGTTAGGATTGATTGAATAAAAAGATAAATGAGAATAAAAAATTTGGTGTATTAAATGGATTGGACATTTAAAATACATGCAAGCATAAGATTGGTTAAACTACATGTGGTTGGTATGGGTAGTATGAGACCAACACATGTCGAATTGGTGCATGAGAATGGACAAGTGTCCCATGCCCAATTTCTCTTCTCCAACACATGTCAAGTTGGTGCATGAGACCAACACATGTCAAGTTGATGCATGATAATGGACAAGTGTCCCATGCCCCATTTCTCTTCTCCAATACATGTCAAGTTGGTGCATGAGAGTGCACAAGTGTCCCATGCCCCATTTCTCTTCTCCAACACATGTCAAGTTGGTGCATGAAAGTGGACAATTGTCCCATGCCCACTTCTCTTCTCCAAGGAAGTCCTAGAGAGTGAGGTGAGTGGAGGGAAAGGAAAAAAGAAGAGAAAGGAAAGTAGAAGAGAAAGAAAGAGGAAGATGCTTTGAGGGAAGTCTCAGCAACGTTTTCCTCAAAGAGGTGGATCATGGTTCTATATGGTCAGATTGAGCTCAAACGTTTTCAGCAAGTTTTTATTTTTTGGGTATTCATTCTGGTCGGTGGAGATCTTGATTGGATTTTTCATTTGAATGATATAACCTCCCAAACAAAGCTGGTCGAAAAGTCTGGATTTCTCCTAAATCTACCGTTGGATGGATATGATATTTGATAAGGTGGTTCACAACTGATGTTCTTGTATTATGAACGGTTGCGATGTTGGTGAATGAAGTATTTTGTGTGATATAGTCATATGAGTTCACGTATTTACAGCAGGAAAGGAGAAATTGTCTGATTAGAGACTTGTTCATCAAATAAGCTTATCTTTTCGGTACACCGTTGGATTGAGCTGAATTTTGGACAAAAGGTTTGCCTCTTAACATACGTCAATCTATACGATTGATTTTGTGATTAAATATTTTTGTTGGCAGCTTGATACATCTGAAAAGAATATTAAATGTAAAATTTGTAGGGTTGTTTGTATTAGACCTAAATTTAAAATATGAACTTAAACCTTTCCAAATAGCTTGCATGTTAATTTCATCAATTGACATAGGAGGTTTTTAAAAGGAAATATTTGGGGATGAGAACGGTACGGTGAAATAGACGTGCACTAGTAACCTCAAATCAACATGATTAGGGATGAGAACGGTACGACGAAATAGACGTTCACTAGTAACCCTAATGCATGTGGAATGTGGATCCAAATTGATAAGCTTTTACTTGTATCGAACTTATTATAGATGCTTGATATTTATATGTTATGAGCTTTTAATCATGCTACACATTGACATGCATACATGATATTTATTGATGAGTATTGATAGCATATTTGAATTCTATTCACTGGGCACCGTTGGCTCACCCTCATTTTTCTCTTTCAAGTCCTTCTGTCCTGAATAAGGGCAATGGGGTAGTCATATCTTGAGGGCCTTGCCGGCGAGAGAATCCAAGGCCTCGATGTGAGTTGAGAGACATTTTGATTGAACCGTGTTTTAAATTATGATGTATTATATTTTGGACTAAGTAATTATAACACTTACCACATTGTAGTATGGGTGACTTGGGACTTGTTAGATAGACCATGTGGACATATGATGATATTTTTGTACCCTTAGTTTTGGACTTTATGTGTATGTCAATCTTGATGGACTATAGGGATTATGACGATTTTATTTATGGTTCATTTTTATGGAGTATCTCTTGTCTTGGATGATTAATACGGTTGGTAGTTTTGTTTTGTACCTGTTTATATTATGTCGTTGTTTGGGATAAGGCTCGTAAGGTCTCAACCCCCTCACGAGGGTTGAGGACTGGTTTGAGATGCCTACGCCGGGCGTCCCGCCCCGGCATTCCGCACGCCATTCCTAGTAGGGTTGGTGGTCTGGGGTGCGGGGTCGCCACAGTTGGTATCAGAGCCCGATTTTACCAGGTTTGGTCTATGTATTGGACTTAGATTACTTTGACCTAAGAATTGGGTGAGAGATTTAGGTGATTGAAAAGCTTAAAGGAACTAACTTAAAAGCCTTAGTATCATATTTGTTGTGTGTATTATATGATATAGGTAGTTATGAGGCTTTGTTAATGTTTAAATTCTTTAATATGTGATGGTTGCTCGTATTTCTACTTCTCAGTGTCATGAGGAGGAGCGAGAGATTGGGACAGCCACACATAGGGCCATCCAATGATGGAGGAGATCATTCAGGCACAGGGCCGCTTGATGGCAGCCCAGACTGCAAAGATACTGGCGTTGGTGCAGCAGGTTGAGGCTGTTTCTCGACAGTCACCTCAAACAATACCTCAGGAGGCGGGCACTAATGGGGTCGAGGCTAGTAGAGCTGCAGGGGCAGCAAGACCTCAGATGGCTGTACCTCAGCCTATGCCTACTCCTGCTCCTACTGTTGTGGAGAACCCCACTGATCGGTGGATCAGACTGCTAGAGAAGTTCATGAAGCTGAAGCCTAAGGAATTCACTGTTGGGGTTGACTTGAAGAAGGCCGAAGATTGGCTGAAGAATGTTGAGAAGATCAGTCGCTCCTTAGAGCTTGATGAGGAGTCTTAGGTCCTATGTGCTGCTCACACACTGGAAAGTGATGCAGAGGACTGGTGGCTTTCAGTGTTGGATACACAGGGGGCAGTGGAGAGTTGGGACACCTTCAAACGATCGTTCTTACAGGCTTACGTTCCAGAAACTGTGAGGCAGGCTAAGCAACTCGAGTTTCTAAATCTCATACAGGGCACCACGTCTATCAGGGAGTACGAGCTCAGATTCAGGCAGCTCGCAGTTTATGCCCCTGAATTAGTTCAGACACCGGGTGGCAAGATTATGAGGTTCTCTTTAAACCTAAGGCCTGCGATCCGACATGCCTTGTCTGTGACGAAGATGACTGATTTTGCCACAGTGCTCCAGAGGGCCAAACAGTATGAGTTGGCTGAGCAGGTTGATGGTATGTCTACACGGGCAGCTCCAGGTGAACAAACTTCACAAGTAGAGTCTGGGGGATAGTTTCAGACTCCATGGAAGAAGGGAATATGGGGAAAGAAGATAAAGTTTTATGGAGGAGTACAGTCCGAGGGTGCTCAGAGTGGGGCATCCCAGATACAGACTGGTGTGATGGCCTCACCAGTGGTTTCCTCTCCAGTCCCGATTTCCATTCAGGCACTAAGTGCACCGAGACCCCCATTCCCACAGACTGCTGGTCGAGGCAGAGGCAGAGGCCAAAGAGGCTATGTGGCGACATCTCAGACTGGATCATCTGTGCCCAGGGCTCCGTTCATATGTTATCAATGTGGCCAGGCTGGGCATAGAAAGTCAGAGTGTTCGAGTTTTCAGAGGACTCAGGGATTCGTGCAGCAGTCTAGTGCCATCGAGACAGCGAAGGCAGCCACTGAGCCATACCCGACTGCATCCAGGACTTTGGTGGAAGGTACTCTTATTATTTGTGGTGCTTCTATGCATGTATTATTTGATGTTGGGTCTACATTATCGTTCATATCTGGACGTATGGTAGATAGTTTGCATTTGACTCCCATTAGGGCTAGTACATGGTTAGTGGTGAGTACTGTAGCCGGGGAGAGGATCTACCCGTACATGATCTGTAGCTAGTGTGTGGTTCAGATTGGTGATGTTGAGATGCCTGTTGACTTTCTAGTCCTAGAGTTTTTAGAGTTTGATGCAATTCTAGGGATGGATTGGCTCGCGACTTATCATGCAGTTGTCAATTGTTTCACGAAGAGAGTCATTTTCCAGTGTTTACACTACAGGGTTGAGCTTTAGACCAGACAGTCACAAGGGGTAGATTTGTGACTGATGGAGATAGGGATATTTTGGCTGGTGTTAGTGCCTGATGAGGAAGAGACTACTGAGGTGATACTTGAGGATATTGCTACTGTTAGGGACTTTCCAGATGTGTTCCCTACGGATCTTCCAGGATTACCACCGAAGCGAGAGATCGATTTCATCATTGAACTAGTCCCTGCACGAAGCCTATGTCCATGGCACCATATAGAATGGCGCCAGCCGAGTTGAAAGAGTTGCAAAAACAGCTCGAGGAGTTATTGGCTAAGGGCTTTATTTGCCCAAGCGTGTCACCCTGGGGAGCTCCAGTTCTTTTTGTGAAAAAGAAAGATGGGAGCTTGCGGTTGTGCATTGACTATCGCCAATTGAACAGGGTGGCCATCAAGAACAAGCATCCTCTCCCAAGGATTGATGACTTGTTTGATCAGTTGAGGGGAGCGAGGTATTTTTCGAAGATTGATTTGCGTTTCGGGTATCATCAGCTTAGGATCAGGGAGAAGGATGTACCTAAGACAGCATTCAGAACCCGCTATGGACATTATGAGTTCCTTGTGATGCCATTTGGTGTAACTAATGCACCGGCGATGTTCATGGACCTGATGCAGAAGGTCTTTAGGCAGTATCTGGATAAGTTTGTCATCGTCTTCATTGATGGCATATTGGTGCGTTCCAATACTCGGGCAGAGCATGAAGAATACCTCAGAGTGACCTTGCAGACTCTGAGAGAGCATAGGCTATATGCAAAGGTGGGCAAGTGCGAGTTTTGGATCAGTGTGAGAATACCTTTTTAGAGCTGAAGAAAAGATTGACATCTACGCCAGTGTTGGTTTTGCCAGAGCCTGATCAAGAGTTAGTTATCTACAATGATGCCTCTCATATCAACTTGGGTTGCGTGTTGATACAGAAGGATAGGGTCATTGCTTATGTATCGAGGCAGTTGGAGGTGCATGAAAAGAACTATCTTGTTCATGGCTTAGAATTCGCCACAGTGGTTTTTGCTTTAAACATTTGGAGGCATTATCTCTATGGTGAGAGATTCACTTTATATTCTGACCATAAGAGCCTCAAGTACTTGTTCTCTCAGAAGGAATTGAACATGAGGCAGAGAAGGTGGTTAGAGCTCCTCAAAGACTATGATTTTACATTGGAATACCACCCAGGTAAAGCCAATGTAATGGCTGATGCGTTGAGCAGGAAGCGGGTAGAGACAGTTATGGTAGCACGCCAGATGTTTCATGAGTGGAGACTACTTGAGGTGGCTATGGTTATGAGTATATGTGCTACCCCTTCAGATCAGATTGTGATATGTGCTTAGATGAGAGCTCAGCCTACACAAGTCTAGGAGGTGATTGACCAATAGAGACTTGACGTTGATTATGTGATGTACAAGTCTTGGGCTGAGAGCAGTGATTTTACTGATTGGCACTTGTCATCTGATGGTGCCTTGAGATTTAGGGGACGTTTATGGGTTTCCGCAGATCCACGACTCGGATAGAGTGTGCTCCAAGAAGCTCACAGATCTCATTATGTTATTCATCCTGGCGGAACCAAAATGTATCATGATATGAAAAGAATGTATTGGTGGCTCGACATGAAGAGAGAAATAACTCAGTTCATTCAAAGGTGTGAAATCTGTCAGAGAGTCAAAGCTGAGCATCAGAGGCCTGGAGGGCAGATGCAACCGCTTGCCATTCCTGAGTGGAAGTGGGAGCATGTCACTATGGATTTTGTTGTGGGATTACCCAACACCCCGAGGAGACATAATGTTGTTTGGGTTATTATTGATCGCTTGACTAAGTCCGCTCACTTTCTACCGGTGAACACTAGGGACTCTATGGACAAGCTGAGCAGACTCTATATGCGGGAGATAGTCAGATTACATGGAGTGCCAGTTTCGATTGTTTCAGATAGGGATCCGAGGTTTACATCGGTATTCTGGCAGGGGTTGCAGAGGCAGCTCGGCACTAGACTAGATCTCAGTACCCCTTTTCACCCTCTGACGGATGGCCAGTCTGAGAGGTTGATATCGATTTTAGAGGATATGCTTATAGCTTGTGTCCTTGAGTCCAGTGGTAACTAGGAGGAGTACATACATCTATGAGAGTTCTCGTACAACAACAGCTATCAGTCCAGTATTAGCATGACTCCTTTTGAGGCATTGTATGGTCGACCCTGTAGATCTCCGGTCTGTTGGACGGAGGTAGGGGATGTTGCAATGATGGGACCAAAGTTTGTACAAGAACACACAGAGAAGATTAAGAGGATCAAGCATAATATGAAGGTAGCCCAAGACAGGCAGAAGAATTACACTGATGCCAAGCGGAAGACCGTAGAGTTCGAGGTGGGTGACCAAGTTTTATTGAAGGTCTCACCTCGGAAGAGCCAGACTAGATTTGGGATAAAAGGAAAGCTCGCTCAGAGATTTATTGGGCCGTTCGTGGTTTTAGAACGAATTGGCCCCGTCGCTTACCGATTAGCCTTGCCACCTCAGTTAGTAGCAGTCCACAATGTCTTTCATGTGTCAATATTAAGAGTGTACAGTAGTGACTTTGATCATGTCTTGGATTGGAGGAACATTGAGCTGAGGCAGGATGGGACTTATGATGTGGAACCCATTCAGATAGTTGATCGGAAGGTCCAGAGGTTGCGTAACCGCGAGATTTCAATGGTTAAGGTGGGATGGCAGTTCCATGGCAAGCAACAAGTTACTTGGGAGCGTGAGGACTACATGATGGAACACTTTGCCGAGTTCATGGGCTTAGGTAATTTCTTAACCTTAAAACTTCGAGGACGAAGTTCATTCTAAGGTGGGTGTGATGTGACGCCCCGAAAATTATTTCATCTAGCCCATAACCCAATTGCATTTTGCCCAAACTCCATGTGTTGCCTTGATATGTTTGGTGTTTGTTTGATGGTTGTTTAATGTTTGTATATTTGATGCTTGATAATGTATATAAATATGTGCATTATAAATTGTATATGGGTCATGTCAAATTAAAGTATAATGCATATGTTATTATTTATGCATGGGCCCATTAAACTATGAATTGATATGGGTTAGGATTGATTGAATAAAAGGATAAATGAGAATAAAAAATTTGGTGTATTAGATGGATTGGTCATTTAAAATACATGCAAGCATAAGATTGGTTAAAGTACATGTGGTTGGTATGGGTAGTATGAGACCAACACATGTCAAATTGGTGCATGAGAATGGACAAGTGTCCCATGCCCCATTTCTCTTCTCCAACACATGTCAAGTTGGTGCGTGAGACCAACACATGTCAATTCATGATAATGGATAAGTGTCCCATGCCCCATTTCTCTTCTCCAATACATGTCAAGTTGGTGCGTGAGACCAACACATGTCAAGTTGGTGCATGAGAGAGCACAAGTGTCCCATGCCCCATTTTTCTTCTCCAACACATGTCAAGTTGGTGCATGAAAGTGGACAAGTGTCCCATGCCCACTTCTCTTCTCCAAGGAAGTCCTAGAGAGTGAGGTAAGTGGAGGGAAAGGAAAAAATAAGAGAAAGGAAAGAAGATAAGAAAGAAAGAGGAAGTTGCTTTGAGGGAAGTCTCAGCAACATTTTCATCAAAGAGTTGGATCTTGGTACTGTATGGTCAGATTGAGCTCAAACGTTGTCAGAAAGTTTGTATCTTATGGGTATTCATACTGATCGGTGGAGATCTTCATTGGAGTTTTCTTTTGATAGATATAACCTCCCAAACAAAGCTAGTCAGAAAGTTTGGATTTCTCACGCAGTTTAGATCGAACTAATAGATCACATAGATCTACCGTGGATGGATATGATATTTGAGAAGGTGGTTCACAACTGATGGTACTGAATTATGAACGGTTGAGATGTTGGTGGGTTAAGTATTTTGTGTGCTATAGTCATCTGCGTTTAAGTAATTGCAACAGGAAAGGAGAAATTGTCTAATTAGAGACTTGTTCATCAAAGATGCTTATCGTTTTGTTCCACCGTTGGATTGAGCTGATTTTGGGATAGAAGGTTTGCCTCTTATCATACTTCAATCTGTACGGTTGATTTTGTGATTAAATATTTTTGTTGGCAGCTTGATACATCTGAACAGAATATTAAATGGATAATTTGTAGGGTTGTTTGTATTAGACCTAAATTTAGAATATGAACTTAGGCTTTTCCAAATAGCTTGCATGTCAACTATGTTGACCTAGTTGCCATTGTTGATGAACCCATGATGCAAAATCAGTGATATACATGGCTGAACATGGTGACCTAGTGTAAATAGGCAATATGGCCTAAGTATAGAAAATTTCATATTTTAGGGCTTTTGATGCTTTTGGCCTAGAATCATTGAATTGATGCAATTTATGTCTAATTAAGCATGATTAGGGTTGATTATGCTACCGATTTGGTGGTTGTGACCATATCATGGGTTAGGCCTACTTGTGATCAAGTGACCCAATTTGGGCATGTTTATACCTAAGGAATTGAAAATTTGTATTTTTGATTAATTGAATGGTTTATGAATGAGAACTATGCATTAGAAGCCTAAGTCATGTGATTTGAGTTGAATGATGAGATTAGACGGGTTTTAGGCCTATTGTCTATATGTGGGCTGATTTAGGGTTGATGTGTAATGTCTATGTGATTAAGCATAAAAATTGATGTATGGTTCGATATTGATGAATGTTTCAGGACCTTGATTGGGTTGATTCGGTTTGGTGTCCGTGTGTGGTTAGATACTCTCACGAGGCTTGGTTGTGAATAGACTTCATTTATGATTATATCTTTTATATCATCATATCACTTATACATATTGTACGTTGAAAGCATGAATGTGTCCTAATGTTTTGAATGATGCATTGATTTGAGAAAACCTTATGACTTTGGTTGGGCCCATCTATCTGGCTAATAGGGGGACTTAACCTTGTCATAGGAGGGTTTTAAAAAGGAAATATTTGGGGATGAGAACGGTACGGTGAAATAGACGTGCACTAGTAACCCCAAATCAACATGATTGGGGATGAGAACGGTACGGTGAAATATACGTGCACTAGTAACCCCAATGCATGTGGAATGTGGATCCAAATTGATAAGCTTTTACTTACATTGAACTTATTATAAATGCTTGATATCTATATGTTATGAGCTTTTAATCATGCTACACATTGAGATGCATACATGATATTTATTGATGAGTATTGATAGCATATTTGAATTCTATTCACTGGGCACCGTTGGCTCACCCTCATTTTCCTCTTTCAGGTCCTTCTGTCCTGAATAAGGGTAAAGGAGTAGTCATATCTTGAGGGCCTTGCTGGCGAGAGAATCCAAGGCGTCAATGTGAGTTGAGAAGCATTTTGATTGAACTATGTTTTAAATTATGATGTATTATATTTTGGACTATGTAATTATAACCCTTACCACATTGTAGTATGGGTGAGTTGGGACTTGTTAGATAGACCATGTGGACATATGACGATTTTTTTGTACCCTTAGTTTTGGACTTTATGTGTATGTCAATCTTGATGGATTGTAGGGATTATGATGATTTTATTTATGGTTCATTTTTATGGAGTATCTCCTGTCTTGGATGATTAATATGGTTGGTAGTTTTGTTTAGCACCTGTTTATATTATGTCGTTGTTTGGGATAAGGCTCGTAGGGTCTCAACCTCCTCGCGAGGGTTGAGGGCTGGTTTGAGATGCCTACGCCGGGCGTCCCGCCCCGGTATTCTGCACGCCATTCCTAGCGGGGTTGGTGGTCCAGGGTGCGGGGTCGCCACAGAACCACTATAAATCCTAGTGTGTTTTACGTTATACATTTTACTTTATGGTTAGTATGTGCATCTAATTCCAATGTATCAAAGTATATCACTAAGTCATTTGAAAGGTCTTTAATTTTTCCATCACCCAATTCACCCCCCTATTGGGTGCACCAACAATTGGTATCAGAGCGGGTTCTCTGAATTTTTGGTCTAACAACCTAGAGTCAAGATCCTTTGGTCCAATTTTGTAGGACTCGTCTTAGTTGTTCTATCTTTTGTGTTGTAGGATAGAAAACCTTAAAAGTCATTCCATCACTCAGTCCTAACCGCCTGTATCCACCACTATTTAGAAAACTTAATCGTTATTCATGTCCACTTAAGTCGCTCATATTTATCCTCCTATTTTACTCCCTGTGTAATCATCTCACCATCGTCAGCAAGTACAATCACGCCACCTTGCATTTAATGATTGACCGCCTTTGAGACGTATAAAGAAAGCTTTTGCATTTCAATTTCACTTCACCATCCGTAGTGAAAACCCTTGTCTCTTCATCTTCTCGTTCAACCCTTGTCTCTTCATCTTCTCGTTCAACCCTTATGGCTTTTAGAACTCTGGTATTCCATAAACAAACCAGGGAAGAACCATCTTCTTCCTTGAGTGGATTCCCTTTGTCTTCTTCGTCCGATGATTCTGTCAAAGAAATAGGATGTTTCATGTCTCCTAGAACCAACTCTGCACCTCCTCCAAGTCGCTGTAGAAAATTGTCGCCACCTCTCGTAGAACCTGTGCCACTCCGTGATGTCCATGGAGAATCTTCGGTTTAGAATCTCCTCATCCAGTTGTCTGAGTCCAACTCCTCAAGCTTCCAGTTAGTTGTTGGGCTTCTCTGCCAGCAGGGGCGTAGATTGAAGGAGCTCAACTTAGAGAAGATATTATAGGGAGTTCTGCCTACACAATGAGCCAGATGAAAAGGCACGGTCATGTGCTTGCCTATATTGCGGGGAAGGGTGCAAGCATACTTGATCTGTCCGACTCACGGCCTCGGTAACACGGGGTCAATCTCGTGATGCTCAGGGCACTCTTCACCAAGCTTGATGACATCCACTCTCTGCCTGTGTCTGTTTGTCTGTGTATCTGTTGTAAATCTTTTGTTTAATATATCTATGTTAAAAGGTCCTTCGGACCTTCCATAACCTATAATACAAAAATTTTAAAGTTAGCTCTTCATGGATCTGTTATTTATGCTTAAATGTGTGTGTGAATGTTCTGTTTAATCCTCTGTTTTATTTACCCAATCAGTTATGCACACTTCACTACTTTGTTACTACTGATAACTTCTCTGTGTACACTTCGTTAGTTTGCCTAAATTTGTGTCTGCAAAATTATTTCTAACTATAACTATTTTGCTTTCATGAACATGATTATCTTTCATCATGCTAAAGATGTCTTGCTCATTGTTGAATCGAATACTTCATGATGCATAGTATCATGTTGAAATCTTATAATGACAAATGCTATTATCTTTGTGGTATCTCTACTAATAAGTCTGTGGTTTTAGTTTGTGGTATCATGTTGAAATCTTATAATGACACATCTATCAGTGTTATCCGTTCATAATATGGATCATCTATTTGTGATTATCTGATGTTGAATGAATATCATGATTATGTAGCATCTTGCATCTTTGTGGCATTTGATTGTATCATTTGATACTCTTAATAGTTATGCTGTGCTTCACAAATTTATTTCTGCCTGTGCTAGTTCATATCGTGATCATGTTTGCTTTGAACTTATAGAATCATATCTTTGCATGACTCGTGAATATGTGGATCAATAGGCCATGTACACAACTTCATATCATACGCCTATATCTCTTGAAAAGAAAATTGCCTATACTCATGCTTATCATCTTATGGCATTATCTTTTCATGAATTCCTGACTTTGATGCATGCTCTTTATCTTAAATCATCTCAGCATCAAATTCTTGAATATTTGATTTCTAATGAATGCATACTCTTCAAAATCAATTTTCATTAGAATCAAACAATCTAGGCTATGCTTCAACTAAAATTATCTGCCTAGAATATGAAAATGAATGTATGCTATTGCTTGAATAATCTTTATGAAATTTAGCATATACTCATCTTTAGGCTTTGTTCTTCATCTTATATATCTTCACGTGCCTAAACTATGGAAAGTTCATAATTTTCCATTCTCACATGCCATTGATGTTGCTCTTAAATCTTAAATCGTGTATGCATCAATTGCTTGTGATTTTTGAATCTAATAGATGCCATGTACTTCAAAATTATATACTTTGCATCCTATTAGAATCATGATGGCTAGGCCGTGCTTAATCATGAACTATTTTGTCTACGCTATGGAACTATAAGTATGCCTGTGCTTGATTGCTTACAAATTTTAAAGCATATTCTGTGTTAGGCTTGGACTGATCGTCAAATCTATATTTATGCCAAACACTAGGAGAATGCTTGCCCATGTCTAAAAATTCTTTATGAATTCATTTTTCAGCAACTCTTGCTCATATCTTATGACTAAATGTCATAAAGAATCTTCAAATTCTTTGTTATGCTACAATTTCAAAAAAATTACATAGCCTATGAATAATCCAAACTATTTCTCAATGTGCTTATTGGTAAATCTTGTTTCTCGTATGTCTTTCTAACTGTAACGCATCCCGTGTGCATTCTCACGTGCCTAACCATGATAAGTCGTCATAAATCCTCTTAAGGATGAATGCATAACATAAGGGGGAATCTCTATCACTTTTTGAAAGGGGGAGCTCCGTGTACTGATGTTATACCATAAGATTATGACTATGAGATCTCGATTATCTTTTCTTCACCTTTTTTATCATGACAAAGGGGGAGAAGAAAAATAAGAGAAATAGATATGAAATTGATCTTTTTGCTTAAATGCTTAATTTTTCCATTTGTTTGTCATCATAAAAAAAGGGGGAGATTGTTGACTTAAGCGGTTCATCACTCAACACGTCCCTAAGTATACTTGATGAAGTGTATTTTGATGATCACAAACAAAATCTCTTTCGGTGTTAACGAGCTTTAATCAAGAACCTATCTCAACACCTCAGGAAAACAAAAAGCCAAAAAATGATTTGATCAAGGAACTCAGGGTCATATCAGACGTTCAAGATCGTTTCAATCAACGGACCTCAAAGATCATATTATGATTTCAAGATCACATCAAACGAACGATTCAATCAAGAACTTCAAGACTACATAATTCGATCAGCGTTCACGAAATTCAACTCAAGCACGAAGTTCACATCGAAGATCTCATAATGAAGAGTTGGATTTAAAGATTATGAGAAATATGAGAAATACATAGTATGTATGGTATATCTTTCTCTAATCGATATTGCTCAAACTTTTTCCAAAACCATGCACAAATCATTTGCATATGTTTTTCAAATTTGCATGTTTTGATCATACGCGTTACGATATTTCAATGATTTAATTTTCTATGTTTGATTTAAAATTTACCGAGTTTATTCGCACTTATCGTATTTTTAATCAAATGTCAAAAACTATTTTTAGAGTCTTTCAAGACGTTAATGATTTAGCAACGCTCTCCTGAACTTGATAAGTCAGGGCGCTGATGACAAATTAGGATGCTGATAACATTCAAGGTTGAATTGAACTGATTCATCAGGACGCTCACTTGTAAGTAGCGGCCTCACTTAGAATCAACCATTGAAGTTGTCAGGACGCTAATTGTGAATCAGCTTGCTGAAAGATTTCTGTTGCGATAAATTTTGATTCACAAGTGTACGAATAGTCAAGTTATAATAAATCTAAGGTGAGTCGGGATATCGTATCCACAGGGATTGTTTACCTCACCAAATACCGTTTTCAGTAATCTTCAACTTTATCTAGTGAATCAAATTGTAGAATTTTAATTAAAGTAAACAGAAATTTAATGTAATCCAACGAGTAAAGTGTGGAGAATATCAATATACGTGAAAATCTAGAGAATCAACTTCACCTAACTACCAATTATGTATTTTAGACGTGTTTATTATTAATTCCACTTTCTAGTCTATAAGTCAAAATCCTCACATCTCTAATTCTCTCTCTCAAGTGTTGAATTAGAACGTATCATTAAGAACACGATTCGAAATCTAACAACCCATTGAAATCTGTGATTTTCCTACAACTTCATGAAACTTTGTAAACCTTTCGATTCTACAACAATTTCATGTCACAATCCCCTTTTTCCAACCTAGAAAACCTTCTCTCGAGTGTCGCCTTCCAAGTCTAGGTTCATTCGATTTGTGGCCAAGAAATCAAAAGCATTAAGCATATGAAATCATAAATAGACTATAGCAATTTCATTGATAATAAACAAAACCTAAGATTAAAACATAATCTCTAGTTTAGGATCCATCTCCTCTCTAGAAAATAAACTTAGTTCGTAGCTTGAATCAAAACAACACAAGATATGGAGAAGACTTCAAGAATAATTATCAATGTCAAACTAGAAAATCTGGAACTTGAATCCTCGTCCTTGTGTCCAACTCCGAATCTTAGCGCCCCTTTACTTCTAGCCGTCTTCTTATCTTCTCCCGTGTATCCGTCGGTCTCTCTTCTCGAATTTCCCATCCCCCCAACAACCTTAAGGAATGATGTATTTATGTGCCCAAGTCGTCCCAAAAATCAAATGAGAAAGTCCACCAGAAAAATTGTCCAAGTTGCAAAATCACAACTTGGACCTCATATAGTGCCACGACGTTTAATTCCATTCTTTCTCTTCTTTGCATTTCACCACCCAGCACCACGGCACCCAGAATTTCCAATTTCCTCTTCTTTTTGGACTTAGCCAATTTTTTAGTCTTTTCTGCTTGGGTTCTTCATGTTCCTCCTTTGCACTTTCTTGTACATGTTTTATCATCCAAAGCCAGGACTAATGAATCCAAACACCTACAAAACAAAGCAAATTAAGTTAATAACTCACTCAAACATGTATTAAATCAAATTATAAACTAATTAACTAAAATAATGCATAAAAACCTAATTAATCCTAAACTAACAAATGGATTACAACTAACATAAACCTATCAAACTAATGCATGAAATGTCCTAAAACACACATAAGACATGCTCTAAAACCTATCTAAATATTCAACTGATACCAATTGTTGGCCCAGATGTGTCGAAGAGGGGGGTGAATTAGACACTTAGCAGATTTTTAACCTTTATTTAAAATGTTTAGAGTAATGAAATCAGATTAAACTAAGTATGGTAAATCAAACACAGTAACAATAATGAAGACAAGACACACAAGATTTAGAGTGGTTCGGCCTTGCCTACATCCACCACCTAACCTCCTTAATTAGGATTTGTCCAAACTCTACTAAGGATCTTCTTACGGGTTTAAGAACGACCTTTCTCAACTTCTGGGTGTAAGAACAACCGTTACAAATCGAGCAACACTTGCTCCAAATCAGTGACTAACCAGTCACCAATACCAAGGTACAAGATGAGATATGATTTCCTTTACTTAGAATCAAAGTGATAATTACAAAGCTTTGGGTTGAACCTTCTGTTACCACAGATTCAGGAATATATGTATGATGAAGTGCAGCTGAAAATAGGTTCAAAAGGCTTTCTTCATCTTCAATGGATTTTTGAAAAGATATGAATGAAGATCAACTAATCCAGAAGACTTAACGTATTTCAAAATAGATCGAAAGTTTAAAGTAGCAAATAGAAGTAAAACTTTTAAGAGTATTTGCACAAGTGAAAACTATTTAAAGATTTGAAAACAGGCTATCGGTTTTCTTGTTGATCGTATTTTCAATCTACTCTACGGCAACATATATATAGATATAGCAATGGCGTACTGGACTTGAACTTTTCAAGTATGATTTTGGGCACAAAGCTATTTCAAAACAAGAAACATATTCTTTCCCAAAAAGGATTGATTCAGTCTGTGCAATTCCGGTGACAACACTTGAAACTTTTGATCAATCATGAAAATAGAATGTTCTGATAAAGTATTTGAATGTTCTAAAAAAGGTTTTGAACAATTCTAAAAAGGGTATTAGAAAAAGTGCAAATAGCAGCTTTATGACAGTGTTGGATTAGCGTCCTGATTTGTCAATTAGCGTCCTGACAAGTAAAGCTAACTTTGTTGTTTGTTCCTTGAGGGCGCCTATAGACTATAACTGTCCGATTGAACTGTGAAGTGAGGGTGCTAGTGGAACGTAAGCGTCCTGACTTACTTAACGTTTAAAATCGAATAAAGTTGTGAGGGCGCTATTTGAAGATAAGTTATTGGCCTAAGTGATTTTTTCACTTAGAAATCCCCTAAGTGTTTTGATGCTAACAAACAATATAACCATGGTGTTAATGGTTAAATTGAGTATATTTCAGCACCAAAAATCAAGATCAAGATCAAGGCCAATGCAAGACTTAAGCTCGTTCAAGATCAAATATATCAAGTTAAAGTCAAGAGGACATATTTGGCTTGCATAAAGTAAAAGCAATGTGGCAAGGTGGCAAGGTGGCAAGGTGGCAAGTGAAGCAAATTGAAGAAGAAGTCAACCGAAGTCAACCAGAGATCAAACAATGGATTGTAATTAAATTTCATATTGTAATTGCTTTAGATTCTCGTAAGTTGGAGATTTCTTCCTTGTTTGATTAGCCACTTGATTTTTGATCGATTTTTCTTGAAACCTTTATGCATTCGATTTTCAATTTTCATAATTTTCGGTTTACTGATTTATCATTGTTTTACCTTAGTTTTCATGCAAGCATGATCAAAAGTGTTTCAAAATTAGCTTTACTATAAAACAAATGCATTATAGGTGTGAGAAAATATTTTGAGCATGTATGTGTTAACTTATATGGTTCATCACTTAGCTCGTCCCTAAATATACTTTGATAAAGTATATTTTGATGATCACAATAAAAGTACTTTTCGGTGCTAAACGTGTGTGTATCAAGATTCCATCAAAGCACCTAAGGAAAGCAAAAAGCCAAGGAATGACTCGATCAAGGAACTCAAAGATCACATCCAACTGTCAAGTTCATTTCAATCAAAAGGACTTCAACGTTCACAGCATGATTTCAAGATCTCTTCAATCGAACGATTCGATCAAGCTTCAAGTCTACATCTCTCTATCAACGTTCAAGTTATTCAACTCAGCACAAAGCCCTTATTGAAGATCTCATAATGAAAAGTTGGATTTAACCCCCTTCTTGGGTGGACCAACAATTGGTATTAGAATGGGTTCTTTGAAATTGGTCTAACAACCTAGAGTCTAGATCCAATGGTTAATTTAGGGTGTGTCTTAGGTTTCTCGCGCCTTTGAATTAGAAACCCTAGCCATCACTTCAGCGATTTGAGTTTTTCGATTATCGCATTCGCTATGTAATCATCTCGATGACGTCAGCTCGCTTCTGCACGCCATATCACATTTAATGCATGACCGCCTTTGAGACGATTTTATAAAAATCTACACTTCGTCTTCACTTGCACCATCTGCAGTGAAATACCTTGTCGTCTCATCTTCTCAATCTCTCCAATGGCTTACGGAAACCTAGCATCCCAAAAGCGTCCATAGGAAAAATCTTCTTATTCAAGTGGGTTTTCCTTGTCTTCTTCCTCAGACGATTCAATTGAAGTTGACGAAGGATTTAGGCATCCAAGAACTATTTCCATGCCTCCTCTAGGTTTCCCTAGGGATGAATCGCAACTTCCCATAAAGCCAGGGCTAGAACCAGAGCCATCCCATGCCGATCACGGAGAATCTTCGATTAAGAATCTCTTAAGCCAATCTTTCCAGTCCAACTCTGCTAATTTTCAGTTGGTTGTCAAGCATCTTTTCGAACAGGAAAAGATGTTAAAGGAGCTTGAGAGAGTAACCATATTTCAAAAGGACATGTTGTTTACTCCTCTAAAAAAGGTGGACAAATCTGAAGTTGTTCTTGAAGATGCAATCAATGGGAGCTTCGCCTTTGCAATGAACCAGATTAGAAGGCTCGGTCCAGTTCTTCCCTATATCGAACTCATGAGTGCATGAATGGCCGAACAACCTCATCTGTCGAGATCAAACGCACCTCGATATCATATGATCAAGGCTCTCCTCATCTAGCTTGATTTCCACTTCTCCCTGCTCCTGTCTATTGGTCTGTCTGTCTGTCGGTCGGTCTGTCAGTCTTCCGATTGTAATATTTAAAACATCTTGTTAAATTTTTCTCTAGACCTTGAAAAACTCGTTACAATGTTTAATGGTTGCTTCCCTTTTCAATTACCAAAAAGTAGTTCATTTAGCTATCTTTCTATCTCTCATTCATCTTTTAATGTTTTACTATATTTGAATTATTGATCTACTTGAATTTGTGTGAATGTTATATTTCATATTCATATGCTGCACACACTAATCATTGTTCACAATCTACTTGATTTATGTGTGAATGCTATATTTTATATTTCCTGATAAACTGCATCATGATAAAATCTTAATACGTCTAATGCAATTATTAGTTTATCGATGACATCTTTCTTGACTAGTCACATCTATCTTGAGTATCTGATATGCTTATCTGTGACTGTCTGATAACTATCATGATTAGACTTATCTTGTATCTTATACTATATCGTGATTATTTATGCTAATTTTGAACTTGTGATATCAGATTATCTGATTAGTCAGGTAACACAATATCTAGGCTGTGCTTTAAGTGTTTATTTCTGCCTATGCTAGTTCACATCATGATCATGCTTGCTCTGAACTTAGAAAATCTTATCTATGCATGATTCATGTTAATATATATAGGCCACGTACACAACGTTATATCATACGCATATATCTTGAACAAAATACTGCCTACACTCTTAATTATTATCTTTCAGCATTATTCTTTCAATGATCTCCTGATTTTGATGCATCTGCTTCATACCATATCATGTTTGCATCAAACTCATGGATATCTGATTTCTAATGAGTACGTACCCTTCCAAATGATTTCTTATTAGAATTAGTGAATCAATCAATCTAGGCCGTGCTTTAATTGAAATTATTTGCTTAGTTTAGTTCAATGAATGTATGGTACTGCTTATATGATTTCTATGTAACTTAGCATAAATTCAACATGTTTAGATTTTGATACTCATCATATATATGTTTACATGTCTAAACTATGGAAATTTTATGCCATTGATGTTGCTTTCATATATTATATTCTGTACGCATCAATTGACTGTGATTTTTTAAATCTAATAGATGCCATGTACTTCAACTACATATTTTACAGATTATTAGAATCATAATAGCTAGGCCTTGCTTAATCATAAATCTCTCTGCCTATGCCATAAGTATGCTTGTGCTTGTTTATTTACATATCTTAAAGCATACTCTGTCTTTGGTTTGGTTTAATTATCAAATTTATATTTATGCCAAACACTAAGGAGAATAATTGCCCACGATTAAAAATTCTTTATGAATTCATCTTTCAGAAATACTTTCTCATTCCCTCTCACTACGATTCTCGGCTACGACATTATTTCAAATATTTTAGCCTATGAATAAGTCAAACTATTTTTCTATGCGCTCAAAAATAAGATATGTTTTTCTCGTGACTACTAGTATAGCAGACCTTACGCATTCTCACGTACCTAACTATGACACGTTGTCATAAATCATCATGAGGGTGAATGCACAAAGTAAGGGGGAGTCTCCATGTAACGGGGAGCTTCGCTACTTTACTTAGTCACAAGGGGAGATCTTGGTCTCTTTTCTTCACTCTTTGATGATATCAAAAGGGGAGAAGAAAAATAAGAGGAATAGATGGGGAAAAGAAATTTACAATAATCTTTTTGCTTATGCGTTTAATTTTTCGATTTGTTTGTCATCATAAAAAATGAGGAGATTGTTAACCTATATGGTTTATCACTTAGCTCGTCCCTAAATATATTGTGATAGAATATATTTTGATGATCACAAACAAAGTACTTTTCGGTGCTAAACGTGCGTGTATCAAGATTCCATCAAAGGAAAGCAAAAAGTCAAGGAACGACTCGATCAAGGAACTCAAAGATCACATATAACGGTCAAGTTCGTTTCAATGAAAAGGACTTCAACGTTCACATCATGATTTCAAGATCTCTTCACTCAAACGATTCGATCAAGCTTCAAGTCTACATCTCTTGATCAACGTTCAAGTTATTCAATTCAGCATAAAGCTCTTATTGAAGATCTCATAATGAAAAGTTGGATTTAACGGTTATGAAAAATGAGAAATACACAAAGTATTTAAGGTATATCTTTCTCTAATCGTTATTGCTCAAAATGTTTTTCAAAACCATGCATAAATCATCTACATATGTTTTTCTAATCTGCATGTTTTGATTTCATGATTTTATGGTATTTCAAATGATCTAATACTCGTTATCATTTTCATAGACTTTTGCACAGAGTCCTTTTCAGACTTACTTATACATGAAATAAGTTTTTCCAAAACTTTCCTCTTTCATGATATCTGAAAAGAACTTGAATGTTAGTGAAAATTGCAGTTGCCATTTTCATATGACATTCTAGTCGTTGTGTGTAAACGTTCATATTATTTGAACTTCAAATGTCTAACAGCTATGTCCCACTAAGTCTATAAATACCAGCACTTAGGATCAAACAACTTGCTAATCACTTTGTGTTGTGCCAATACTTTTTGATAGTTAGATTGTGTCAAAATGAATTTCATTTTCTAATCTTTCAAAGTATTTATCACTCATACCTTTGAAAATCTATTTTTATTGGTATCAACTCAAATTCTCAGCACTGATTCATATTTGGTATCATTCTTGCTGGAGATAGAATTTGAGAAATAGTTCAAGATATACAGTTGTACTTGATTTCATATCTTAAGTATTGTATTGAACTATATCAGTAGTTGCGTTAACTACTAATCATTGAACCAAAAGTTTTTATACTTATATTCTATATCTATTTTGAAAACTGTCTATGTTTTTGATTTAGACCAGTCCTTCGTTTTATACGTCAATGTTTATTTGGTATATTTTATTTTCGAAGAAGCACTGATTTCATATCTTATCATTCATGATTTTCGTAACTGCACTTGAGCAATGCCGAACATTGAAAGGTAAGGGACTGAGGGTGCATTTCAACTTAGCATTACGTATTTCATATTTCATATCTTTGTAATGCTATGTACTGAACTTAATGTAAAGTGTTCTACTACGTTAGAACCAATCAAGATGTTAGTGTTGTAATGCTGGTGTGCTTCTGGACTGAAACAACCAGGACAAGTGAAGGTAGTTCACTTAATGATTTCAGGATTGAAATCATAATGGTTGTCTCTAAACCTGTAAAAGAGAAACTGGTTCATCCTCATCCCGTAAAAGGATAGGTGCGTCCTTAACCTGTAAAAGGATAGGTTATCTCTTAACCAGTAAAAGAGAAATGGTTCTTCCTTACCCTGTAAAAGGAACATGGGTTTCTCCTTGTCTCAAATAAAGGAAATACGGTTCTTCCGTATCTCGTAAAAGGAACATGGGTTTTTCCTCATCCCGGAAAAAGAAAAATTGGTTCATCCTTAGCCCGTGAAAGGATAGGTTTACCTTTAACCTGTAAAAGGGTAGAGGTAACGGTTTGGTTCTCACCCGTAAGAGAATCAGTTAGTGGATTGAGAAAATCCTAATCGAGAGTTTAGGTAGTGGACGTAAGCTTGGCCGAACCACTACAAATCTTTGTGTCACACGTTTGCATTTTAGTTTGTGTTCTAACATGCATCATATTCCAATATACCCTTGTACATCACTAAGTTATTGGAAGATACATTTAAAAATTGACCATCGCACCCAATTCACCCCCCTCTTGGGTGGACCAACAATATGCTTATTTTCAAGGAACTCAAATCAAGAAGAAGATCTTCAATTAAAGGGGGTTTTATCTTTTAATTTCTATTTCTTAAATTCTTGCAATGTTTTTTTCCCTTGTTCTTCATCTTTTCTATCTTGTATTGATGGATTTAATGTTGGGTTAATTGAATACTCTAGGGTTTTGATTGAACTATTTTGAATCTTAAGATTTTATTATCTTTTATGTGTTGTTGAGCAATTTCCATGTTCATTTACAATTGTCAGTGCTTAATGCTTTCAAATCTTTGGCCAATTTTTTAATGAACTTAGATTTGATATCTAACACTTGGAATAGGGGATATTGAATCGGAGAAAGATAATTACAACCTAGGGAATTTGTATCGTGTTGGGAGACCTACAAAACCCTTTGAAATCGTTTTGAATGAATCAAAGATCTTAGCGCATTGTTATTTGATTGACCTATCACTCGGGAGAGGGGATTGATAGTTTAAGAATATATTCAAGTTGACACTTAGAAGAGGGACTTGAATGATTAAGGATTCATGGTTTATTAATCAAGGATTTAATTCAGTAACAAAATATTTAGAGATCTTAAAAAACAACATAGTGATATCAAACCCTAGAACTTATTATCCATTGATTTCTCTCTAATTTTTATTTCATCTTGTTTGTTTCTATTAGCTTTTGTTTAATTTGCATTTCATCCATTAATTCACTCCACTATGATCACCTAGATAAAATCAAAAACATTGTAGAATTGGACATTAGGATTAGTAAAATCACATTTCCTGTGGATATGATAACCCGATTCACCTCGGATATATTATAACTTGATATTCATATACCTACGAATCTAAATTTACCGCATCAAGTTTTGGGCATCGTTGCTGGGGAAGGTGTCAATTTTGCATTTATTAATACCAATTCGAAGTGATTTTGGTCTTAATTTATGTATTGTTGTTTGTTTGTTATATGCTTTAAAAATATATATATATTTCTTTTTTTCTGATTTTTCTTTTTGTAGAAATGGCACACAATTATAGTCACTCCACTTTCCAAGATGATTTTGGGCAAAGTGATCCTATGGCAACATTATTAGCAACAATGTCTTACATTCAATGTCAATTGTCCCGTCTTGACCAAAATGTATCAAATCTTTATGAAGCAAGAAATCAACAAGCGATGGAAAGATTGAGAGTTGCAAACATGGGATATGCAAGAATGGGTCCAAGTATGGAGCAAGTTCAATATGGTTACCATTGGACGCATGATTATATGGGTGATCCTTCACCTTATCAATACCATCCGGGTAGCTATAAACAAGAGGACTACAACTACACCTATTCATGGAATGGCATGCAACCTCAATCGAGCATGTATGATCAAATTTGCGAGCATGAGAACTACTCCCACGACCAAGTTGAAAAGAAGCCCTCCTTAAACGAGATTGTTGATGAGTTTTTGTCAACATCGAAGCGTATGGAAAAGATGTTGCGTTCAATCATGAATGGGATAGTTCAAGAAGGGCCACTTGCTTCAAACAATGATGGAGAGGATGTTAAGGGGGATAATTTTCTATTCCAGGAGATGACACCACCACCACCACCAAGACAGTTGACTATCCTTGAAGAAATGCAAAGATATGAGGCTTTGAAAAGAGAAGAAATGAATACTCAAACATACATGACAACACCACCACGACAATTGAGTATTCTAGAATAAATGCAACACTATGAAGCCTTGAAGAAAGAAAAAATGAACAGCTAACAGGTGGATGTGCTTGAGTGTGATGATGGTGCCTATGGATGCGCAATCAAGTGAACCTATGATTCCATATGCTGAAGAGGTACCTAAAAAGGTGGACAAGTGCTTGGATGCAAAGGAAGATAATTTTTACTTTGAGGAGTCATTTGCTCAAGGGCTACAAATCGAAGTTGTGGTGGTTAATAACAATGTTCACAGCCATTTCGAGGTACTTGGATGTCAACGTGTAAATCTTTGGAAAGCACAAATGAAGAATTTTGATGGCACTCCTCCGTTACATAGGAGCAATGCTACATCAGACTTTACATCCCTAGTGGCTGATCACTCGTGTATCTTTTTGTGGGAGGAGTTCACGAGTCCGGTGAAGCCATCAATGCGACATAACGAAGATGACGAGAGGATGCTGGAAATCATAAGGAAACATACACGGTTCAAATAAGAAGAGAAAGTCTAGTTAAAGACTATAAAAAAACGCTTGTTGAGAGGTAACCAAACCGGTTTTTAGTTTTTATGTTTTGTTTTATTTAGTCATTGCAGTATAGATTTTGAATTTTTGTTTTTCACTATTGATATTCATTTTTGTCCCTTCTCAGGTTTCAATTCAAGTTTGGGGGTCCTCATAGATGCAATCAGCAAGAGCCATTGTGAAGTGCTACACATACGGGCAAAGGGAGTCTCGTTACTTTTCCTTTTATCTTGCTTTTATATGTTGATGTTTTTGCATTGAGGACAATGCATACTTTAAGTTTAGGGGGGAGTTTGAGCTTTTTGGTGTCTTTACTGAAAATTTTTGAAAATATTTGTGAAAACTTTTGTTTTTGCATGTGTTAGATCAATGAATAATTTTATAGTCTTCTATGAACTTTGCTTTGATTCAACTTTGAATGGATTATCTAGGATTGGATTAGTACTTGTTTTTTAGCATAAACCTTGGAAAACTAGATAGCACACTTAAGTCTGTGTGCTTGATTTACTTGTCGTGCTTATTGGATATCTTTGTTGGCTTTTGAGTATGCAATCATGATTATGAGTGCCACTTGCATGATAATTCGAGATTTTGTAAGCAAGCATCTTTAAATCTCAATTTTTTTCAAAACTTGGCTCTAGAACTCGTTGATCTTTTCTTGAGGCGAAATCATAGGAATCAGACCATGAGAGACATGATTTTGACCATTTTTTGATCGACTGAGCCATAAACCCCACCTAACTGTTGAATTACCCCTAGTCACCCTATTTGAGCCTTATATTTCGTTTATTGTCACATAAAATGATTAGCCAAGGCTGTTCACTGAAAACTGCAAGTGTATGGTGACAGATAGTAGTAATAACCGATGAAGATCGAGTTGTCGTCCTCTGGGATTGCACACCCCACCAAATACCGTTTTCACTAATTTCTAATTTTATCTAGTGATCAATTTTTGGAGTTTCAAATAATTAAAATCAAATAAAACTAATTAAGATGAACGAATTACGAGAAAAATCAATACATGAGAAATGTCTAGAGAATCAATTTCACCTAACGTTCAATTATGTAATTTAAACATGCTTATTACCAAATCAATTTCCTAATTTATAAGTCAAAACCCTTGCGTCTCTAATTCCCTCTCGAGCGCCGAATTAGAATGTATTGTCCAAAACAAGGTTCAATCTCCCGATAAAACCTAAATTCTAAACAACCCATTAAACTCCATGATTTTCCTATAACTTTATGAAACTTTGTAAACCTCTCGATTCTACAACAATTTCATGTCATAATCCCCCTTTTCTAACCTAGAAAACCCTCTCTTGAATGTCGCCTTTCAAGTCTAACTTCATTCGATTTGTGATCAAGAAACCGAAAGCATTAAGTATATGAAATCATGAATAAACTATAGAAATTTCATTGATAATAAACTAAATCTAAAACTAAACCATAATATTCAAGTTAGGATCCATCTCCTCTGTAGAACTAGAGCACTAAGGGGGTAGCGCTGCACTACAGTGCAGATTTATACACTGGTTCTCGCTTTTCTCCATTCTTTCGCACTTTCTTGTACACTTTTTGCACATGATCTTGGTCACTTTTCACCATCACTTGGGCCTTGATTCACCACACTTTCAAGCTTTTATTACCTACAAAACAAAACAACCATAGTACGGAAATCAACAAACTAACAAAATATTAGCAATTAAGATGAAACTATGATATAAAATGAACATACTATTATGCAAATGTCCCTAAAAATCATATTTATTTTCCTAAACAAACCTAAAGTATTCTATTCATGAAACCAACTGAAATTAACCTCTAAAACACACAAAAATGCTAAGTGCACTTAAAACACTAAATATGCAAATTAAGCCAAAACACCTAGAAATTGGTAAAATATATTTAAAAACCTAATAAAATTCATACAAAATACCACGTATAAAACTCAACTCATAAAATACCCCCAAACTTAGGACTTTGATTGTCCCGAGCAAAAGAAAAAAAAAACTAAACTAAACACATGATTAACACTTCCCTTTTAAAGCCACATTCTCGCACAAATATAGACTTAACTCAACATTGTAACCACATATATGGCCTCTAAGATTACACCAAAAAGAACATTCAATTTTGGAAAAAACTTTAAGAGTATAAATTTATCTAGAATTTCAACCCAACTCTCACCAAGTTTTGTCTTCTTTCACATATGAGTACATAACTAATCTCATCAAACTAATCATGCAAGTCATGAACAAGTGCAAGCACGTGTAAAATATGAGATGTAGCACCCGTGCCTTTAGGTGACGTCATTTTGACCCATAGTGTACACGCAGAGTACCTGTATACGTATTCGTATACGTATGTGTATATGTATTTTGATGCTCGAAGCATATAAGTTCGAGTGTATTTGCATGATTTTAGGTCATAAAGACTGCGCATGAAGTTTCGGAACCATCGGAGACTCGTTCGACGTCAAAACTTGTCGAGAACGGTGTTTTGGATCCAGTGGAGCTCGCTCCACGGAGGAAGAAATTTTTGTCACAAATTACATCAATGGTTTGATCTCCTATGTCCGTGGTCTGATTGAGCTGAAATGTTTTCAGCTAATTCTTATATGATATATCTTCATTATGAAGGGTGAAGATCTTGATCGGAGATGCCTACTATGAGTTATAAGACTCCAAACACTGTTTCACGGATTTTTGGATTTTCTTACGCAGTTTTGATCAAACAGTTAGATCTTGGAATCCCACCGTTGAATTGAGTCGAACATTTACCAAAATGTTGGTAACTGAATCATGCAACTTTTGAACGGTTAAGATGTTAAATTGGTGGGTATTTTGTAAGAAATGGACTATCTAAGTGAAAGTTTTGCAACAGGAAAACTGATTTTTTGATAGTTTTTGGCATCTTTTAGTTGTGGGCCCAAGCATGTCTATTTAAGCAACCAAAACATAATTTTAGGCTCATTTTTCTCATTTCTCAGCCAGAAAAGAGAGAAAGGAGCTGGAGAGAAGAAAATGAGAGGAAACCTAGGGTTTGTGGATTTTGCTCAAAATCCCTAAGGTTTACATGTTTTTCCTCATTGTTCTTCCTTCAATCACTTTGGTTCATGCATACTAGTGTTGTTTTGATGCATACATTGTATGAAACCCAGATTTGAAGGGGTAGTGGAAATCAAATGTTGTCCAAATGCTTTTCATGTTTGATATGTGTGTTTAGAGTGTGTTGGGAACCCTCTAAAGGCAAAAACCCCAATTTCTAACAAGTTAGAAATTGGTAGGGTTTAGTACAAATGACCTAGTCTTGGTTCATTGACCTAGACTTTGATTTAAGCTTTGGATGCCATCTATGATGGACTGATCAGTATTAGGGACTGATTCATGTATTTAGGTTGAGATTTTAATGGTAAAATCATATGGTTTAGTATAAATGGTCATTGTTTGGTTCATGGCCTTAGGCTTTTCCAAAAGTCATGCATGTCAACTTTGTTGTTCTAGGTGGCATTCTGATTGAAACCATGTTGTTAGATCAGTAAATTTTGTGGCTATGTATGGTGGCCTAGTGTAAAATCGACAATATGGCCTACGTATGAAAATTTCCAAATTTGGGGCTTTTGATGCTCTTGATAGAAAATATGGAAAATTATGCAATGTAGGTCTACTTGGACATGATTAGGGTTGTTTAATGATTGAATTCAGTGGGTTCTCATAATGGACACCCTAAAGTTGACTAATTTTGATCAAGGCAAGTATTTGACATTTTTCATGTACTTTGGCAATTTTGCATGTAATTTGGGGATTTTGCCCAAATTGGGACTTTTCACCCAAAACAAGTCAATTTATGAAATTGACTTGGGGATTGTTTAATTGGACCCAAATTGAGTAGAATCATGGGTTTAAAATGTTAGAACCTATGTTAAATTGATATGACTTAGTTCATTTTAACCTTATGTTTTATATTGGCCTACTTGGGGGTTTTGACCAAGACTTAGTCAATTGATGAAATTGACTTGATGTATAGTTTAATTGACCCTAATTATAATTGAATTTTGTGTATATTAGTGGTTGGATCATGGGATCACCTTATTACATTCAATTTAGGTCAATCTTAGTTTAATTGAGTCTAAATGATCAAGTTGGGCAATATGGAAATTGGCTCAAGGGGGTAATCAATTTAGAATCTAATTGACTTTAGATTGGGTTTGAACATGGGGTTTTGACACACTTTATGACTGATTTTCAGTTGTGTGAACCATGTTATTTCCAGGTCTTGTGATTGATCTTGAACCTGTTTAGTCAATTGGAGAGTTTTGGCGATTGGATTGGCTAGACTTAGCCAATCAAGAGTGAGTGTTCTTTTACTCTTGGATTATTTATATGTGGCATTGTAGTATAGAAATGTTTTAAATGCTTATGTATCATGGTATGCATGTTTTAATATTCCATGGAATTCATTTGAGCATAATTCATTGGGATGACAATTTGGGTTGAGGCTCCTAGTTGGAATTTCTACTTTTTGGGAATTCGCGTAAGTCTAGCGGCGATCCCAGTTGTGTACCTGGCAGAGGGTTTTATGGCTTGTGTATGGGTAGGTTAGTTTAGGCTAATCTTACGTGCTGCACAACCCCAGAAATCCTATTAGGATACGAGTATTGTGTGAGTGTTCAGGTACTATGTTGACCTAGTTGCCATTGTTGATGAACCCATGATGCAAAATCGGTGATATACATGGCTGAACATGGTGACCTAGTGTAAATAGGCAATATGGCCTAAGTATGGAAAATTTAATATTTTAGGGCTTTTGATGCTTTTGGCCTAGAATCATTGAATTGATGCAATTTATGTCGAATTAAGCATGATTATGGTTGATTATGCTACTGATTTGGTGGTTGTGACCATATCATGGGTTAGGCCTACTTGTGATCAAGTGACCCAATTTGTGCATGTTTATACCTAAGGAATTGGAAATTAGTATTTTTGATTAATTGAATGGTTTATGAATGAGAACTATGCATTAGAGGCCTAAGTCATGTGATTTGAGTTGAATGATGGGATTAGATGGGATTTAGGCCTATTGTCTATATGTGGGCTGATTTAGGGTTGATGCGTAATGTCTATGTGATTGAGCATAGAAATTGATGTATGGTTGGATATTGATGAATGTTTCAGGACCTTGATTGGGTTGATTCGGTTTGGTGTCCGTGTGTGGTTAGATACTCTTCCGAGGCTTGGTTGTGAGTAGACTTCATTTGTGATTATATCTTTTATGTGATCATATTACTTATATATATTGTATGTTGAAAGCATGAATGTGTCCTAATGTTTTGAATGATGCATTGATTTGAGAAAACCTTATGACTTTGGTTGGGCCCATCTATCTGGCTAATAGGGGGACTTAACCTTGTCATAGGAGGGTTTTAAAAAGGAAATATTTGGGGATGAGAACGGTACGGTGAAATAGACGTGCACTAGTAACCCCAATGCCTGTGGAATGTTGATCCAAATTGATAAGCTTTTACTTGCATCGAACTTATTATAAATGCTTGATATCTATATGTTATGAGCTTTTAATCATGCTACACATTGACATGCATACATGATATTTATTGTTCAGTATTGATAGCATATTTGAATTCTATTCACTGGGCACCGTTGGCTCACCCTCATTTTCCTTTTTCAGGTCCTTCTGTCCCGAATAAGGGCAAAGGAGTAGTCATATCTTGAGGGCCTTGCTGGTGAGAGAATCCAAGTCCTCGATGTGAGTTGAGAGGCATTCTGATTGAACTGTGTTTTAAATTATGAAGTATTATATTTTGGATTATGTAATTATAATACTTACCAAATTGTAGTATGGGTGAGTTGGGACTTGTTAGATAGACCATGTTGACATATGACGGTTTATTTGTACCCTTAGTTTTGGACTTTATGTGTATGTCAATCTTGATGGACTGTAGGGATTATGACGATTTTATTTATGGTTCATTTTTATGGAGTATCTCTTGTCTTGGATGATTAATACGGTTGGTAGTTTTGTTTAGTACCTGTTTATATTATGTCGTTGTTTGGGATAAGGTTCGTAGGGTCTCAACCCCCTCACGAGGGTTGAGGACTGGTTTGAGATGCCTACGCCTGGCGTCCCGCCCCAGCATTCCGCAAGCCATTCCTAGCGGGGTTGGTGTTTCGGGGTGCGGGGTCGCCACAGGTGGGGGGTGACATTTTATGGTATCAGAGCATCCAGTCCACGACCCGCCCAAGTCTACCGAATCAGGGGAAGAAATTAATTACTAGATATAAAATATCTCTAGAACTATATATATATATATATGAATTATATACAGTTGAGATTTATATTAAATATATATATCTAGAAAACTATATAGTTTTTATATAGTTTAGATTTAAATATATATATAGTTATGATTTATGAAAACTATATATATGGTTATGATTAAATATATATATCTATATATCTATGTATATATGAGATACATATATACCATGTTGTTAATGGAAAAATTTGGATGAAAAATTTTATTAGATATATATATATCTCTAGAACTATATATATATATATATAGTTGAGATTTATATTAAATATATATCTAGAAAACTATATATTGTTTTTATATAGTTTAGATTCAAATATATATATAGTTATGATTAAATATATATATATATATATCTATATATAGATGAGATATATATATATATATATATATATATATATATATATATATATATATCATATTGCTAAGGAAAAATTTTGATTAAATAATGGCATAAACATCAAGAGAAAAATAGAAAATATTATCCAACGCACAAAGCATAAATCTTAAAAATGTTAGGAATATATTTTGTGTCCTTCACAAATTTATTTTCCTTTCAACAAAAGAATGGCCACAAGTGAAGCAATGACTTCTAGTAGTAGGGAACCAATTCCCACTAGACTCAAGGAATTGTCTAAAAGGGAGGTTATGACTATGAGGAGTATCGACAATAGAGATCTCTACCTCCGGCCCATCCTTCTCGAAAAACTTTTGTTATTGAACATAACAAAAGTTAAGGGCCACGTCTCCTACAACTTGATGAAATCCTTTTACGGAGCCATGAATTGCATAGGACTCCAAGAAGATGAGATCAACCCTGTTTTGGAGACAATAGTCAAGGGAACAAAGATTTCTATCAACGTCGAAATCATTGCACGACTTATGGAGATTCCAATTGAAGATAGAATCATTGATCCACACGAACCCTAGACAGTTGTAGAGATCGCAGAGTCCAACGAACAGTTGTTCAATTTCCTCACCAAAGAGTCGTACACACAATCAACGTACACCAATCTTCCAAACAATCTCCTTAAACCATCTCTTGCCGTACTTGGAAAGATCGTATTTGACAACATCTTGCCAGGACTAGAGGCACTATGTCAAGGGCTCAACTTCTTGTGTTATATTGCATAGAGAAGAAAATTAAGGTCTCCCTACCTCACATCATCATCCAACAAATGTTGAGAGTGATTCAAAACCCTTTGAGAAAGGATCTCCTCGGCTACGGAGTCTTGATCATGAGAATGCTATACGAGGCAAACGACAACACTTTTGATAAGTCTTCGAAGCTGATCACTGAGGCGGTTACAACATCCTCTATCGTCAAGACATATGTCACAAGTAAAGGGGTAACTGACGAGGAAGTATTCAACGCGACATTAAGAAATGCCGAAAGAATGAGAGACGAACATGGACGTTGTCATCGAAGAAGTCGACGCAAGATTCCTGTCAGGGAAGTACCAAATAATGAGCCTAACCAGAATCCTACATCAAACCCCGCCCCGAATAATGCTCCAACCGATCAACTATTCATTGAGGAAGATTTATTTGCCAACCTAAATCAACCTCAACCAAATCAAGATAGACAAAGTGCTCAAGTAAATCCACCAACCTGGAATGTGCCAACTCAAGGCAACACTTCGTACTAAAGGTTTCCAACTCCAAAGGTACCGTATTGGCCAGTTCCACAAGTTCTTGTGAACCAACAACAACAGAATTGGGCGACACCAAATTATGGAAGACAGGACATCCCAATGAGCCCACTATTTCAAGACTTTTCAACCCAAGCAAATCCAAATGTTCAAGAGGTTCCAGTTAGGGGATCCTCATACAATCAAAACAACTACCCCTCACCTATGAGTCACCCGTACAACCAATATTTTCTACCAATGCCAACGGCCTACCCTCCACCTATGGGACAATCGACCCATCAACCATCGATGAGACAATCGACTAATCCATTCAAACAATTAAATGTGATCGTATCCAGTATTGCTGAGATAAAAGAGACTCAAAATGATTTGTTAACACGTATGCAAAACTTCGAAGAACAACGAGCAAATTCTCAACCTTCTTGTAGTAGTCGTTCTGTACCTAGCAGGAGGTCTACGAGGAGCGGTAGTAGGCAGGAAAATCAAGATTGATTACTAGCATTGTAAACTTTTCTTTTATATATGAATGAGGATGTTTTGTTTAAGACCATCTTTGGTGGGCCGACTTACAACCATTATTTCTTTTGTATCACTAACTTTGGAGTGGTATGGGACACAACAAAATTGGAGGATACTAAACAAAATGTGGACGTAAGAATACCCACGACCTTGTATGAAAAAAAAACATTTGGAGAAAGTTGCATTACTAATATTATCACTAAGTTTACACGGTATGGGACGAGTAAATTTGGACGATACTATTAGTGAACTACTGTTCAACCGATGTTTTATAGAGATCGTGTTCATACAATTTAACTTGGTTAACACCCTTATTACCAAAGTCATGTGGTATGGGACACACGAACTTGGATAATAATCGAAAAGACTAAGAATAAGAGTTTAAATACATAAGATTGCGATAGAACGTTAGATCAGGATATTTTTCGAGGCAAATCTTACAATTCTTATGACTCGTATGGATTTTCAATGAAATATATATGTATGTTCACAAAAACAACCAGAACCAAATCATTTGAAATACTTGCAAAGTTTTATACTTATTATATAAACATTCTAACCTTGTTTTTACACCATAGCCAAGCATACGAGGCACATAAAATTCTTTGATTCCTCAACAAAAACCTTACACTATACTTAGAAAAATAGGTTATTTTTTATATTGCAGTACTCTCGAAATTGTTGCTAAGCATACTATAACATTATACTTGGTTACAAATCCTAAATCTTCGTTTTATTTTCTCTTTGCCAGTAAGAAAATGCAAACCAGGAAGAGAGGAAGGTCACGTACTGTTCGTTCAACAGAGGAGGCACCTCTTGAGATTCAGAATCAGGAACCACCGCCTCCGACGACAGCACGAGCCACACCCGACACTGCCACTACATCTGGGTAGGCAGTGCCACCCCAACCCGCACCCTTTGCCATGCCTTCGAGCATGGAAGCCTTTTTCGTCGGATTTATTGAGGCGATGAAATTCACTGTTCAAACGACCGTTCGTGAGACTGCGACCAATCAGGTTGTCATTGTACAGGCACCTGTGAGATCTAGGTCGAAGACTCAAACCGACCAGATTATGAAGTACAAGTGGTTACAACCTCTTACTTTTGCTGGTAGCATTGATGCTGAAGAGGTGCAAAAGTGGTTGGATAAGTCAAAGATGGCTCTCGATGCAATGGGAGTCGATGAGACTTCAAAGATTCCACTAGCGACCTACCAACTTGTTAGTGGAGCAAACACACGGTGGATAACAGTAAAGGAGGACCCAAGGGTCAACATCGCGGATATGACTTGGCAATAGTTCGAGTCAATGTTTATTGATGAGTATTTTCCCAGCGCTGTGAAAAGGCAGAAATGCCAGGAATTCGCTAAATTATACCAAGGCAGCATGACCGTCAGGGAATATGCTGGCAAGTTCAAAGAATTATCGGTCTACTCTCTCTCTCCACCATCTCAACGGAGCAAGATAAGACCGAAAAATTCTACAATGGCCCGCGTCCTGATATTAGACAAGCTTTTTCGATCTTGGATCTCAAGATTTACAAGGAGGTCGTTGACAAGGCCATGAGTTTTGAGCAAGAGAAGATCGTGCAAGAGCAGAGAATGAATAGGGAAAAATGGCCTACAACGTTTTCCCAACAGGACTCACAACAGGGCAACAAGAAGAAGCCCTACAATAACCAAAACCCAGCCCTCCTAGTCCCTGTTCAGAAGATTGAGGCCACAACCCCTGCGGCTACACCATCTAACCCAAACCATCAGGGTTTCTGCAATCATGGCCGAGGTGGCCATTATGGCAGGGGTGGCCGTCGAAACGACAATGGCAGAGGTGGTCGTCAGCACCACGATCAGCATGGCCAACAAAACGATCCGCAGTATCGGCCGACATATTACAACTGCTGCCAGAAGGGCCATGTAAAATATGTCTGTCCGCACCTTCAGCAACCTATTCCCGTTGTTCCAGTCCAATGCATGATCAATATAATAATAGTGTATATGCATGAGTATGATAATCTATATGCATGATTTTCAAAAAGATGGAAGACATATTGTGGTTGGAACGTGTAATGGTTACTCTAACATACTAAGATTCTAAACAAGAATTACAACCATGAAGCTCTTGCATCTTTGTGCAATGTTGTTCCATCCACATTCTTTGACAGTATAGTTGAATCCATCTGATATAGTTAGTTAGTACTAAAATAACTAAGTCAAAGAGATTAGTGACCACATGTATGTTGTTTGTAATCATCAAAACAAAATAGGGTGAGAGTCGTTAAATCAACAGAGTCATCCATGCATTATCGTGTACACAATATACATAGGAATGAAGTTTGTAATCATCAAAATATCTTTTCTCATACAAGACATGAGGGTTATTAAAATAACAAAGGGACGACTCACCTCTTCATCTTCCTCGTCTATTGTTTCCTCAAAATTTGCGTAAAATATCTTACGCATTCATCATTGATTGCATCTTCCATTTCTAGCATCGCATCCCACTTCCACTTATATATTATGTTAAAAGCCCAACGATCCTGAGGTGTTTCCTCCACTGGGTTCCTGGAAGAAATTGTCTTCTTCTTTTGGAACTTGCTCCATAACTTTTGTTGTTAGGCCTTCACAAGGTAGACATGGAGTGGATTCTCTTTCCATTTTCTTTTTCGTATATTTTTCCCATTGGGGTTGATTTCTCTGCACTTCTACTTCTACTTCCACCTTCCTTCTCTATTTATAGCGTGGAGAATGAAATATTTTTTTTAAACCGGTTTGACCCGCCTGGCCAACTAACCCAAACTAGCTTGACATAGCCAGTTTGGGCGGCTTGACCAGCCTATACTTCTACTTCTACTTCCACTCTCTTTCATTCTCCATTCATCAATGCCCCTTTTTCTACTTCTTCAATTCTTTTTTCTAACTTCAATTCCCTATTTCCCTTCTACTAACTTTTCCTAACTAACTCTCCTTTCAATTATTTCTCAACTAATATTCTATATGTAACACCCCTAAAAAATGGACCATTTTAGACCAAATAACGTGCAATACATGCACATGTAAACCCTAAACATTATTAAGAAAGAAAACACGTCGAAACTGTGCACCAAAACCTTCGCATCGGCGCCTGAAAAAACCAAAAAATAAGCTAGGCACATGCCCAAGACGTTGCCCAGGAATTTTTGCTCCATCTTTTTCTATAAATAGGGGGGTCCATTTGTACTCAACCATCACTTTTGGAAACCCTTTCCCCTTCTAGAAAGTGTTGTGACTTTGCCGACTTTGCACCGAGACTTTAGCTTTGACAGTTGTGTCGAAACTTGCATCCTAAGGTGGGGATGAAGGCATAGGTTTGCATATTCATTTACTTTATGATAAGCCTAGCATTGCATTGTTTATATACATGATACCATGCTACATTACTTCATGCATTGGGCATACTATTGATGGGGGTGGTCCCTTGTCTTTGAGACAACCATGGGAACCTTCGTGATGCGGTTGGGCACCATTGCTTGCAGGAATTGGAGCTGCATTGCACTCGACCCCTTGATTTCAAAGGGGAACCATCACATGATGAGAAAAAGCATCTGGGCCGCGGTGAACCACATAGTTGCTATTTGATTTATAAAGTACACGTACGCTGGTACAGAGGATGCTACTGCATTTCATGATTGTAATTATTAACGTGGATTGAAATGCTTATACTATGTGCTGCTGTATTTATCTTCTGTAAATGTTGCGTTCACTTTGCATGATCCACAGAGCTATGAGCTCACCCTGTTGCTTCATCTTACAAGGAATTAAGCTGGGTTAGGGTTGATCTGTACAGGGGGCAGTTACCAGTCCCAACGTTATCTTTTTTTTTACCAAGGAGCTGAGATGTAGCCACCTTATTTTGATGGCATTGGCCATTTAATTTTGTGGGGGTTTGTCCCCTTTTATTTTGTCTCTTTGAGACCACTACCTGCACAACTCTATTATATTTTGAACACCTTTATTATATTAATGAAACAATCTTACCTTTGATATATTATGTGTCATGAAATGGGCCATGTTTCTGTTGCAAATTCCTTATTGTCATATCCTATGTGGAGGACTGTGAATGTATTTGTCTAGATATTAGACAAACCTGAATCCAACGGGGTGTGACAATAATAATGGTATCAAAGCGAAAATGGTCTTGCGCCGAAGTTGGCATATTTTAAAATAGGAACTTTAAAATATGTATAGAGGCACATATATGTTCAAATTTTGAAAATCAAGATTTTGACCATGTTGGAGCCAAAATTCTTTTGAGATACATATCTATATTTCAAATTTTGAAAATCAAAATTTTTGGATCATGTGGGATGTTTCAAATTTTGAAGATCAAAATTTTTGAAAGTTGGAGCCAAAACTTTAATAAGTGTTGAGATTTTTTTTATTATTTCAAATAATAAAATTTTTGGACTCGACATGTGCCCAAGCACTTGGTTGTGGCTTTTGGCTATAAAAAAGGGGGAGAGAGGGGGGGCTTCATTCCAAACCATCCCCCCTCCTCTCTTCTTTTAAGAAATTATATACTTTTAGTGAAGTTTTAGTGTTTTTCTACAAGATTTTAACACTTTTTTTTAAACTGTTTTCTATAGAAAAACTAAGTTTTTTATTTCTTTTTCAAAGTCTAATCAAGGATGAGTTGTAAATCTTCAAGTGGAAAGAGAATCGTCGAAGAAGATGAATCTTCACTACTGAACTCATGGCCAGTAGAGACGATGCGTGAAGTACTCCTACCACCTGAGTATTATCCACACGTTGATCAAAAGCTTAAGGCAATCAAGTGGATAAACGTTACTTGAGTGGTGGGGTACATATATCCGACTCTAATTAAAAGTTTTTACGAGAGGTTTAGTGTGCAAAATTTAAGTTCCTTAGATAAGACCCTCCAAGTAACCACAAAGGTGCATGGTGTACAGATCGAGCTAACCCCCACTATTTTATCTGATATCGTGAAAATACAAATGTTGGGACCCTGTTGACGTCAGGACCAAACTTATTGAGCCAAAAACAAAGAAAATACTACGTTTCCTTACAGGAACGTCAAGGTATGACAAGGCTAGAATCCATACTACTAGATTTCTGCCTGAACATTAGGGCCTGGTGCAAAGTGTCATGCACATTTTGCCCCAAACGATAAAAAGGTCAACTTTGATCAGAGCCTAGTGTTTCATTTTGTACTGTATAGTGAAAGAAATACCCCTAAATCTTCTCTTCATTATACTTAGGCATATGGCTAGAGTTACCACTAACAACTCTGAGGATACCTTTGCTCCCTTACTATGCCTTAATCATGTAAGGCTCGACCTTAATGCGAAACAAGACGCACTTTTTGGGCCAATAAAAGATGGTACCCTTAAAAAGTCCAGTTCTAGGGGTAGAAGGCATCCCATAATCAGAGTAGAGTCGAAATCGAGTGACAACTCAAACTATACGAACCAAAGCAACTTGGGAAAGGGCACCAGAAATGAAGATTCGAATGAAGATCAAGAGGTTCCACGCAACTATCTTAACGACGATGCATTCACCAGACGTCAGGCGAGCCCGTACTAGTTTACTCAATGCTTGCATGCTTGCAGGAACCTATCCCTGACATACGACGATCCAAGTGGAGCCAAACTCCAGTGTGTTTCTCTCATCTACTTCCACCACCTCCATCGTCTATAACGAATGTTCCTGAGACAACAACCTTTCAACGAACTGTTCTGGGTGCGCTCAAGTCTACCAGGGACACGGTCACACTCTTGGCAAAGACGATTCATGATCAAAATGCCAAGATAAATGCACTACAACAGTTATGTTTTGGTCGAGGCATGACTCCCTCAACGCCCGTTTTGTACACCTTTCCCACGGGAAAGAAGGGCCAATCGTCTCAAATCTCCAAACACATGTCTTTCTCCGCCTCTATGGAGAACCCGAGATTTATACCACAGACCTACTTGCCCCCACCCAACCCCGATGGCTCCGGTTACATCAGAACTGGGGCCAGAGATCGAAAACATTGTGGGTCGAATATTCAATGGGTCTGAGAACCAATTCATCGACACGTTAGTACCTCAATCACCTCACTTCATTTTAGAGTACTATATCTTGTCGAATTTTCATTTATATGTTTTTTCCTAAGCTTTAGAAATGTGCCATGTATGAAGTGTCTAAAAAAAAAAGTCATGCCGAATTTTCGCTAGAAATGTTAGGCACGATGTGTGATTACTTGATTGATTGTTGAGATTGTAATTGATAGGTGAACCTGACCCGTTATGTTTCCCTACTATCAATGAGTTTGAAGTAGTAGGGGACATATCGAACTCACAAGATACTGGAAAAATCGATGGAATCAACTTTGCTTATGACCTGTGTCTAGCAATTTGACATGGAAATCAAACTTACTTTAGCATCATTGTGCCCCTCATGGTATGGGACATGAGAACCCAAAGGATGACAATTGTAAACTGGTAGTCTAGTCGAATAGCAAAAGATCGGTCACTAATCTCCTTGACAAGACCACGTCCCTTATCATCAAGTTCACAGAAAAATGAGACCCGCGAACTTGGAGGATAATCGGGATTGTTGACTCATGGTGAGAAGTGAGCATAAGATTTGTTGTAGAAATTGCGACATATAAAATAAGAGATAACATGAGGTTAAGTACTAGAAAACCTATGACTCATACAAGTATTGAAAACTTTTTGGTATTTTTAGCCAAAGTTTTGAAGGCATTTTTGAAATCAAAAGTTGTTAAAATCTTAGCCTATAAAACATAGCCATTTTGGTTTATTGTTTTGTTTTACTACCCCCACCTATAAGTACAAGTTCATAAGAGTATCTAGACTCTTTCCTACCATTACCAAAATCTAGAAAACTATGTGGTTAACACCTATAAAAAAGTACACAACAACTAGGCATTGACATATGCATCACGATTACATTATCATGCACTTATTGCAGAAACTTTACACTAACCACAAATGGACTTGCAGAAAATGCCAGTCCACACAAGGCAGCACCAAGACCTAAATTCCTCGCACGCATCAGAGGAACTGACGATGCCAAAATTCGATCAATCTAGACCTCTCACTACGCCCATTAGGGCAGATCAAGCCACGGACACGACAAACAGCGCACCGGCTCTTGAGCTGCCTCCTCTAGTTACGCCTGAAAATGTAGCAAAACAGCCTGATATGGAGCAACTCTTCAAAGGTTTCCTACAGTATATGTATTCTTCTGCTCAGCAGGTCACACCTACCCAACCACCCACAGGTAGAGTCCAAACGGACAATGAGAAGATGACCAACTAGATAACGAAGTACAAGTGTTTGTGCCGTTAACTTATGATGGAAAACCCGATGCTGACAAGGCCTACTAGTGGCTTGATGAATCCAGAAAGGCGCTAGAGACAATGAGAATGCCTGAAGGCAGAACCCCTCCTTTGGCCACATACCAACTTGTTGGAAGCGCAAATAGTTGGTGGAAGACGGTCACAGAAGACCCGCGGATCAATGTGTAACGCTGACCTGGCCAGACTTTGAGGCTCACTTTATCAATGAATTTTTCGCAAATGCCATCAAGAGGAGAAAGAGACAGGAGTTCCAAAAGCAGTATTAAGGATCTTTGACAATGTGGGAGTATGCCGCAAAGTTCCCTACACTTTCTGTCGTCTCGCCCTCCACTATGTCCACTAAGCAGGACAAGGCGGAAAAATTCTACAATGGCCTCAAGCCAGATACCCGTCAGGCCCATTTTTTCTGGATTTGGAGAGTTTTCGCAACTTGTCCAACAATGCCATGAACTATGAGCAAGAGACGAGAAGGAATAAGAGGAAATGAGTGGCCGCTTCAGGGCAGCAAACTAAGAAAAAGAAGTCCTATCAACCATTCCAAAAACTACCCCTCCCCAGCCAAAATAATTCCAACCTCAACACCCGTTTGCTCCAAATGCTCCAACAAGAAATCAGCCAAACCCTTCCAACAACTTCAACAAAGGCCACTGAGGTGGCAACTATAACCAAGCTCCATAACAACAGCAGAACATGGCCGAAAAAACTTGTTATCAATGTGGCCAACTCGGCCACATTACACGGATGTGTCCCAAGCTCCCAACCAACAAAATCCAAGAGCCCCTGCTGTACCGGTTCCTTAAGCAGCACCGACTCAACCCCGACCACCTAGGCAGCAACAAAATGCTTCTAGGCAACAAGGTCGAGCTTATGCAATCACTAAACCTGCCGCACCCAAAAACAATGTCATTAAAGGTACCTACCCACTTTTTAATATATTGGTACATGTCCTATTTGATTCTGGTTTAGCACATTCTTTTCTGTCAGCTAAGATTGTGGAAAAATTAGGACTAGAAACTAGACCAGTCCCTATAGTCCTTGAGTAAGTGATTGTTTTCTCAGATGATGTACTTGGACTACTACGGCACAGGGAGTTTGATTTCGAAATCAAACTCATACCCGGCACCGAGCCTGTTTATATCCTTCTGTACCAAATGCCAAATGTCGAGCTTGTCAAACTCGACAAATAGTTGAAGGAGCTTGAAATACTAGGGTTCATCCAGAAGAGTACATCACCATGAGGTGCTCCAGTACTTTTTGTCAAGAAGAAGGACGGATTCCTATGTCTTTGTATCGACTATAGGAAGCTGAATAGGGTAACCATCAAGAACCGATATCCGTTACCCCGAATCAAAGACTTATTCGACCAATTGAGAGGGGCTCGGTTCTTCTCTAAGATCGGTTTTCGGTCTGGTTACCATCAACTACGGATGAAGGAGTCAAATATTCTGAAGACAGCATTTCGTATTCGTTACGACCACTATGAATGCACTGTCATGCCCTTTGGCCTAACGAATGCCCTAGCTGCCTTCATGGACTTAATGAACTGTGTCTTTAGACCTTTCCTAGATCGATTTGTTGTTGTTTTTATGAATGACATCTTGATATACTCCCCAACTGAGGAACAACATGAAACCCATCTACGAATCGTACTTAGTACCCTTCGACAACACGAACCCTACGCTAAGCTAAGTAAGTTTGAATTTTATATAACCAAGGTCAAGTTCCTCAGGCATGTCATCTCACACAACGACATTGAAGTCGACCCATCTAAAGTAGAAGCGGTCTTGGTGGAAGCACCCGACTAATGTCACGCAGATCAGAAGCTTCCTAGGTTTAGTCTGATACTACAGGCATTTCATTAAAGACTTCTCCAAACTTGCAGAACCTCTTACCCTACTAACAAGAAAGGATGACCGTTTCATTTGGAGTCCAGTCTGCGAATCAACTTTTCAGGAGCTTAAGAAAAGGCTAACTTCAACCCCTGTTCTCATAACACCAAATGTTGGGATCTGTTTTACCCTTTATACTGACGCTTCTCTACAAGTCCTAGGCGCTGTCCTTATGTAGGAAGGTAGAGTGATTGCCTACGCCTCTTGACGGTTGAAGCTTCCAGAGACCAACTACCCCACACATGACCTCGAGCTTGCTACGGTTGTCTTCACCCTTAAGATATGGCGAAATTACCCTTATGGTGAAAAATTTGAGGTGTTTTTCGACCACAAAAGCCTATGGCATGTCTACGACTTCAACCTCCAGTGCCACCCGGGGAAGGCTATTGTTTTAGTCGATGCTCTAAGTCGAAAGTCATATGTTTCAGCCTGCTCTGTCAACTTTGAGATGGGAAAGTTGTTAACCGAGATCAAGAACTACAACTTCCAATTGGTTGATGATCACACCACCGTTAGGCTTGCCCAAATGACATTCCACTCCTAGCTCATTCGAAAAATTTTGGCTGCCGAAGCAAATGACACCGAATTAATGGAATAGAAATGCCTCATATCGCAAGATCAAGCCCCCAATCATTGGTCCTTGTCGTCAGACGGTGCTATTTTTCTCTAAGAAACGGCTATGTTTGCCAAACGATCTTGAGCTCAGGCAAGAAGTCTTGTTTGAGTGTCACAGATCAACATTCGCTATGCACCCTAGAGGAGACAAGATGCATAGAGACATGAAGAGAAAATTTTGGTTTTTTAGAATGACAAAGGTAGTTGCAAATTTTGTCTCAAAATGTCTCACTTGCCAGCAGGTTAAAGCTAAACGCAGGCATCCATCAGGTCTACTTCAACCGTTACCTATTGGGGAATGAAAGTGGGACAACATCGCCATGGACTTTGTGATGGCACTGCCTAGAAATTCCAAGGGTCAAGATACCATTTGGGTTGTCATCGATAGGCTGACAAAGGCTGCTCATTTTATTCCAATTAAGTCAACTGATACCCCAACCAAATTGGTTGAGATCTATGAGCATGAGATCGTCAGACTTCATGGGATTCCCCTCACCATCGCGAGTGATCGAGATCCTAGGTTCACTTCCAGATGCTGGCGAAGTTTTAAAATTGGAAAGGGTTCTAAGGACACCATGAGCAGAACCTTTCACCCATAGACTGACGACCAATCCGAACGCCTCATTTAGATCTTGGAAGATATGCTACATTGTTGCGTCTTGGATTTCAAAGACAGATGGGCAAAATACTTTCACTTGGAAAAGTTATCTTACAATAACAGTTTCCAAACAAGTATCGGGATGGTACTATATGAAGCATTATGTGGCAGGCCCTATAGATCCCCTGTGTGTTGGTTGGATATGGCAGACCGACCACAACTTGGTTCAAATTTGATCAAGGAAACAACAGTCAAGATCCCTGTCATCAAGGAAAGATTTAAGACTACCCAGAGTCGACACAAAAGCTACACAAACAAGCAACGAAAACCCCTAGAGTTTGAGGAAGGGGAGTTTGTCTTCCTTGAGGTCCAACCCATTCAGGGCGTGAAGCGTTTTGCAGTCAAGGGCAAACTATCTGAGATATATTGGTTATTTACCAATCGTGAAACGAATTGGAGAAATCGCCTACCAGTTGTCTCTACCAGCTTCAATGTCTCGCATCTATGATGTTTGTCACATCTCTATGCTTCAAAAGTATCACCGTGACCCGTTTCTTGTTATTCTTCTAGTTGAAGTAGAAATAGAGGAAGGAAACAAGTATTGTGAACGACCTATCCAAATTCTAGATAACAAAACTCAGGACCTTCGTACCAAAAGCATTCGGCTAGTTAACGTCCTGTGGCAACACCACGGTGTTGAAAAAGCTACTTGGGAACTGGAAAGTGAAATTAGGTTTAAATACCCTGAACTGTTTGTTTAAAATTTTTGTTGATCATTAGCATCATGCGAAATAAAATCATTCATTTCTCCATATCTACTTCTATTGGCATTACATGTTATATATGCCACTATTTACATTTGCACAGATGTTAGACAGTGATAACAACATACCCTATGAGTCGGACCAATCTTGCTCCGAGCACAGTTTGAACTTGACACATTCTGTTGATGCCGCTGACTCAGCCCCTCGAGACATGAGTCTTGATGAAAGTTCACCTAGTCCTCCAATTAGGAGCCCGACACCGTCATACCATAGTGATAGTTGCATATTTAGACAGGTTTAAGATAATGTTTTAGGTGTGTTTTAGGACATTTTATGCAAAAGTTGGACGTGTTAATGTTAGTTTTGATGCATTTGTTAGTTTAGGATTAATTTGGTTTTTCATGCATAATTTTGGTTTAATAGTTTATGATTTGATTCATTATATGTGTTGGTGTGTTATTGGTCTGATTTGCTTTGTTTTGTAGGTATTTAGATGTGTTAGTCATGGATTTGAATGGTGAATACTTGTACAAGAAGATGCAAAAGAAGAAACATGAAGAATAAAGGTAAAAAAGACCAAAAATTGGCTATGTCGAAGAAGAAAAAAAGCACCATATTGTGTTTTGGGCGCAGCGGCACCAGGCAATGGTGCTGCAGCGCCGTTGGGTGTGTGAAATTGCGGATTTTAGCAAGTTTTCAAGTTGTATTCTTGCCCACTTTTCAATTTTGATTGTACACGACTTTGGGGGATATTATATATCAAAATTTAGGATTTTTCGAGGGGAATACACTAGAGAAGAGAGAAAGACAGCTAGGAGCAAGGTAACGTGAAGAAGGCGACTTGAAGACAAGGAGGATTTTATAAGTTTAATAGCAACTAGTTTGGGTTTTGATGTTTATTTTCTTGTTTCTCTACATGTTTTGATTTTTGTTATTCCAAGTTATGAACTAACTTGTTAGTCTAGAAAGGAGATGGATCCTATATTAGAGATTATGCAATAACATTAGTTTTTATTTATTATCAAATGATTTATTCTTGGTTTATTTGTATTTCTCCATGCTTAATGTTTTTGATCCCTTGGCCACGGATAAAATGATCATAGACTTGGGGGGCGAAACTCGATAGAGGGTTCTCTAGGTTTGAACATGAGAAAAATGACATGAGATGGTCGTAGTATCGATAGATATGCGATATCTAAGTTGTAGGAAAATCACAAGGCTTAATGCATTGTTACAATATTGGTTTTTATCGGTAGATCAAAACTAGTGTTTTAGCAATAGATTCTAACGCAACACTCGACAGAGAGTGTTAGAAACTACAGGATTTTGACTTATTAACTTGAATAAGGACTTGATAACAATCATGTCTAATATTGTATAATTGGTACTTAGATAAAATCTAATCTCTAGATGTTTTTAATATTGACTTTTGTCCAGAAAATATCTGATAACTTGCTATTTTAATTAGTGCTTTAGTTCAAGTATTATTTTAGTTCACTGATCATCACAATTTTGTTTTATAGATAAAATTATGGCGAGGAACGATATAATTAGTGTAGTAATTCAATCCCTGAGGACGATACCCGATTCTTATAACTTGGCAACCATACACTTGCGGTTTGCACGCATCAAGTTTTTGGCGCTGTTGCTCGGGATAGATATTAGTTTACGATATTATTGTGTTTTCGAGCTTTGATTTTAATTTAGATTTAATTTGTTATTTCCTGAATTTTTCTTTCTTGTAGGTTTTCCAAGTATATGTGGCGATCGAAAAGCTTTGAGATAGTATCGTTTGATCCCGAGATTAAGAGAACATTTGGAAGATTAAAAAGAGAAAGAAGAGTAGGCGGAGAAACAATGGAGGATAATCCAAATCAGTTGACGTTAAGGGATTATTTCAAACTGGTCATCAACGACAACTATTCGAGCATTGTTCGCACTCACATAAATGCGAACAACTTTTAGTTGAAGTCGGCTCTGATCTCAATGGTCCAGCACCATCAATTTGGAGGTTCCCCTATGGAAGATCCAACTATCCACATCACCACTTTCTTGGAGACGTGTGACACTGTGAAGATGAATGGTGTTCCTGAAGACACTATTAGACTGAGGTTGTTCCCGTTCTCACTTCCGGACAAGGCAAGAGCATGGTTGCAATCCTTGCAACCAAATAGCATAGCAACATGGGAGGACATGGTACACAAGTTTCTACAGAAGTTCTTTCCTCCCGCCAAGACTGACCAACTACGAGCTGAGACTGGGCAATTCAAGCAACAAGAGTTAGAATCTTTATATGACTCTTAGGAGAAATTCAAGGAGTTGTTGAGGAAATGTCCTCAACATGGGGTTTCAAGATTGGTCACAACTTCAACTTTTCTACAATGGGATGACATTTTTTACAAGAACTCTAGTAGATGCGGCTGTCGACAGTTCATTGTTGTCTAAGACTACTCTTGAGGCATTTAGCTTGTTGGAAGATATGGCTACCAATACCTATGAAGTTCCAAAAGAAAGATCAATAGTAAAGAAGGTGGCTGGTCCACATGAAGTTGATCCGTTCACATCTTTCTCTGCACAGATGTCAAGCATTGCCAACCAACTTGTTGTGCTTACTACTCAAAGTGCACAACCATCTATTGAGAAAGCAGCGGTGTTGAATTTGTGCTATTCGGGCAATGAAACATTGGAGGAGCAAAGACAATAAATAAAATATCGGAGGTACAATTATAGAAACAATCAAGGTGTGCCAAATCAATACCACCCGGGTGTTTGTAATCATGAGAATTTTACTTATGCCAATACAAGGAATACTTTACAACCTCTACCGGGTATCCACACTTGAGCACAAGATAAGTAGCCTACTAGTGATGAGTTGAGGAATTCTTTCATAATAGAGACAAGGGTTTCTATCAAGAACTTAGAGGTGCAAGTGGGGCAGCTAGCATCACAGATAAGTACCCAACAACGGGGGTCACAACCTAGCAACACTGAGGTAAACCGGAATGAGCAATTCCATGCCATCACATTGAGGAGCGGAAGAGAAGTAAATGGGGCTGACTTTAATGGTCAACACATAGCACCTCCACTACTTGTGCAAGATGAGGAAGACGAGCTTATGAATGAAGAAAAGACAAGTGAAAAAAAGGAAAAGTTGAATGAGAGGGAGAAGCCAAAAAAGAGGCCTTATAGGCCGGGTTCAATAACTTTTTTTTATAACCCTCCCATTCTCAAACCAACTCTCTCATTCCCTCAAAGATTTCAAAAGAATAAGCTCGATGAGCAATTCGCCAAGTTTCTAGAAATTTTCAAAAAGATTCACATTAACATCCATTTTGTAGAGGCGCTGGAACAAATGCCAAACTATGTGAAGTTCATGAAGGATGTTATGAAAAAGAAGAGGACATTGAGGATTATCAGACGGTGAAGCTTATGAAGGAGTGTAGTGCCATACTACAAAAGAAGCTACCTCAAAAGCTAAAGGATCTAGGGGTTTTACTATTCCTTGCACTATTGGTACTTTGAATTTTAATAATGTTTTATGTAATTTAGGTGCAAGCATTAACTTAATGCTACTCTCTGTTTTCAAGAAATTGGGGCTCGATGAGGTGAAGCCCACCATTATCTCCTTACAATTAGCAGATTGGTCTCTCAAATATCCTTGGGGTATCATTGAAGATGTTTGAGTGAAAGTTGATTTCATCTTCCCAGTTGACTTTGTGGTATTGGATATTGAGGAAAATGGAGGCATTTCCGTGATACTTGGGAGACCATTCCTTGCCACCGGGAGGGCATTGATAAACGTGAAGCTTGGTGAGCTTACTGTTACGTGCAAATCGCAAGTATACGATATCAAATATTATTAATAATCGATGAAGATCGGGTTGTCATCCTTTAGTATTGTTTACCTCAACAATTACCGTGTTCACTAATCTTTAACTTTATCTAGTGAATCAAATTGTAGAATTTCGAGTATTTAAATAGCAAATAAATTTAATCAAACGAATAAACTGTGCAAAAATATTAATATATGCAAAAACTCTAGAGAATCAACTTCACCTAACCTTCAATTATGTAATTTAGACATGCTTGTTATCAAATCAATTTCCTAATCTATAAGTCAAAATCCTCACGTCTCTAATTCCTTCTCTTGAGTGCCGAATTAGAATGTATCATCAAGAACAAGATTCGATCTTTCGATAAAACCCGTATTCTCAACAACCCATTAAACTTAGTGATTCTCCTACAACTTCATGAAACTTTGTAAACCTCTCGATTCTACAACAATTTCATATCATAATCCCCTTTTTCCAGCGTAAAAAAAACTCTCTCTCGAGTGCCACCTTCTAAGTCTAAATTCATTCAATTTGTGACCAAGAAACCAAAAGCATTAAGCATATGAAATTATGAATAAACCTAAAAATTTCATTGATAATAAACATAATCTAAAATCAAACCATAATATTCATGTTAGGATCCATCTCCTCTCTAGAAAGTACGCTTAGTTCATAGCTTGGATAAAAATAACACAAAATATGAAGAAAAACTCAAAAGTAGACATGAATAGCAAACTAGAAAATCCTAGAACTTTAATCTTCTTCCTTGTTTACAACTTTGAATCTTCGCGTTCCTTCACTTCTAGCTGTCTCCTTGTCTTCTCCAGTCCTCCTCCCTTGAAAAACCTTAAAAATCGATATATAATATCCCCTTTGTCATCTAGAATCGAAATTAGAAAGTGTAAGAGAAAAACTACTAACATTACAAAAATCCCGAAGATTTGGTAACCCAACAGCGTTGTGATGGGCGCCGCGGCCCCCAGAATGTTGTTTTTTCTTTAACGCAGCGGCGCCTAGAAAGTTGTTTGTGCACCTTGTTTTGTGAACTTAGCCATTTTCACTCCGCTTTGACTTGGGTTCTTCATGTTTCTCCTTGGCAACTTCTTGTACATGTTTTCATTATCCAAAACCTTGACTAACACATCTAAATACCTTACAAAACAAATCAAATCAAATCCATAACACACTCAACCATAAAATGAGTCAAATTATTAACTAATAAACCAAAATATTGCATTAAAGCCTAATTAATCCTAAACTAACATATGCATCAAAACTAACATAAACACATCAAACTAATGGATGAAATGTTCTAAAACATACTCTACAACCTATCTAAATATGCAACTATCAAATACCCCCAAACTTAGAATTTTGATTGTCCTGAACAAAGGGAAAACAAAACTAAAATTAATGATTAACACAACCCTTCTAAAGTCACATTGTCGCACAAATAGAATCTTAACTCAACATTGTAAACACATATATGACCTCTAAGATTACACCAAAAAGAACATTCAATTCTAGGAAGAACTTCAAGAGTATAAATTTGTCTAGAATTTCAACACAACTCTCACCAAGTTTTGTTTTTGATTCTTTCACACATAAGTACATAGCTAATCACATCAAACTAATCATGCAAGTCATGAACAAGTGCAAGCAAGTGTTAAGTAAGAGATCTCGAAATATATATTTTTAGGTTGGAATTCCATAAGCAAGTCTTTTACACCACTCCCCACTAATGTAGATCACACACCATTCAGAATTAGTAGGTCTTTCATAGGTTGTAATGAAAGGCCAAGGCTCAAAGGTAGGGAAAAATAGGAAACATTGTAGCTCAAAACACCCTAAACACTTTGATCAATTACTAACATCCTCTACATTACAATTGAAACCAAAACCTCTTTTCAACACATATATCTTCTCAAATATTAAACTTTTTCTTTCATTCAATCCTCATTCATTTGTTTTCTTTTTTTTTTTTGGAATATGAATGCTACACCCTAAAACTTATTTCTTTTCAACACGTAAGTGTAACACCCTGTTTCTTCTTTTCTTTTTCAATAGAACTCATTAGCAAACCTCTCAAGTCTTTTTTTTTCTTTATTTTTATTTTTTATTTTTATTTTTTTCCCATTGTTCTTCCTTCCAAATAATAACACTCCCACATGATCAAAGTGTATAAGGTACATAGGTTGAAACAAGCAATTTATACAGATAAAGCTTAATGTTCATAATGCATAGGTAACAAAGAAAAGACATTTAGCTCAAACTGGGTACTATGAATACAATCAAAAGAAAGGTAGGCTATTTGGCTTAACATTTCCAAACATGGCCTAAATCATTTTCCTCATAGTGTGTTTTCTAGGATTTCACCTCAAGTGGTGATCAAACTTGTTCTAGAATCCTAGATATCTAAGATATGACTTAGCAAGCAAAGGTCCATTTCAAACAATCATAATCTAGCGATCAGAACCATGTACAAATGGTTAAGTCTCTCTAAATATTCCTAGCGAAAAGTTGGATCAAGCACACAGACGTATAGGTAACTCTCCACATTCCCCTATAGTTTCATATATCTGAAGTGTTCTCGTGTAATTGGCCATCAATAAGTAAGTCTAAAGTTGTAACATAATGTGACTACCTAACCTAAACTAATGCATACTCAACTAACATACCGTGACAGAAATGAAATTCAAAACTCTCCCCCCAAACTTAAAGCAAGCATTGTCCTCAATGCTTGAAATAAACAAAGAAAGACTAAGAAAAACAGAGGCGAATACAAAAGACGAGAGTTTAGCAAAAACCCCTGATGCAACATAATGCATGTCATTCATCTCTCCGAAAAGCTCCACGAAGACCTCCAAAATTGCTTTAGAACCTAGAAAGGACAAGTAAACAAATCTGTCAATGCACGAAATTTAATTCCTATACTACAATGACTAAAAACATAAAGCAAAAGAAATAATAGAACTCCAAAATCGATGGGTTGCCTCCCATCCAGTGCTTGGTTTACAGTTGTCAGCCCAACTTTCTCTTTTCTCATCAAGGTGGCTCATCAGGAAGCACCGCCTTGACATTTGTTGGATCCCTGTCGAAGTATTCCTTTAACCACTTCCTCTTAGCCCAAAGGAGATAGCCATTTTTATGCTTGACCTCCCCTAAATGATGGTGCAATTTTTCGTCTTCTGCATGTGGTAGCCAATAGGGGTCCGTCCACATGAAGGGAGGTAGGTAATCTAAACTCTCAAAATTCTCCTCATAGCACTCCAAGGCATCGTTCTTTGGAGGCTTATCAATAGCCTTGAGAGAACAGACACTTCTTCCCTTCACATCTATCCGGTGGCAACTATTCTTCTTTTCAAGAGCTTTGGGTGTATTATAAATGTTGAACATCACTTTTTCTTCGTTCACCCTCAAAGTAAGCTCACCAAGCCCCACGTCTATCAAAGCTCTCCCGGTGGCAAGGAACGATCTTCCAAGGATAAGAGGAACATCTCCCTCCTCTTCTATATCCAGTACTACAAAATCCTCCGGGAAGATGAATTTGTACACCTTCACAAGTACATCTTCTATATTCCCCCAAGGATAGGTGATTGATCGGTCCGCCAGTTGCAATGAGATTGTGGTGGGCTTCACCTCACCAAGTCCAAGCTTCCTGAAAATGTACAGAGGCATTAAGTTAATAGTAGTGCCTAAATCACATAACACATTATCAAAATAAGAAGAACCAATGACACAAGGAATAGTAAAACTCCCTGGATCCTTGAGTTTCTAGGGCAGATTCTAACTTTCTCTTTTCCATTATCACATCCATCATGAATCTTGCGCAATTAGGCATCTTCAAAAGGAATGTTGATGTGAATTTTCTTGAAAATGTCTAAGAATTTTGCAAATTGATCATCCAGCTTCTTCTTTGCAAAACGTTGGGGAAAGGGCAAGGGAGGTTTAAGAATAGGCGGGTTGTCCAAAAAAGTGATACGGCCTGGAACATAGTCATTCTTCTTCGCCTCTTTCTCTTTCTCAATGACACTATCTTTGCTATTATTCAAACTTTTCTCCTCTTGTACTTCTCCTTGCATAGGTGATGATGAAGAGAGAATAGATGGTGTAGAAGCAGTTTCAACTTCTTTACCACTTCTCATTTTGACGGCCATACATTGCTCCTTTGGGTTCACTTGAATGTTGCTAGAAAAAGTGTTGTTGCTCTGTTGTGCACTCATTTGTGTAGCCACTTGCCCAATTTGAGTCTCCAAGTTCTTAACGGAAGCACCCAAGTTGCTCACTTGAGTTATCACTTGACTCATGGAACTCATTTGATTAGCCATGTAAGCCGCCAATTCATCCAACTTTGTTTCATTCTTGGTGAACCTCTTGTTTGAGTCATTAAGAAAGTTGGTCCTTGCCTCTTCCAAACTTGATTTCTTTTCTTGGACTTGATTCTGAAACCCCGGTGGTTGCAACACGTTTCTATTATTAGAATAGGAAAAAATTTCATGATTCCTAACCCCCGGATGGTATTGGTTTACGACTTGAGCATTGGTCCTATAGTTGTATTCCTGGTTATTCAAGTAATTTGCTTGGGTCTCTCCACTTGAATATCCCATGCTAGCTGCCTCTACTTTCTCAATGGAAGTTTGTGCACCTTGTAGCGAAGCTATTTGATTAGATAGTGTAGATAGTTGTGCCGAAATTGCAGTCATTGGATCAAGCTCAAGCACTCCGGCAATCTTTTTCACCAAGGATCTCTCACTAGGAGCTTCATATGTGTTGGAAGCCATCTCTTCCAATAAGTTGAGAGCTCCCTCAACCATCTTGCTCATTATAGTGCCACCAGACGCGACATCTACCAAAGTATATGTCGAAACTGTTATCCCATTGTAAAATATCTGAAGTTGCATCCACACTTGAGAGCCGTGTTGTGGACACTTCCTCAACAACTCCTTAAATTTTTCCCACGCGTCATAGAGTGACTCAGTGTCCAATTGTTTAAACTTACCAATCTCTACCCGTAGTTGAGCTATCTTTGCCAGTGGGAAAATCTTTTGAAGAAATCTTTTGAAGAAATTTTCCAATTGTGATAGTTACATATTTAGATAAGATTTATAGCATATTTTAGGTGTGTTTTAGGATGATTTAGACATTATTTTAGTGTGTTTATGTTAGTTTTGATTCATTTGTTAGTTTAGGAATAAAATGGTTTTTATGCATTATTTTGGTTTGTTAATTTATATGTTTGATCAATTTATGCTTCGAGTGTTTTAATTACTCGCTTTGCATTGTTATGTAGGTATTTTGATCTGTGGAAGAGAACATGAATGGTGAACATAACATATGAGAAGCCTAGATGATGTCTCACGAAGAACCCAAGTCAAAAAGTAGAAGAAAATTGGTGAAGTCGACAAGAAGGAAGTCAAGCGGAACAGAAAAATGGCTAAGTCCACAGAATGAGCACGACCCAGTCTCTGGGTGCCGCGGCGCTCATCGTGGCGCTAGGTTCAAGAGATGGCTTTGGGCGCCGCGACGCTCATCACGGCGCCTAGAGGTATTTAACACAGGCCCACGACGCTCACCTTGGTGCTAGAAACTTATCGGAGCGCCGAGGCACTAAAGGTGTTTTTAGTTGTGTTTTAACAACTTGGAATTTGGGGAATTTCGGGACTTTCAAATTTTTACACACGACAAAAGAGGGCTTATTATATATCAAAAGAAAGGGTTTGTTGAGATGAACATATTGGAATAGAGTAGAGAACGAAGTTTTGCCATTGGAGTGAGGTGGAAGAGAAGATCTACATTGAAGAACATTGACAACTTTTACACTTTCTAGTTTGCTTTCCTTTATTCTCATTCATGTTTGAACCATTGTTTACCGTTTTTATTTCTTTAGTTATGAACTAAACCTCTTTCTAGAGGTGTAGATTGATCCAAACTCAAGACTGCCTTAGCTTTTATGATTTAAATTATTGTTAATAAAGTTCTGTAGTTTATTTATATTTCTCTAAGTATAATGCGTTTAATCCCCTGATCACGGATTAGATGATCATAGATTCGAGGTAGATGCTCCAAAAGAGGGTACCTTGGGTTCAAATCTGGGAAATATAACCTAGGCTATCGTAAGACTCAAAAAGAGATCGAGAACCTTTGAAGTCATTAAGTGGAAATCATAGATCTTAATGAATTACCGTTGTGTAGGTTTTCATCGAAAGAGTTAAATCAACACAATGATAATATGCTCTAGTTCTGCTTCAAAAGAGAGAATTAGAAACATTAAGAATTCCGACTTGTAAGCTAAGAAATTGATTTAATAATATATATAAGACATCATTGAGAGTGAGGTGACATCGAACCTCTAGTATATTCTCCGATTGATTTTTCTATTCAATTTTATTTGCATTGTTGATTTCATACTTAGTTGTTTTAGTTATTGCTTTTAATTACTCAATCATTCGAAATTGGTTTTTTAGATAAAATTAGGGTTAAAACGCGGTAGATAGTGTAGTAAATATCCCTGAGGACGATACCCGATTTCTCATTGGAATATATTATAACTTGGCAACCGTTCGCTTGCGGTTTGCGTGTTGTTCCTTGCAACAATGTCTGAGCCTTGTCCCTCAAAGAAAATGGGAATAACAAAGAAACAAATTCAAAAAAAAAATACTAGATTAAAATCAAAATCAATTACTAACGATATTGATGGAAATAGAGTGAATCAATCCCTAGCAACGACACCAAAAACTTGTTACGTGCAAACCGCAAGTATACGGTGTCAGATAGTAGTAATACCTAATGAAGATCGGGTTGTCGTCCTCTAGGAATGTTTACCTCAACAATTACCGTGGTCACTAATCTTTAACTTTATCTAGTGAATCAAATTGTAGAATTTTAAATATTTAAATAACAAATAAATTTAATCAAACGAATAAACTATGGAGAAATATCAATATATACAAAAAATCTAGAGAATCAACTTCACCTAACCCAAAATTATGTAATTCATACATGCTTATTATTAAATCAATTTCCTGATCTATAAGTCAAAATCCTCACATCTCTAATTCCCTCTCTCGAGTGTCGAATTAGAACATATCATCAAGAATAGGATTCGATCTCTCAATAAAACCTGTATTCTCAACAACCCATTAAACTTAGTGATTTTCCTACAACTTCATGAAACTTTGTAAACCTCTCGATTCTACAACAATTTCATGTCGTAATCCCCTTTTTCCAACGTAGAAAACCCTCTCTAGAGTGCCGCCTTCCAAGTCTAAATTTATTTGATTTGTGGCCAAGAAACCAAAAGCATTAAGCATATGAAATCATGAATAAACCATAAAAATCTTGTTGATAATAAACAAAATCTAAAATCAAACCATAATATTCAAGTTAGGATCCATCTCCTCTCTAGAAAGTAAACTTAGTTCATAGCTTGGATAAAAATAACACAAGATATGAAGAAAAACTAAAAAATAGACATGAATAGGAAACTAAAAAATCATGGAACTTGAATCTTCTTCCTTGTTTCCAACTTCGAATCTTCGCGTTCCTTCACTTCTAGCTGTCTCTTTGTCTTCTCCAGTCCTCCTCCCTTGAAAAGCCTAAAATTGATATATAATATCCCCATAGTCGTCTAGAATCGAAATTAGAAAGTGTAGGAGAAAAACTGTTAAAATCACAAAAATCCCAAGATTAAGTAACCCAGTAGCGCCGTGATGGGCGCCGCGGTGCACAGAATGCTATTTTTTCTCTATCGCAAAGCCGCAACGGGCGCTGCGGCCCTCAGAGTGTTCCTTCCTTTTTTTTTTTTTGTTCACCATTTCGGCGCCGTGGCTCCCAAAACGTTGTTTGTTCACACTGTTTTGTGGACTTAGCCATTTTTCTTTCCGCTTCGACTTGGGTTCTTCATGCTTCTCTTTTGCAACTTCTTGTACATGTTGTCATCATCCAAAACCATGACTAACACATCTAAATACCTACAAAAAAAATCAAATCAAATCAATAACACACTAAAACATAGAATGAGTCAAATTATTAACTAATAAACAAAAATTATGTTGAACCAATTATCCTCATGTCCCTTACAAGAAATTGTCCCGAATATGAAAGATATTTTGATGATTACAAACCACATTTTGTTTATGATATTACTGCACATATGACATATCTAAGCTTACTTGAAGGTTTCAAAGATTCAATGATGCATGGCGAACGTATTAAAACATCTTCTTGAAGACCATGATCGTTTGAAGATGTTTAGTTATATGATTAGATTATCATAGGTTGTAGGATCTTTTAGGTCATGAGATTCAGCAATATTGTCACGACCCACTATACGTGACGTCATGACCGGCACGGGAACCTCCGAGTATACCCTCCATCGGTACACCCGATGTCCCGTCAGCCTAAAATACAAATACGAATCCCCAAAAAGAAATAAAAGTACATCATTAACAACCAACTATCATGATCATAATGAAATAAAATATTACTTCTCCAAAGTTTTACAAACATAAAATTCCAGAGTCTTCAAAATGATACAAAACCCAACACATCCCAACTATGTGTTAAATATACAATTACTAGGTGTTATCATGTACATAATTATCAAAATACAAAACTAAATGTACAACACCTACATGAAACAAAAACAAGGGACGCTCCGCAGTCAAGCCTTCCCTTTTCCTTTTCTATCAGATCCTAAAAGAAGATGGTGAGGTGTGAGCTACAGCCAGCTCAGTGAATGTTATTTACAAGTGGCATATACGTGCATTTATAAAACATGGTAAGATCATAAAACAGTTGAAATTTTCATGATGAGGAAATATATTACATACATGCTAACATAATGCATCAAGTCATACATAAGACGATGCATAACATTTTGTAGTCATCCTTATGCAATCCTAACACCTCCTGAGTATGGGGTTTTCAAGGCCTGGTGCGCGACACACAGCGCCCGAACACACACACAATACTCGTATTCTAATAGGGTTTATGGGGTCGTGCAGCACGTAGGATTAATTTAAACAAACCTACCCATACACAAGGCATAAAACCCTCTGCCAACTACACAACTGAGATCGCCGCTAGACTTACGAGAATTCCCAAAAAGAGGAAATTCCAACTAGGGGCCTCAACCCAAATTGTCATCCCAATGAATTATGCTCAAATGAATTTCATGGAATATTAAAACATGGATACCATCATACATAAGCATTTAAAACATTTCTATACTACAATGCCACATATAAATAATCCAAAAGTAAAAGAACACTCACACTTGATTGGCTAAGTCTAGCCAATCCAATTGCCAAAACTCTCCAATTGACTAAACGGGTTCAAGATCAATCACAAGACCTGGAAATAACATGGTTCACACAACTGAAAATCAGTCATAAAGTGTGTCAAAACCCCATGTTCAAACCCAATCTAAAGTCAATTAGATTCTAAATTGATTACCCCCTTGAGCCAACTTTCATATTGCCCAACTTGATCATTTAGACTCAATTAAACTAAGATTGACCTAAATTGAATGTAATAGGGTGATCCCATGATCCAACCACTAATATACATGAAATTCAATTATAATTAGGGTCAATTAGACTATACATCAAGTCAATTTCATCAATTGACTAAGTCTTGGTCAAAATCCCCAATTAGGCCAATATAAAACATAAGGTCAAAATGAACTAAGTCATATCAATTTAACATAGGTTCTAACATTTTAAACCCATGATTCTACTTAATTTGGGCCCAATTAAACAATCTCCAAGTCAATTTCACAAATTGACTTGCTTTGGGTGAACACTCCCAATTTGGGCAAAATCCCCAAATTACATGCAAAATTACCAAATACTTAGCCTAGATCAAAATTAGTCAACCTTAGGGTGTCCATTATAAAAACCCACTGAATTCAATCATCAAAAAACTCTAATAATGTCCAATTAGACCTACATTGCATAATTTTCCAGATTTTATATCAAGAGCATCAAAAGCCCCAAATCTGGAAATTTTCATACATATGCCCTATTGCCAATTTTACACTAGGCCACCATGTTCAACCATGAATTTTACTGATCTTGCAATATGGAATCATCCACAATGGCCACTAGATCAACATAGTTGACATGCAAACATTTTGAAAAAGTCTAAGGCCATAAACTAAGTATAGGTCATTTGAACTAAACCTTCCAATTTCTTGCTAGAAATTGGGGTTTTCACCATTAGTGTACGCCTTGCACTCTCTAATCACACATATGTGATATGCAAGACTCAACTCCAACTTTGGTCTTCCACCCATCCAAGGTTCATCACAATGCATGCATCAAAATGAAACCCTCATGCTCAAAATAAAGCTATCATGCAACTAATAGAGAGATTCAAGGAAGAAATGGAGGAAAAATACAAACCTTAAGGTGTTCTTGAGCAAGAAACCACCAAACCCTAACTTTCCTCTCCTTTTCTCCTCTCCAGCTCCTTTCTCTCTTTTCTTGCTGAGAAATGAGCAAATGAGCCTAAAATCACGTTTTGGTTGCTCAAATAGATAAGCTTAGGCCCACAACTAAAAGTTGTCAAAACTATTAAAAACCCAGTTTTCCTGTTACAATACTTGCATTTAGATAGTCCATTTCTTGGAAAATACGCACGACGTTAACATCTTAACCGTTCAAACGTTTAATGCGTAAGTTATAAACATTATGGTAAACTTTAGGCTCAATCCAACGGTGGGATTGTGAGATCTATCTCTTTAATCAAAACTGCGTAAGAAAATCCCAGAATCTGTGAAACAGTGTTTGGGGTCTTATAACTCAAAGTAGGTAACTCCAATCAAGATCTTTACCGTTCATAATGAAGATCTATAATATAAGAATGAGCTGACAAAATTTCATCCCAATCAGACAATGGATCTAGGAGATCACTCCATCGATGTAAGTTGTGACAGGAATTTCTTCCTCCACGGAGAAAGCTCCACTGGATCCAAAACATCGTTTTTGAAATGTTTTGACGTCGAACGGGTCTCCGATGGTTCCAAAATTTCATGCGCACCCTTTATGATCTAAAATCATGCAAAGACACTCGAACTTACGTACTTCGAGCATCAAAATACATATACACATACGTATACGAATACGTATAGGGTACACTATGGGTCAAAATGACGTCACCTAAAGGCACGGGTGCTTACAAATATGCATGCCTGCATGTTTTAATCGATCGTTTGCATATTTGATTTAATCCGGTTACATTATGTTTTATCGAGCTTTAATTGAGAAATGAAAAATCGTTTTATAAAAGTCTTTCAGGATACTAATGTTTTAGCAGTGCCCTCCTGGACTTGATGAGTCAGGACGTTGATAAAATATTAGGAAGCTCAAGGTTGAATTTAACTGATTAATAAGGATGCTTGCTTGTTAGTAGCGACCTTTCTTTTATCAACCTTTGAGAATGTCAGGACACTGACTTAGTTTCAGCTCGCTGGATGTTATTTTTGCTTTTTAAATGATTTATATCTTTAAGGAAGCTGTAAGTTATAAGTTGAATAAATTATCAAGACACTACTTGTGGAGGAGCGCCCTCATTTTTAGAATCAACTTAAATAACTTTCAGGATGCTTATTGTCCGTCAGCGCACTTAAGATTGCTTTAAAACTGTTTAAAATATCATGATGATTACTCTTGAGTAGCGCCCTCGTGTGTTTAATGTTTTAAAGCAAAGTAGGACGCTAACTGCGAAATAACGCCCTCATGATTTAAGTCGTTTAATTGTCAAAGTAAGTCAGGATGCTTACTATTCAATAACACCCTTACTTCAATGTTTTGTAGGACGCTGATGTTCTATGAACGCCCTCAAAGGGACAAAACCATAGAAAATATATTTTTGCTGTTCTGACATTACTACAATTTCTGTTAACTTTTTCAAAAATGTACGAATACTTTTCAGAACTTTTTAGAATAGTACAACAACTTTTTCTGAACTTTTTGAACGTTCTAAACCCTCGTCTGAACATTCCTCTTTCATGGAAGGATCAGACGATTCAGGTGCTATCGTTATAATATGCATTTAGCTGAATCAATTCATTTCGGGAAAAAATGTTAACGTTATATTTAAAATAACCTAGAGCGCCAAAAATCATCGAGTCCGTTGCGCTTCTGTTATTCCTATATATACATGTTGCCTTAGAGCAGAAAAACCACTAATGATATACAAAATTGATATTCATTCAAAACGTATTAACAGTTTTCATTTGTGCCAAAATATTTTTTGAAAGTCAGTCTTCTTTCACTTGTGCTTGATCTTACGATCTTTTGAAAGAAAAACTTAAAGTCTTCTGGGTTGATTGATCTTCATTTTCGTTATTTTAAAAACCCACTGAAGAACACAAAAGCTCTTTGAACCTGTTTTCAGCATAAACTTCATCATACATATTTTGTTGAATCTGTGATCACAAAAGGTTCAATCCAAAGCTTTGTAAGTATCACTTTGATTCTAAGTAAAGGGAATAATATCACATCTTGTACTCAGTTTGTAGTGACTGGTAAGTTATTGAGTTAGAGCAAGTATTGCTCAAAGTTGTAAATGGTCGTCTCACACCCGTAAGTTGAGAATAGGTCCTCTCTCACCTGTAAGTAAAGAATAGGTCCTCTCACACCCGCAAGTTGAAAAACGATTTTCTCACACCCGAAAGCTGAGAATCGATAGTTCTCACACTCATAAGTTGAGAAAGTGTATTGGTTTGATCTTCACCTGTAAGAAGGTCTATAGTGGAGTTTGAACAAATCCAACTAAGGAGGTTTAGGTAGTGGATGTAGGAGCGACTAAACCACTATAAATCTTGCTTGTACTATCTCATTTACATTTGCTGTATTTGATTGTTATACTTTGTTTAATCTGCTTTTATTATTCCAGACCATTTTAAAAAAGGTTAATATCTGCTAAGTTTCCAATTCACTACCCTCTTTGGGTCAACAATTGGTATCAGAGCAGGTTAACCGTCAAAGTATCTGACCATCTTTGATTGAGTATGGCAGGACAAAACGAAAGAAGCACTTATCTCTCAGGTGAAGGAAACTCCACCAAACGACCACCACTGTTCAAGGAAGAAAACTATTCACACTGTCCCGAAGGAAATAGACGAATGGAGTACCAAGGAAAAGAAAAGAGAACTATTGAATAACCAAGTTGCAAACATTTTGTTTTGCAGTTTATAAGTCGAAGAGTTCAATAGAGTCAGTGTGAGTGAAATCGCTAAGGAAATCTGGAACAAGTTAGAGGTCACCCACGAAAGAACTTTGCAAGTTGAAAAGGAAAAGCTCCAACTGTTAGTTGAAAAATATGAGACCTACCAGATGAAGGAAACTGACTCGATAGTTGAGGCTATTACTAGGTTTACAACAAACATCAATGAGATGAAGAAGCTAAGAAAAATCTATGACCAAGAAGAAACTATTAGAAAGTTTCTAAGAGGCCTACCCAGAGCATGGCTCCAACGCCACGACCATTGAAGAAGCCAAGAATCTGGCAAAATACACTTTTGATGAACTGTGCGGTTCATGAAATGAAGTTAAAAGATAAGATGAGCCCGGTCAAGGTTGAGGGAAAAGAAAAGAAATCTATTGCCCTCAATGTTGAAACTGATTTCAAAGGTGAGTCAGACTCAGAACATGACATGGCTATGTTATCTAGAAAGTTCAATAAGTTGCTTAGGAGAAAGAGTAAGAATAATTCTTACTCAAGGTTTCACAAAAGAAAGAAACTCGAGTATAAACCTGTAGAGTTAATATGTTACGGTTGTTACAAACCAGGTCATGTAAAGAGTGAATGTCCCACTAAATATAAAAAGAACTCAAGCTCATATAGAAAGGACAAGAAAGTTCTCAAAGCTACATGGGATGATTCAAGTTCAAGCGAAAATGAAGCGGATTCAGATCACACTGCTGCACTGTGCTTAATGGCAAGCACCGAGGTAAAATCTAAACTCATTGACAAACTTAATGAGCTCTATGCTCATATTCAGGAACTTAAGATGAAACTTAGTAAGAGACGCAGCAAAATGAAAAGCTCCAGCATAGTCTTGAAGAAGCTTTTGAGGATATAGAATTCCAACAAGAAGAGCTAGGCGGAATGTCTCTAGACAATGAACAACTTAAGAAAGTTGTTGGAAAATTAAAAATTTAAAATGAAACTCTTAGAAAGGAAAAGGAAGACCTGAACTGCACCATGTCTAAATTCACAAATGGTCAAAAGTTTTTTGACGTGATGCTAGGATCACAAAGAGGTGCATTAGACAAAACTGGCTTAGGCTATACTCATGGGTCGAAACAAAAAGAATACAATACCTTACTAACCAAACGACCAAAATGCCAAAAATGTTATAAGGAAGGTAATACCATACTTAGATGTAATGTCTTAAGTAGAAAGAAGAAGAAATTTGCATGGATTGAAATATCTGTTCTTACTGAAGGTAACATGCAAGGACCCAAACTTGCAGGGGTACCAAAGTCAAAAGTATTTTATGTTGTGTAGATATGCAAAAATGAAGATATATGGTATCTAGACAGCGGCTGCTCAAGGCATATGACTGGAGATAAATCTAAATTTCTGAGCCTTAAAAAGAAGAAAAGAGGAAAGGTCACTTTTGGAGATGACAACAAAGGTGACATTGAAGGCATCAGAACTATTGGTACTGATTTTCTATCCATATCTGTGATGTGCTTTATGTTAAAGGGCTAAAGCATAATCTCTTGAGCATAAGTCAATTATGTGACAAGGGTTATGACATTTCAGCAAATAGGTGCACAGTCAAGCATGCTGATAAAGCTGTTGCATTCATGGCATCTAGAATTAAGAATGTGTATTGCACAAACTTTAATGACATGAAGAAATAAAATGTAACATGTTTAAGTGTTATCTCATGTAATGATGCATGGGTATGGCATAGGAGATTAGCTCATGTTAATATGGATAACATATCTAGAATTGTCAAACATGATCTTGCGAAGGGTATTCCAAAGGGAACTTACTCAAAAGGCAAGGTATGTGAACCATGTCAACTTGATAAGCATACTCGATCATCATTTAAGAGCAAGAGGCATCAATCAAACTCTAAATCTCTCAACATAATTAAGAGTGATAGAGGTAGTGAATTTGCCAATAAAAATCTCGAAGAATTTTGTAACAATCAAGGTTACACTCACCATCTTTCAGCCCCTAGGACACCACAGCAAAATGGTGTAGTTGAAAGAAAAAATAGAACTCTGCAGGAGATATGTAGAACAATGCTCAACGAGTATAACACTGCAAATCATTTTTGGGGTGAAGCTATAAACACTGCCTGCTATGTGATGAACCGAGTTTTAATCAAACGAGATTTGAATAAAACTCCATATGAACTATGGAAGGGTAGAGCACCCAACATTAGCTACTTTGAGTATTCGGGTGAAAATGTTATATTCTTAATGATAAAGATAATCTAGATAAGTTTGAACCTAAGTCTGACATAGGAATCTTCTTAGGATATTCTTCTCATAATAGAGCCTACAGAGTGTTCAACAAATCTAATCAAACTGTAGAAGAATCAATTCACGTAAAGTGTGATGAAAATGAAAATAAGAAAACTCTTGAGGAGGAACTTAAACAATTGAGTTTTGATGATGATGAACCCAAGACAACTAAAATTATAGATCTTGAACCTGAACCATCTTTAGAATCTTCTAAAAACTCTAGACTGCTTCAAGGTCTTTCCCAAGATCAAATTTTAGGAGATCCACGAAAGAGTGTGTCCACTAGAGCTTCAATTCAAAAAGATTAGGAGCTTGTTGCTTTTGTATCACAATTTGAACCAGTTAAAGTGGAAGAGGCACTGAAAGATGGAAATTGGTTTCTTGCTATGCAAGAAGAACTAGGACACTTTGTGCGAAACAAAGTATGGGAATTAGTTCCTAGACCTTTTCATCAATCCATTATAGGAACCAAATGGATCTTTATAAACAAAAATAATGAACAAGGTATCATTGTCCGCAATAAGGCTAGATTGGTTGCACAAGGGTACAACCAAGAAGAAGGCATAGACTTCGAAGAAACCTTTGCAAGTAGCAAGATTATAGGCAATAAGAATGTTACTTGCCTATGCTTGTTACAAGAATTTTTCCTTATACCAAATGGATGTAAAGAGTGTTTTTCTAAATGGATAAATCAACGAAGAGGTATAAGTGGAACAACCTCTAGGGTTTGAGGATGCTCAAGACCCGGAATATGTGTTCAAACTCCACAAAGCCTTATATGGATTAAGACAAGCTCCAAGAGCTTGGTATGATTGACTGAGTTCATTTCTTTTAGATCATAAGTTTCACAAAGGAAAACTTGATCCAACTTTGTTTATCAAACATCACAATGACAATATGCTTGTTGTTCAAATTTAAGTTGATGATATCATTTTTGGTGCATCAAACAAAGAACTATGTGATGAGTTTTCTAAATTAATGTAGAAGGAATTTGAAATGAGTATGATAGGAGAACTTACATAATTTCTCAGCTTACAAACTAAGCAAATGTAGAAAGGCACCTTCATAAGCCAATCAAAGTATGCTAAGAAAATGGTTAAAAAGTTTCAAATGCACAATTTGAAATCGATTGATACTCCCTGTACTTATGCAATCAAATTAGATAAGGATGAAAAAGGTAAGTCAATTGATTAAAAACCTTATAGAAGCATGATTGGAAGTCTTTTGTACCTAATCACAAGTCAACATGACATCATGTTCAGTGTCTGTCTTTGCGCAAGATTTCAATTTGAACCTAAAGAATCTTATTTAAAATGTGTCAAACGAATATTCAGAAACATAAATGGCACAACACACTTAGGAATTTGGTATTCCAAAGGTATTACTTTTGATCACAAAATTTATGTGGACTCCGACTATGTCGGTAGTCTAACTAATAGGAAAAGTACCTCCGAATTTGGTCACTTTCTTGAAAATTCTTTGAGTTTTTGGTTTTGAAAGAAACAACATTCTGTGGCACTATCCACAGCTGAAGCAGAATATGTTGCAGCTAGAAGTTGTTGTTCTCGGGTTCTTTACATGAAACAACAACTTCATGATAATCAAATATTCATTCAATGTGCTGAAATTTTGTGTGATAATACTAGTGCTATTAACATATCTAAAAATCTTGTATTGCACTCCCGAACTAAGCATTTTGAAATAAGACATCACTTTTTACGGGATCATATGCAAAATGGAAAAGTCATTATCTCACATTGGAACCAAAAAACAACTGGCCGACAAATTTACTAAAGCCTTACCAAAAGACCACTTTGTTCACATTCGAAGAGAACTTGGCATGTTCTCTGAGACTGATTTATGATGCTTACCTCTATATGGGGGAGACATATTTTATGATACTTTACTCTTTTTGATATTTCAAAAGGAAGAGAAGTAATATCATTGAAGCATCATATATTCAGAAGGAGCTTAACACTAAGGGGGAGTCTTAGTGACGTTTTAAGTACATTCCTTGGAAATACACTCCTATCATATGAATCAAGGATCATTAGTACTGCATTTCATGCATACACACATCATTCTATTAGCTTGCTTCAAAAGCCTATAGTAGTGTGTTTGAAATCATCAAAAAGGGGGAGATTGTTAAACCAATTATCCACACGTCCCTTACAAGAAAATGTCCCTAGTATGAAAGATATTTTGATGATTACAAACCTCATTTTGTTTATGATATTACTGCACATATGGCATATCTAATCTTACTTGAAGGTTTCAAAGATTCAATGATGCATGGCGAACGTATTAAAAGATCTTCTTGAAGACCATGATCGTTTGAAGATGTTTAGTTATATGATTAGATTATGATAGGTTGTAGGACTTTCTATGTCATGGGATTCAACAATATGCATGTCTGCATGTTTTAATCGATCATCTGCATATTTGATTTAATTCGGTTACATTATGTTTTATCGAGCTTTAATTGAGAAATAAAAAATAGCTTTTATAAAAGTCTTTCAGGACACTAATGTTTTAGCAGCTCCCTTCAGGACTTGATGAGTCAAGACGCTGATAAAATATTAGGAAGCTCAAGGTTGAATTGAACTGATTAGTAAGGTTGTTTGCCTGTTAGTAACGACCTTTCTTTTATTAACCTTTGAGAATGTCAGGACGCTGACTTAGTTTCAGCTCCCTTGAAGTTCTTTCTGCTTTTTAAGTGATTTCTATCTTTAAGGGCGCTGATAAGTTATAAGTTGAATAAATCATCAAGACGCTACTTGTGTAGGAGCGCCCTCACCTTTAGAATAAACTTAAATAACTTTCAAGACGCTTACTCTTGAGTAGCACCCTCGTGCGTTTAATGTTTTAAAAAAAAGTAGGAAGCGGCTGTGAAGTAGCGCCCTAATGATTTAAGTCGTTTAATTCTCAAAGTAAGTCAGGACGCTTACTATTCAGTAGCGCCCTCACTTCATTGTTTAGTAGGACGCTGATGTTCTATGAGGGCCCTCAAAGGAACAAAACGACAGAAAAGATATTTTCGTTGTTCTGACATTACTGCTATTTCTGTTAACTTTTTTAAAAACGTACGAATACTTTTCAGAACTTTTCATGTCACACCTGGGTTGCACACAGTGCCCCCTACCCAGGGTGATGAGTACCCCCGCAGGGCATACTCTAGCCATAGCACCACATAATATTGTCTCATCTCGTCACACACCCACGGTGGTATGGGGATGCACCCCCGGGATCATTTGCCCACACTATTCATCATGAATAGTATAGGGCCTCCCCCGGATTCGAACATCAAACTTCATATAGGTTGATTTTGCAATCCGAGTAACCACTGAACCATATACATAAGGTCTTTTTGTCACACCTGGGTTGCACACAGTGCCCCCTACCCAAGGTGATGAGTACCCCCTCAAGGCATACTCCAGCCAATATGGAACCATAATATTGTCCCATCCTAGTACACAGCCCGCTCAACAGTGTCTAGTACCCCCGGGATTATTTGTCTACACTATTCATTTTATCACACCTGGGTTGCACACAGTGCCCCCTACCCAGGGTAATGAGTACCCTCGCAGGGCATACTCCAGCCATAGCACCACATAATATTGTCCCATCCTGGTCCAGACCGTCATCACAAGGACGTCTCCCCGGGATCATTTGTCTATACTATTCATCATGAATAGTGTAGGGCCTCCCCCGGATTCAGACCTCAAACCTCATATAGGTTGATTTCGTAATCCGAGTAACCACTGAACAATATACATAAGGCTTTTTTGTCACATTTTCGTTGCACACAATGCCCCCTACCCAAGGTGATGAGTACCCCCTCAGGGCATACTTCAGCCAATATGGAACCATAATATTGTCCCATCCTAGTACACAGCCCACTCAACAGTGTCTAGTACCCCCGGGATAATTTGTCCACGCTATTCATTTTGTCACACCTGGGTTGCACACAGTGCCCCCTACCCAAGGTGATGAGTACCCCCGCAGGGCATACTCTAGCCATAGCACCACATAATATTGTCCCATCCCGGTCCAGACCATCATCACAAGGACGTCTCTCCGGGATCATTTGTCCACGCTATTCATCATGAATAGTGCAGGGAATTGGTTCAGTGGCTACTCAGATTGCAAAATCAACGTATATGAGGTTTGAGGTTCAAATCCGGATGAGGCCCTGCACTATTCATGATGAATAGTATGGACAAATGATCCCGGGGAGACGTCCTTGTGATGACGGTCTGGACCGGGTTGGGACAATATTATGTGGTGCAATGGCTGGAGTATGCCCTACGGGGGTACTCATCACCCTGGGTAAGGGGCACTGTGTACAACCCAGGTGTGATAAAATGAATAGTGTGGATAAATGATCCCGGGAGTACTAGACACTGTTGAGTGGGCTGTGTACTGGGATGAGACAATATTATTGTTCCATATTGGCTTGAGTATGCCCTGAGGGGGTACTCATCACATACGCGGGGTGTGACATTTCAGAATCGTCCAAAAACTTTTTCGTAACTTTTTGAACATTCTGAAACCTCGTCAGAACATTCCTCTTTGATGAAATGATCAGATGATTCAGGTGCTATCGACTTAATATGCATTGAGCTGAATCGATCAATTTCGAAAAAGAATGTTAATGTTATATTTGTATTAAACTAGAGCGCCAAAAATCATCAAGTCCATTGCGCCTCTATTATTCTTATATATACGTGCTACCTTAAAGCAGAAAAACCACTAATGATATACGAAACTGATATTCATTCAAAACGTATTAACAATTTTCGTTTTTTCTAAAACACTTTTTGAAAGTTAGTCTTCTTTCATTTGTGCCTGATCTTACGATCTTTTGAAAGAAAAACTTAAAGTGTTCTGGGTTGATTCATCTTCATCTTCATTATTTTGAAGACCCACTGAAGAAGACAAAAGCTCTTTGAACCTGTTTTCAGCATAAACTTCATCATACATATTTTACTGAATCTGTGATCACAGAAGGTTCAATCCAAAGCTTTGTAAGTATCATTTTGATTATAAGTAAAGAAAATCATATCTCATCTTGTATTCAGTTTGTAGTGACTAGTAAGTCACTATGTTAGAGCAAGTGTTGCTCAAAGATATAAACGGTCGTCTCACACCCGTAAGTAGAGAATAGGTCCTCTCACACCCGCAAGTTGAGAAACGGTTTTCTCACACCTGTAAGCTAAGAAACGGTAGTTCTCACACCCGTAAGTTGAGAAAGTGTACCGATTTGATCTTCACCCGTAAGAAGGTCTATAGTGGAGTTTGAACAAATCCTAACTGAAGAGGTTAGGTAATGGATGTAGGCGCGGTCGGACCATTATAAATCTTGCTTATACTGTCTCATTTACATTTGTTGTATTTGATTGCTATATTTTGTTTAATCTGTTTTCATTATTCCACACCATTTTAAGAAAAGTTAAAATCTGCTAAGTGTCCAATTCACCCCCCTTTTGGACATATCTGGGCCAACAAATAATTCATGAAAGCCTAATTAATCCTAAACTAACATATGCATCAAAACTAACATAAACACATCAAACTAATGTATGAAATGTTCTAAAACACACCTAAAACATACTCTAAAACCTATCTAAATCAACTATCACTTACCTTGAGGGTTAATGAAGACAAAGTGTTGTTTAAGATCTACGATATACCCAAAGCTCCTGGGAAGAAGAATACTTGCAACCGAATTGATGTCAAAGGGGTAATTGATAAGTGCGCTACTTATGAGAAGCCTACATTGAAAGATGCCTTGGAGCACTTTGTGGAAATCATAGAGAATTTAGATGACCCTACTCCCTTGATTTGGAAGGACCTATATTTGATGTCAAATGTTGAAGAAGAAAAGTCACTAAGTACTATGATTGAGCATAAGGAAAAGATGGATCTCTTTCTCGGGTCAAGAAGAAATGGTTAAGACCCTTTAAGGGCCAAGATGAAAGGAATGAAAAGGTTGTGCTTCTCAATTATCCACTTTAAAGAAACAAAGAAGAAGTTGGGCCGAGGATTTTAAACCAAGCGCTTGTTAGGAGGGAACCCATTGGTTTTGGAGTTTTCTTATTTTATATGTTTTATGTTTTTAGTCATTGTAGTATAGATTTGAGTTTCGTGCTATTGACATATTCATTTATTTTCCTATCTAGGTTTTAAAGTAAGTTTGGGGGTCTTCTTGGAGCATCTAGGAGAGGCGATTGGAGTGCATCATACGAGATCTCCACCCATTTGGGTTAAGGGGGTTTTCTAAACTCCCTTCTTTTATTTTTGCCTCAGTTTTTCCTTATTTACGTCTTGCATTGAGGACAATGCTCGCTTTAAGTTTGGGAGGAGGGTTTTGAATTTTTGTCATGGTAAGTTTGTTGAGTGTGCATTAGTTTAGGTTAGGTAGTCACATTCTTTTACAATTTTAAACTTACTTATGGAAGGCCAATGACATGAGAACACTTTAAAGATATGAAACGATAGGGGAATATAGAGAATACCTATATGTCTGGGTGCTTGATCCATTTTGCTAAGTTTTGTTGGAGAGACTTAACCAATTGTGAATGGTTTCGATCATTAGATTAAGATTGTTAGGAATGGACTTTTGCTTGCAAAGTCATATTTTAGATCTCTTGGGATTCTAGAAAAAGTTTGATCACTTCTCGAGGCGAAATCCTAGAAAACACACTATGAGGAAGATGATTTAGGCTATGTTTGAAAAAGTTTGCGCCAAATAGCCTACCTTACTTTTTTTTGTATCCATAGTTCCCATTTTGAGCTGAATATCATTTTCTTTCTTACCTATGCATCGTGAACTTTGAGCTTGTCGTGTTTAAATTCCCTGTTTTTCAACCTATGTACCTTATACACTTTGATCATGTTGGAGTGTTATTGTTTGGAAGGAAGAACAATGGGAAAAAAAAAGTGAAGAAAAAGGTGATAAAGAAGAAAAAAAAATTGTGAAATTTGCTTGTGAGTTATATTGAAAAAGAAAAGAAAATGAAAAAAGAGAAGAAAAGGGTGTTACATCTATGTATTGAAAAGAAATAAGTTTGGGGGTGTATCATTATGAATGAAAGAAAAAAAAATGAGTGATGATAAGAAGCAAACAAAATAATGGGAAGTGAATGAAAAGTTGAATTTTACAGAGGATATATGCACTGAAATTCGGGTTTCCGTTTCAAATGTAATGTAATGGATGTTAGCAATTAATCAAAGTGTTTAGGGTGTTTTTGAGCTACAATGTTCCTATTTTTCCCTACCTTTGAACATGAGCTTTGCATTACAACCTATGAAAGGCCTTTTGATTCTGAATGGTGTGTGATCTACATTAGTGGAGAGTGGCGTGAAAGACTTGCATGATTAATTTGATACTATAATATATTTTGAGATCTTATACTTAATACTTGCTTGCATTTGATCATGACTTGCATGATTAATTTGATGAGATTACCTATGTACTTATATGTGAAAGAATCAAAGGTGGAGTTTGGTAAGAGTTGGGTTAAAATTCTACACAACTCTATGATCTTGACGTTCTTCCTAGAAGTGAATATTCTTTTAGGTGTAATCTTGGAGGCCATATATGTGTTTACAATGTTGAGTTAAGTCTTTATTTGTGCGAGAATGTGACTTTAGAAGGATTATGTTGATCATGAGTTTTTCGTTTTGTTTTCCCTTTGCTCGGGATGATCAAAGTCCTATGTTTGGGGATAATTGATAGTTGCATATTTAGATAGGTTTTAGAGAATGTTTTAGGACATTTTATGCATAAGTTGGATGTGTTTATGTTAGTTTTATGCATTTGTTAGTTTAGGATTAATTTTGTTTTTCATGCATAATTTTGGTTTAATAGTTTATGATTTTATTCATTATATGTTTGGGTGTGTCATTGATTTGATTTGCTTTGTTTGTAGATATTTTGATGTGTTAGTCATGGATTTGGATGATGAATACATGTACAAGAAGATGTAAAAGAAGAAAGATGAAGAATAAAGGTCAAAAAGAGCAAAACTTGGCTGTCCTAGAAGAAAAAACAGCACCATATTGAATTTTGGGCATCGCGGCGCTGTGGTGGTGGAAAGAAAGGAGAAGATGGGGGTGTTCTGGGCGCTGCAGCGCCAAGTAGTGGCACTGCGGCGGCGTTGCGTGTGTGAAATTGCGGATTTTAGCATGTTTTTGAGATATATTCTTCCCCACTTTCCAACTTCGATTCTACATGACTCTGGGGCATATTATATATCAAAATTTAGGGTTTTTGAGGGGAATACACTGGAGAAGAGAGAAAAAACGGCTAGGAGCAAAGGAACGCGAAGAAGACGACTTGGAGTCAAGGAGGATTTTACAAGTTCAATAGCAACTAGTTTGGGTTTTGATGTTTATTTTCTTGTTTCTCTACATGTTTTGATTTTTGTTATTCCAAGTTATGAACTAACTTTTTAGTCTAGAGAGGAGATGGATCCTATATTAGAGATTATGTAATAACATTAGTTTTTATTTATTATCAATGATTTATTCTTGGTTTATTTATATTTCTCCATCTTTAATGCTTTTGATCTCTTGGCCGCGGATCGAATGATCATACACTTGGGGGGTGACACTCGATAGAGGGTTCTCTAGGTTTGAACATGATAAATATGACATGAGATGGTCGTAGTATCGATAGATATGCGATATCTTGTCAAGTTGTAGGAAAATCACAAGGCTTAATGCATTGCTACTGTATTGGTTTTTATCGATAGATCGAAACTAGTGTTTTGGCAATAGATTCTAACCCGGGACTCGATAGAGGGTGTTAGAAACTAGAGGATTTTGACTTATTAACTTGAATAAGGATTTGATAACAATCATGTCTAATATTGCATAATTGATAATTAGGTGAAATCAAATCTCTCGATGTTTTTAATATTGATTTTTCTTTAGAAAATATCTGATAACTTGCTATTTTAATTAATGTTTTAGTTCAAGTATTATTTTAGTTCACTGATCATCACAATTTGGTTTTCTAGATAAAATTAGGGCGAGGAACAATATAATTAGTGTAGTAATTCAATCCCTGAGGACGATACCCCATTCGCATCGATTTATATTATAACTTGGCAACCGTACACTTGCGTTTTGCACGCATCACATAGCCAGTCCTCGTCTTGGCAAATGTGATCCTTCACAGGCATTCTGCAGCGCAACATATCACCAGTACACACACCTCTATAAGACCAAGCGGATAACACTCATGTTCTGTGTCCACACATGACACAACCTTTTGAGTAGGGTGCTCCCAATTTGACCAAGGGAGTCTAGCGGACCAGGGAAACCGCCAGAAAGAGTATCCGACTACCACTGCCAACTTTTCGCAACCCACTGATCCCCTGCGCACCTCGGTATCAGCCTGCTCCGAAACCCGATAAGCCTGAGCCTTCTAACTGGCAGGAACAGAATCCTACCCCTAGCCGAGGATGGCAGACTCAAGGTTGGGCTATGAGAGGCCTACTTTCGCTAAGGATCTCTCGCCGCCCAATTAAACGATCGCCGACACGTCCTTCATTGCCAGAGTTGTCTAACAACTTTGATACCAGCCTGAGTCCTTCCATTCACCCACCCCAGCTCACTCTGGTAACTCTGAGCATAGTAATGTTTGTGAACCTCAGAACCCTCCAGACCAACGTCGCACTCACAACCCAGCTAGAGTGGAGGACAACTTTAACATGTTCATCATCATCCCCTCTGATGAAGATTGAACCAGGTATTAAATTTTTATAACTATTTGGATATGACCTTAATTGAATTTTGGGGGCAAAATTCCTTTAAGGGGGGTAGAATGTAATGCCCCTGAAAAATTGACAATTTTAGACCAAATAACTTGTAATACATGCACATGTAAACCCCGAACATTGTCCTAGAAGAAAACACGTCAGAACCGTGCATCAAAACCCCCGCATCGACACCCAAAAAACCAAAAAAAAAGTCGGGCATGTGCCCAAGACCTTTTTCTCCATCTTTTTCTATAAATAAAGGGGGGGTGTCCATTTGCACTCAACCATAACTTTTGGTAACCTTTTCCCCCTCTTGAAAGTGTTTTGACTTTGCCGACTTTGCGCAGAGACTTTGCCTCCGAGAGTTGGGTCAAAACTTGCATCCTAAGGTGGGGAAGAATGTATAGGTTTGCATATTCATTTACTTTATGATAAGCATGGAATTGCATTGTTTATATACATGATACCATGCTACATTACTTCATGCATATGGCATACCATTGATAAGGGTGGTCCCTTGTCTTTGAGACAACCACGGAACCCTCGTGATGCGATTGAGCACCTTTGCTTGTAGGACCTGGAGTTGCAATGCGCTTGGCGCCATGATTTTAAATGGGAACCATCACATGATGATACCAAGCATATGGCCTGCGGTGCACTCCATAGTTTCTATTTGATGTATAAAGCACAAATACGTTGGTACAAAGGATACTGCTGCATTTCATGATTATATTGATTGATGTGGATTGAAATGCTTATACTATGTGCTGTTGTATTTATCTTCTGTAAATGTTGCATTTGCTTTACGTGATCCACTGAGCTATGAGCTCACCCCATTGCTTCATCTTACAAGGAATTAAGATGGGTTAGGGTTGATATATATAGCAGGCAGCTACCAGTCCCGACGTGAGTCGGGACTTATCTTTTTGTTTACCACCTTATTTTGATGGCATTGGTCATTTATTTTTGTGGGGGTTTGTCCCCTTTTATTTTGTCTCTTTGAGACCATGGCCTGTACAACTCTACTATATTTTGAACACCTTTATTATATTAATGAAACAATCTTATCTTCGATATAGTATGTGTCATGAAATGGGCCACGGTTCTGTTGCAAATTCCTTATAGTCATATCCTGTGTGGAGGACTGTGAATGTATTTGTCTGGATATTAGACAAACCCGGATCCAACAGGGTGTAACACTATACCCATTATTCTAACACACTTATGTGGACATGATGCACATCCATTTTGAGGTGACACTCTCCACTCCTCACCACGTGTACGACTTTTTCAATGTCAAGAATACTACATTACGTCTCTTAGAGTAAATAAACTTTGACATGAAGATTGCAAATGTTGGATGATCGCCACGTCTTATCAAACTTGTCCGTTGTTCTGGTGTGTTTGTTTCCACGTGAAGATCGTCACGCTTTGATACCACTTTAATTGTAACACCCCAATTTATGTTCCTTCTTTTCTTTGTTTATCTTCTTTTTTTTTTCCTTGTTCCACTCTTCTTGGAATGTAAGCATTTGTAAAGCCAAATTATGCCAACACTTATATAAATTGGGTGCACAATTTGACACGAATTTCCTCAAACTTTACTTTTATTTATACGCAAAATATATACAATATTTTATAAGGCCATTGGAGCCTATTTCCCATACAAACCACTTTTTATTTTCTTCTAATTATACACAAACTCCTACCTACTCGTATACATACATACATACATACATACATACATACATATATACATATATATATATATTACATAACAAAGATTCCCAACTAACCGTTTTTCTTTTCCCATCACACGCGTTTATATTACATATTTATTCCAAGAATGTAGTCAGTGACTTCGTAGTGTCACAACTACATCTTCAACCCATAACCAGAAGTGAAATAACAACATTGAGGAAAACACCAGCAGAAGCATCAACTTGCAACAACTAAACTTGGTATGTTCTTCTATTTCCATCGTCACACCAGTATCTCCTATGGCTAATCTCTTGAGATGTAGTAGGAAGAGTGAGGTAAAAGCTTAGTGGGTTTTCTGGAAGATCCCACACTTTATACAAAACATTATTAAATGTATTTAACCATTCAAGCACAAAATAACAACAAAACAATCAATTCAATAAAATGAATATTAAAATATAATGAATTTAACAACACGTCCCTCGAGAGATTTCAACATAAGGTATACTTTTTCCTCATTGCATTTGGCTATCAGCGTGGGCCAACCATCATCTAATATTGTACATGATAAACCGCAAGTGTACGGTGTCAAGTTATAAAATACCAATGAGAATTGGGTTATCGTCCTCAAGGATCGATTAACTCTCACTAAATATCATGATTACTAACCCTAACTTTATCTAGATGATCAAAGTTGAGAATTAATTAACTAAAAACAATGAAATAAAAATGAATAAGTAAGCAATCAAATAGTGAATAGATATCAAGATAGGAAAGTCTAGAGGTCCAACTTCACCTTGTTAGTCCACCCAAGAGGGGGGTGAATTGGATGAGATGGTCAATTTTAAAATTCTCTTCCAATAACGTAGTGATATACATTAATGTATTGGAATTGGATGCAAAACTAGAACACAAACTAAATTGCAAACGTGAGACACACAAGATTTATAGTGGTTCGGCCAATCCTACGTCCACTACCTAATATCCCAATTAGGATTTTCTCAATCCACTAACAAATTTTCTTACGGGTGAGAACCAAACCATTACAACTGCCATTTTACAAGTTAAAGGCAAACCTATCCTTTCACGGGCTAAGGATGAACCAAATTTCCTTTTTTCGGGATGAGAAAAAACCCATGTTCCTTTTACGGGATAAGGAAGAACCGTTTTCCTTTTACGGGATAAGGAAGAACCGTTATCTTTTTACGGGATAAGGAACAACCATGATCTTTTTACGAGATGAGGAACAATCGTTTCTCTTTTACAGGTTAAGAGATAACCTACCATTTTACAGATTAAGGACATACCAATCCTTTTACGGGATGAGGATGAACCAATTCTCTTTTACAAGTTAAGAGATAACCTACCATGATTTCAGTCCTGAAATCATGAAGTGAACTACATTCACTTGTCCCGGTTGTTTTAGTCCAAAAACACACCAGCATTACAACACAAAAATGTTGGTTCTAACTGGGTAGAACACTTTACAATTAAACTCAGTACATAGCATTACAAAGATATGAAATATGAATACGTAATGCTAAGATGAAATACACTTACAATCCTTTACCTTTCAATGTTCGGTATTGCTCATGTGCAGTTTTGAAAAACATGAATGATGTGATATGAAAATCAGTGCTTCTTCGAAAATAATATGATACCAAATAAACATTGACTTGAAAATTGAAGGACCAGTGTAAATTAAAGACACCCAGTTTTCAAAGTAGATAAAAAATATAAGTATGAAAACTTCTGGTTCAGTGACTACTGATATAATTCAATACAATACTTAAGATATGAAATCAAGTACAACTGTATTTTTCATGAACTATATCTCAAATTCTATCTTCAGCAAGAATGATACTAAGTGTGAATCAGTGCTGAGAATTTGAGCAGATACCAGATATAATAGATTTTCAAAGAAAGAATATAAATTAAGCTCAGTATGAAAATCTTTTGAAGACGTAAGGTATCAGTGAAAAATACTTTGAAAGTTTAGATGTTTGAAAAACATTTTGATACAGATTAACTTTCAAAAAGTATTGGCATAATACAAAATGATTGGCGAGTTGTTTGATTCTAAGTAGTGGTATTTATAGACTTAATAGGATATAGCCATTAAACATTTGAAGTTCAAATAATATGAACGTTTACACACAATGGCTAGAATGTTATATGAAAATGGCAACTGCAATTTTTACTAACATTCTGGTTCTTTTCAGATTTAATGAAAAATGAAAGTCTTAGAAAAACTTAATTCATGTATCAGAAAAGATATCTGATAAGTCTGAAAAAGACTTTGTGCAAAAATTTGTTCTGAAAAAGTAGACTGATGCAGTGTACTTATTATAACAGTGATGGTTGTTGAATTAGCGTCTTGATTTCGTAATCATTGTCTTGACGCACAATATCAACTTTGTCGTTTTATTCCTTGAGGGCGCTCATTAAGTATAAGCATCCAGCAGGACACTTAAGTGAGGGTGCTACTAACTTGTAAGCATCCTGATTTACATTGACACTTTAAACGACTTAACCCTGAGGGCGCTAATACACAGTTAGCGTCCTGCTATGTTTTAAAACAATTAAGTGCATGAGGGCGCTACTTTTCGAGTAAGCGTCCTAACTTTTAAACAAAACATGAGGGCACTACAACACTATAAGCGTCCTACCACATATTAAAAACATTTGAAACCAAAAACAAGTACGCTAAAGGACAATCAACATTCTGAAGGTTATTAAGTTAATTCCTAAAGGTGAGGGCGCTCCTATCCAGGTAGTGTCCTGATAGATTATTCAACTTATAACTATTAGTGTCCTCAAAGATACATTCTTTGAAGAACTTTAAAAATCTTTCAGTAAGCTGATACTGAATCAGCGTCCTGACAACTTCAGAGGTTGACTAAAGGAAGGCCGCTACTATACAAGTGAGCGTCCTGATTAATCAGCTCAATTCAACCTTGAATGTTATCAGTGTCCTAAGGAGTCATCATCGCCCTAACTTAACAAGTTTAGGAGAGCACTGCTAATTCATTAGCGTCTTGAAGGACTTTTTAAAACTAGTTTTGACTTGCGATTAAATATACAATAAATTAGAATAAAAACTCGGTAAATTTCAAATTAAATATAAAAAATTAAATCATTTGAAATACCGTAAAACGTATGCTCAAAACATGCAAGTATGCAAGTGATTTGTGCATGGTTTTGAAAAACGTTTGAGCAATGACGATTTAGAGAAAGATATACCTTAAACACTCTGTGTATTTCTCATTTCTCATAATCATTAAATCAAACTCTTTATTTTGAGATCTTCAAGAAGAATTTCGAGCTAAGTTGAATGTCTTGAACGTTGATCGACAGATGAAGTCTTGAAGCTTGATCGAATCGTTCGAGTGAAGTGATCTCAAAATCCAAATATGGTCGTTGAAGTCCTTTTGATTAAAACGATCTTGACCGTTGGATATGTCTTTGAGTTCCTTGGGTTTTTGCTTTCTTTAGGTGTTGGGATGAGATCTTGATAGCACCGAAAAGTACTTTGTTTGTGATCATCAAAATATACTTCATCACAGTATATTTAGGGACGTGCTAACTGATGAACCACTTAGATTAACACACCTAACCGTCAACTATGTAGATTAGTTGTGTCTATTATCAATACGTTATTCATATTTATAAGTCAAAAATCCAAGAATTCCTAATTCCCTCTCTCAAGTGTCGAATTAGAACATATCACCAAAGAAACGATTCTCTCGATAAAAATCAAAACCCTAGTAACTTATTACACTTTGTGATTTTTCCGAGAACTTCCAAAGATGTCATAAACCTCACCATTCTATGATAACCTTAGGTTATATTTTCCTTGATCCAACTCAAGGAACCCTCTCTCGAGTGACGCCCCCTAAGTCTATGATCATTCAATTTGTGGCCAAGGAATCAAAAGCATTAAATCCAAAAAAATATAAATAAACTATGAAGAATCAATTAATAATAAACATAAATCAAATATTAATACATAGAATCGAGTATAGGATCCATCTACCCTCTAAAATACTAGCTTAATTCATAACTCAAAACATAAAAACATAAAATAGTGTTATGAACATCAATCTAAACAATGGAAATCAAACTAGAGAGATAGAGAATGTGTAGAGAATCTCTTCTTCGCTTCAAAGTTCATCTTCTTCTCCACTTTCTTCCTCGCTGTTTCCGCTCGTGTTCTCCACTCTATATCCCCTTCAAAACCTTCTCATCATGTAGTATTTCAAGCAAGGAAGAAGTAGAAAAAAACCACATCCAATTTGGAGTGAAATTGAGAAAGTTATGGTCAAAACCCAAAAACCTCGCAAAATAGAAAGTCACGGAGCCGCGAAGCACATTCGGGACACCGTGGCACCCAATTTCAGGTTTGTAGCGTTTTTTTCTTCTTTTAACACCTTTTTTCCACCTTTCTTTGCATTTTTTCTTCTCTCCATTGCTTGGCCATTTGTTCATCACTTCCAAAGCACTTCAAAACCATCTTCAAACCTATAAAACAAAACAAAACTAATGAGTAACATACTTATAAAATCAAATTAACCAACATATAAAATTAAAAACCGAAATAAAACAACATATGCCAAAAAGTGACTAAACCAACAAATAGATTAAAACTAACACAAACCAACCAAATTAATGAATAAATCATCCTAAAACTTATCTAAAACCTACTAAAAAACATGTCTAAAAATATCCAACTCATCAAATACTTTGCTCATAAAAAATGAAGCAGAATATGAAAATTACATAAACTAAGGAAATATATAAAGCATACAAACTTAAGGAGTCATTTCCACCTTAATTTTGCTATAACCTCCTCGTTGTTAAACTAGCAGAATTTTCTCTAGAGTTCTTTTCTACTGGTACTTTTTTTCTTAGAGAGTGAGCTGAAACAAATTTTTGAATTGCCCCCTAGCCTCTATTTATTAGGGTCAAACATTTAAGGTTGCATTTGGTATAGGACTTGGATACAATTCCAAAATTTTTGAAACTTAGAAAATGCTTTTGGTTCGACAATTCCAAAAACAAGTTTTTCAAATTTTTACTAGAAAACAACTTATTTTCAGGAAACAACAATATATCATTTTTTGACTTTTCATTTTTTTAGTTGTATCCATGTTTTTGGATCACATACCAAACACGGCCTTAGTTTCCCGTTTTTCCCTTGTACATTTTTGATATTTAAAAATTAGGTGAGTGGTATGTTTTGTCCTAAGACTTTTTCGGTATTTCCTAATTTCTGTGAATTTATTGTTTTGCTCTCGGACTTTTATGGTATTTCATAATTTACCCGTTACTTGGTAGGATTCTTATGTTGTAAGTTTTTGTGAGAATTACAGTTGACTCCATCATATAGATGGAGCGAGAAGAGCGAGATTCCTTCGATAGGAGACTATCTTAGTTGTTTATGTCATTGAACTTTCAATTTTTATTTTGGACATGGATAACTGTAATAATAATATTATTACTTGACTTAATTTTTATGATATTTTTGCATTTTGGTTGATTGCTTATGTCTTGTGAGAATCTATGTCTGTTGTGACCTGTTCATAGGTGATTATGTATGGATTTGGTGGATTAAGTAAAGGTTGAGGGTTACTAAGACTCTGTTGGAGAGAGTACTAACCCGAGCAACCTGATGCGTTTGTGTGGGGAACTAGGGTTGTCACAATTACATAGTAAGGGAGCTGGTGGAAGGCTTTGCTTGTGTACTGCGTTGGGTGCTCTCCACAACCCAAGCCCTTGGATCAATGATGGGGAGCTACCGTTTCCCATTGATCCAAGGGCTTGATTTATGGAGAGTATCCAATGTATTATACAACCCATGCCCTTAATCATTTTTGTTTTATTAATTTTCACCATAAATATTACTTTAGTATTTAATCAATCATATAAAGAAATAAATACAAGTATTAATTACTCACTTTCGATGTCGAGTCAAACCTTTGCTACCCAACAATATTGTTCTTAATCAAATTATGGCATGGAGAATGACTCATTTGCAATACCAATTTCCTCTAGTAACCCACTCCTTAAATTTTTTAAAAAAGGCCTTTTATACTAATACTAGTATAAATTATGTAAAATTTCAATGAAAATATCATCAACTGAAAAAAAAAAAAATGATGTTATCACCAACACAAATGAGAAATCAGCTCTTATTCAGTCACGCCACAATTAATTGAAAGATGATAACTGTTTGATCAAACTAGTGCAACCATGGCTGCTGCAACCACCGCTGCTACGAGTGCTTGGTACCCAGTTGCGATAGTCCCATATGCGGAATTTGGAGAACCAGGGGTTTGCGCAGATGGCGACCAGGGGCTAGGCGATGCAGCCTCAGCAGGCAAAACGGTAATAGCGAGCTTCTGGCCGGCTGTAGCACAATGGCTGGCTACACCACAAATGTACCACTTTCTTCCTGCTGTTGCAAGGGGAATCACATCATTTCCGGTGGTCAGAGCTTCGTTTGCAGGTGGAATCACGCAGTCCTTGAAGCCCGCACCATTCACTTTGAATACATTGTGCTTTCCTTGTGGGTAGATGAACACTGCCAAAACCCAAATTTTAGCTTTATTATTGTTGTTGTGTGTATGGTGTTTTTTTCCTAATAAGATTATCAATATTACGACGTTGCATGTGTTGACATGCAAAATGGATGAAGAATTCTTTCAAAAGAGATATATGGTGATTTAAAAGAAAAAAAAAAAACGAAAGTGATTGCTAGTATCAGTTTGATGAGCTTGTATGTTTATTACCAAGTTTATCTCCAACATGGAATTCCTTGTCGCTCGCCCATGCCGTGTAATTGAAATTATTGGTCCAACCGCTATCATCTCCCACTTTGTACTCAACGCCCAACGCGAAGGCAGGAAGAAGAACAAATATAGCAGCGATGGTGAGAGCAGCGAATATCTGGTTAGAAGCCATTGGAGCTTTATACTTTGATTCACTTCGAAACCTCTGCCCGATAATACTCCAAGTGGACTTCTATAGGGTGGTTATAACTTGGACTCCAAGAGGTCCTATATATATAGTTTTTCTTTTAGAAGCACAGAGACCACGATATGATATATATGTGGTGACAAACCATTACAGAACAAAAGTGAGGAACCGGCTACGCGGCATGTGCGAAAGTTACGAGAAGTGCTTTGGTTGCTCCGTGCGAAACGATGCTAGCTTCTTAACAAATGGAGGGAATTGTGAGAAAAACAAAAAAAATTAGCTGGGTTCATATGTGTGAATCCATTAATATTAAAACAAAGTTGATACAGACATTCGGTTACTTTGGTATTATGTAATGAATGTAGGAGGCCAAATTGATACATATTCTGAACATGTATGTTCCACTATACTATTTGATTTTATTATCTCATATCTTACGTGCATATATAGTTTCAAAATAATTAGCAAGATGAAAACAAGTCACAGTACAGAACATCAATATAAGTGTTGTTTATAAGATCAATTTGTTATATATATGGTTTTATTTAATTTATTATTTATGCCATTATTTAATAATCAAAGGCTAATGTTGTCATTGTAAATTTAAATTAGTTACTTAGTGTTGGTTGATGAAACTCCTTCCTTGTAGTTACAAGAGGATTGGTCTCAACATTCTTAGACTAAGTTTAAGAAAAGCCTCCGATAAGGTTGAAAATTTACTTCAAATTAGTTTAAAAATAACAGATATATTTTAATTTCTAAATGATCTTGGGTTTACAAAGTCTTTTTTGAAAGGAAAAGAGGGGGAATACCCAGCAAGAACAACTAGCACACTACATCTCGAACTCTCCTAGGCCAAGTAACCCCAGTTGCATCTTCCCTCAAAATATTGAATAACCCACGGGGAGGGAAAGACAGAATACACACTCCCCGATTGAACTTCAAAGCCTCAGTAGCCAAATAGTCTGCTGCTCTATTACCTTCTCTATAAATATGCTCAACTTGAACTATCCAATCTCTCTGAAGGAGTCTTCTACACTCATTTACCAAGTTGGAAAGGCTAAGCTGCGGCATACTGTTGCCTTTTAACCAACCAGCCACCATAGCCGAATCTGTTTCGAAAACTATATAACGATGGCCCTCATCCCAAGCAAGACGTAGGCCATGAACAGCAGCCCATAATTCAGCTTCAGTTGCAGTACAAGACCCAATATTAGCCACAAACCCCCTCAACCACATACCACGATAATCACGGAGAAGACCGCCACCCCCTGCTCGCAAAGAAGCTTTCTTAGGACATCCATCAGTATTAAGCTTAGTCCAACCATGGTTGGGAGCACACCAGCCTACCATCTTCACCCTATCTATCAGTCCAGCACCATGAACCGCCACTTTGGCTCGAAAAGCATGAATGATTTCAGCCACTTTCCCTTTAAGCCAAGCCATGTGATACTCGAAGTGAAAACGAAGATTACGAAAAACTAAATCATTCCTCCATTTCCAAAGAGCCCACACGGCAACTGTAAAGTAGGAAGCCCAGTCATAGTCAACATTACAATTATTAACGCCAGCAATATTATGAGCAAGCCAGCTTTGAAAATCCAAATTGCTCTGAAGATGATACTCAACTGGCTGCAATAGACGCTTCCATAATTGCACGGCTCTATAGCAATTTCGAAAAATATGATCAACATCCTCGAGACATCCCACACATTCAATACAGTCAGATGCCATGGTGAAACCCCTTTTCATCCGTTCAGCATTGCACATGATCTTTCGATGCGCAACCATCCACAAAAAAGTCTTGCATCTTTGAGGAGCTTTAAGCTTCCAAATCATCCTCCAAAGGGAATTAGGATCTCCCATAAGAGTGCCAGTAGAAATAGTATAAGCAGAGGTCACCGTTAATATGCCACTCTTAGAAGCTCCCCAACATATGCCATCTGCAGTTGGGTTTACAAAGTCCCTCAATTGGTAGTATAGCAGTACCATGAATTCTATATTTGGATATATGCTTATTTTGTGTATCGCAGAACCTAGTTCTTCCAATTAAACAACTGCAAAGCCAATGAGAAAAGAGTCTATGTACTCTATAATTTTGTAAATTACAGTAATCGATAAACAGTTTTTGGTTTACCGATAATATTGTTGGGCAACCAATAAGTCAACAACTTAGTTTTCACTATTGACAATTAAAATGAGGAGTTGTCATATTAATTGCAACAAGGAGTCCAGATTATTCTAGAGTAAATTTATAAAAAAAAAATTCATACTTTCCACTGCATTAAGGGTTTTATATAATGATTTCTTTATCGCACCCAAAAGATTTTCTTCTCTAAACATTTTAGATCCGATATAATACCCGCAGCCGTACACCCAATCGCTTACAATCCTAAAATAACTCAAATGTGATTACAACATTCTGCCTGCCAAAGTTGTTACCCCATAAAATAATTTTATTTTGAATAAAGAAAGTTTACCCATGTTTAAACATTCTCAATACTAAATTTACCCGCTTATTTACGTAATGTCTTGGGTTATTAATTTTGGAATTAATAGATGGGTAAGGCCATATATATCTATATTGCAAGGGCTGATTTTATGCATGATATATGTATGTTCATTCAAATTGTAGTTATATGCTCATGTTTATTGATGATTAAAATATTTATGCATGTGCCTCAAATAATATAATGTTGATGATAATTATTGATGCATGATATATGTATGTTCATTTTTTATTTATGCGTGGAAATTGAATCATCATAATCTAAGACACCAAAATTATTAATTATGTTCACCAAACTGACTTACTCGATAAAATTTTAATACTAATTGAGTTGCAAAAGATTAAAAAAAAATTGTTGGTGTTTAGACAGATAAACAATGGTCAAGCCCAAAGGGTCCAACTAACATATTGGGGTAATTGATGCATGTGCCATGATTATTATATTTTCTCCCAAAGGAGTGAATTTTAATTATATCGTTTATGATTAATTAGCCCCAATTGGTGAACAATGCTTTCACTAGTGGGGGGACTAACATATTTATAGTTTTGGCCCAAAGGACAAATTATAGTATGTGATGTTGATTCCATCCACAACTAATTGTTCTGAGGCATGTTGATTAATTTTGAAAAATTTAATTGACTTCCCCGTCAACTAAGTTGTTTGTTTATGTGGCCTTTATTATCCATTTTATGTGATGCTTATTATGTCTTCTTATTTATACAGTTGGTTCATTTCCGTTTGTGAAGGCTTTAACTGAGTCTAATTTCTTGGACTAGAAAGATGAAGTTGTTGAACAATTATCCTCACGTCCCTTACGAGAATATGTCTCTAAAATGAAAGATATTTTGATAATTACAAACCACATTATGTTTATGATATTACTGCACATATGACATATCTAATCTTACTTAAAGGTTTCAACGATACATGACGAACTTATTAAAGATCTTCTTTAAGACCATGATCGTTTGAAGATGTTTGGTTGTATGATTAGATAATAGGTTGTAGGACCTTCTATGTCATGAGATTCAGCAATATGCATGCTTGCATGTTTTAATCAATTGGTTGCATATTCGATTTAATCCAGTTTCATTATGCTTTATCGAGCTTTAATCGAGAAATCAAAAACCATTTTTATAAAAGTCTTTCAGGACACTAATGTTTTAGCAGCGCCCTCCTGGACTTGATGAGTTAGGACGCTAATAAAATATTAAGAAGTAGAAGGTTGAATTGAACTGATTAATAAGGACGCTCACTTGTTAGGAGCGACCTTTCTTTTATCAACCTTTGAGAATGTCAGGACGCTGACTTAGTTTCAGCTCGCTGGAAGTTCTTTTTACGTTTTAAGTGATTTCTATCTTTAAGGATACTGATAAGTTATAAGTTGAATAAATTATCAGGACGCTACTTGTGTAGAAGCACCCTCACCTTTAGAATCAACTTAAATAACTTTCAGGATGCTTACTGTCCTTCATCGCACTTAACATTGTTTTAAAATTATTTTTAAAAGTTCGGGATGCTAACTTTTGAGTAGCACCCTCTTGTGTCAAATGTTTTAAAACAAAGTAGGACGTTACCTGCGAAGTAGTGCCATCATGATTTAAGTCGTTTAATTGTCAAAGTAAGTCAGGACGCTTACTAATTAGTAGCGCCCTCCCTTCATTGTTCAGTAGGACATTGATGTTCTATGAGCGCCATCAAGGGAACAAAACGACAGAAAAAATATTTTTACTATTCTCACATTATTGCTATTTCTGTTAACTTTTTCAGAATAGTACAACTTTTTCAGTACTTTTTGAACGTTCTAAAACTTTGTCAGAACATTCCTCTTTCATGAAAAGATAAGATGATTCAGGTGCTATCGCTGTAATTTGCATTGAGCTAAATCGATCCATTTAGAGAAAGAATGTTAAAATTATATTTGAAATAACCTAGAGGCCAAAAATCATCAAGTCCATTACGCCTTTGTGATTCCTATATATATATGTGTTGCCTTAGAGCAGAAAAACCACTAATGATATACGAAATTGATATTCATTCAAAACGTATTAACAATTTTCGTTTGTGCCAAAACACTTTTTGAAAGTTATTCTTCTTTCACTTGTGCTTGATCTTACGATCTTTGGAAAGAAAAAACTTCAAGTCTTCTAGATTGATTGATCTTCATCTTCATTATTTTGACAATCCATTGAAGAAGACAAAAACTCTTTGAACCTGTTTTCAGCATAAAGTTCATCATACATATCTTGTTGAATCTATGGTCACAGAAGGTTCAATCGAAAACTTTGTAAGTATTACTTTGATCCTGAGTAAAGGGAATCATATCTTATCTTGTATCAAATTTGCAGTGACTGGTTAGTCACTGGGCAAAAGCAAGTGTTGCTCGAAGTTGTAATGGTCATCTCACACCCGAAAGTTGAGAAACGATCATCTCACACCCGAAAGCTGAGAAATGGTCTTCTCAAACCAATAAGTCAAGAAACGATAGTTCCCACACTCGTAAGTTGAGAAAGTGTACCGGTTTGATCTTCACCCGTAAGAAGATCCATAGTAGAGTTTGAATAAATCCTAACTAAGGAGGTTAGGTAGTGGATGTAGGCGCGGCGAACCATTATAAATCTTGTTTGTACTGTCTCATTTACATTTGTTGATTTTGAGTGTTATATTTTGTTTAATCTGCTTTCATTATTTCGCACTATTTTAAGAACGGTTAAAATCTGCTAAGTGTTCAATTCACCCCCTCTTGGACATATCTGGGCCAACAATTGGTATCAGAACAGGTTAACCATCAAAGTATCTAACCATCTTTAATTGAGTATGGCAGGACAAAACGAAAGAAGTACTTATCTTTCAAGTAAAGGAAACTCCACCAACCGACCACCACTATTCAAGGGAGAAAACTATTCACACTTAAAAACTAAGATTAGGTACTACCTAAAAGCCCAAGATCTAGAGATGTGGGATGTTGTGACATATGGTTGTCCAACACCTACTAAAATAGTTGACAGTGCTACTATCCCGAAGGAAATAGACAAATGGAGTACCAAGGAAAAGAAAAGAGAACTATTGAATAACCAAGTTGTAAACATTTTTTTTCGCAGTTTATCAGTTGAAGAGTTCAATAGAGTTAGTGCACGTGAAACCGCTAAGGAAATCTGGAACAAGTTAGAGGTCACCCAAGAAAGAACTTTGCAAGTTTAAAAGGCAAAGCTCCAACTGTTAGTTGAAAAATATGAGACCTATAGGATGAAGGAAACAGACTCGATAGCTGAGGCTATTGCTAGGTTTACAACAAACATCAATGAAATGAAGAACCTAGAAAAAATCTATGACCAAGAAGAAACTGTTATAAAGTTGCTAAAAAGCCTACCCAGAGCATGCGAACCTAAGGCCACAAACATTGAAGAAACCAAGAATCTGGTTGAATACACTTTTGATGAACTATGCGGTTCATTAATGGTTCATGAAATGAAGTTAAAAGATAAGATGAGCCAGATCAAAGTTAAGGAAAAAGAAAAGAAATTTATTGCCCTCAATGTTGAAACTGATTCTGAAGGTGATTCAGACGCAGAAGATGACATAGCTATGTTATCTAGAAAGTTCAATAAGTTACTTAGGAAAAAGAGTAAGAATAACTCTTATACTTAAGGTTTCACAAAGGAAAGAAACCCGAGTCTAAACCTGTAGAGTTACTATGTTACAGTTGTAACAAACCAATTCATGTAATGAGCGAATGTCCCACTGAATATAAGAAGAACTCAACCTCATATAAAAAGGACAAGAAAGTTCTCAAAGCTACATGGGATGATTCAAGCTCAAACGAAGATGAAGCGGATACAGATCACATTGTTGCACCGTGCTTAATGGCAAACACCGAGGTAAAATCTGAACCCATTGACAAACTTAATTAGCTATATGCTCATATTCAAGAACTTAAGACAAAACTTAGTAAAGGGACCAAGAAAAATGAAAAGCTCAAGAATAGTCTTGAAGAAGCTCTTGAGGAAATAGAATTCCAAAAAGAAGAGCTAGACGGAATGTCTCTAGACAATGAACAACTTAAGAAAGTTGTTGGAAAACTAAAAATTGAAAATGAAACTCTTAGAAAGGAAAAGGAAGACCTGAACTGCACCATGTCTAAATTCACAAATGGTCAAAAGTTTTTTGACATGATGCTAGGATCACAAAGATGTGCATTCGACAAAACTGGCTTAGGATATACTCATGGGTCAAAACAAAATGAATACAATACCTCACTGACCAAACGACCAACATGCCAAAAATGTCATAAGGAAGGTCATACCATACTTAGATGTAATGTCTTAAGTAGACAGAAGAAGAAATATGCATGGATTGAAAAATATGTTCTTACTGAAGCTAACATGCATGGACCCAAACTTACATGGGTACCAAAGTCAAGGTTTTTCCCAAGGTCAAATTTTAGGAGATCCACGAAAGGGTGTATCCACTAGAGCTTCAATTCAAAAAGATCAGGAGCTTCTTGCTTTTGTATCACAATTTGAACCAATTAAAGCAGAAGAGGCACTGAAAGATGAAAACTGGATTCTTGCTATGCAAGAAGAACTAGGACACTTTGTGCTAAACAAAGTATGAGAATTAGTTCCTAGACCTTTTCATCAATCCGTTATAGGAACCAAATGGATCTTTAGAAACAAAAAGAATGAACAAGGTATCATTGTCCGTAATAAGGCTAGATTGGTTGCACAAGGGTACAGCCGAGAAGAAGGCATAGACTTCGAAGAAGCCTTTGCCCCAGTAGCAAGATTAGAGGCAATAAGAATGTTACTTGCCTATGCTTGTTACAAGGATTTTTCCTTTTACCAAATGGATGTAAAGAGTGATTTTCTAAATGGATACATGAACGAAGAGGTATATGTGGAACAACCTCCAGGGTTTGAGGATGCTCAAAACCCGGAATATGTGTTCAAACTCCACAAAGCTTTATATGGATTAAGACAAGCTCCAAGAGCTTGGTATGATCGACTGAGTTCATTTCTTTTAGATCATAAGTTTCACAAAGGAAAACTTGACCCAACTTTGTTTATCAAACATCACAATGGCGATATGCTTATTGTTCAAATTTATGTGGATGATATTAGTTTTGGTGCATCAAACAAAGAACTATGTGATGAGTTTTCTAAATTAATGCAGAAGGAAATTGAAATGAGTATGATGGGAGAACTTACATACTTTCTCGGCTTACAAATTAAGCAAACGCCAAAAGAACCCTTCATAAGTCAATCAAAGTATGCTAAGGAAATTGTTTAAAAGTTTCAAATGCACAACTTGAAATCGATTGATACTCTCTGTACCTTTGCAATCAAATTAGATAAGGATGAAAAAAGTAAGTCAATTGATTAAAAACGTTATAGAAGCATGATTGGAAGTCTTTTGTACCTAATTGCAAGTCGACCTGACATCATGTTCAGTATCTGTCTTTGTGCAAGATTTCAATCTGAACCTAAAGAATCTCATTTAAAATGTGTCAAACGAATATTCAAATACATAAATGGCACAACACACTTAGGAATTTTGTATTCCAAAGGTACTACTTTTGATCTCAAAAGTTATGTGGACTTCGACTATGCCGGTAGTATAACTGATAGGAAAAGTACCTCCGGATTTTGTCACTTTCTTGGAAATTCTTTGATTTCTTGGTTTTGCAAGAAATAACATTCTGTGGCATTATCCACAGCTGAAGCAAAATATGTTGCAGCTGGAAGTTGCTGTTCTCAGGTTCTTTACATGAAACAACAACTTCAGGATTATCAAATATTCATTCAATGTGCTGAAATTTTGTGTGATAATACTAGTGCTATTAACATATCTAAAAATCATGCATTGCACTCCCGAAATAAGCATATTCAAATAAAACATCACTTTTTATGGGATCATGTGCAAAATGGAAAAGTCATTATCTCACATTGGATCCAAAGAACAATTAGCCGACAAATTTACTAAAGCCTTACCAAAAGACCACTTTGTTCACATTCGAAGAGAACTTGGCATGTTCTCTAAGATTGATTTGTGATGCTTACCATATATGGGGGAGACATATTTCCTGATACTTTACTCTTTTTGATATTTCAAAAGGGGGAGAAGTAATATCATTGAAACATCATATATTTAGGGGGAGCTTAACACTAAGGGGGAGTCTTAGTGACGTTTTAAGTACATTCCTTGGAAATACTCTCATATCATATGAATCAAGTTTCATTAGTACTGCATTTCATGCATACACACATCATTCCATTAGCTTGCTTCAAAGCCTATAGGAATGTGTTTTAAATAATCAAAAAGGAGAATATTGTTGAACCAATTATCCTCACGTCCCTTATGAGAAAATGTCCCTAATATCAAAGATATTTTGATGATTACAAATCACATTCTATTTATGATATTACAGCATATCTAATCTTACTTGAAGGTTTCAAAGATTCAATGATGCATAGCGAATGTATTAAAAGATCTTCTGGAATTGTTTGAAGATGTTTGGTTGAATGATTAGATTTTGATAGGTTGTAGGACCTTCTATGTCATGAGATTCAGCAATATTCATGCCTGTATGTTTTAATCAATCGATTACATATTCGATTTAATCCGGTTTCATTCTGCTTTATCGAGCTTTAATCGAGAAATGAAAAATTGTTTTTATAAAAGTCTTTCAAGACACTAATGTTTTAGCAGTGCCCTCCTGGACTTGATGAGTCAGGACGCTGATAAAATATTAGGAAGCTCTAGATTGAATCGAACTGATTAATAAGGACGCTTACTTGTTAGTAGCGACCTTTCTTTTATCAACCTTTGAGAATGTCAAGACGCTGACTTAGTTTCAGCTCGTTGGAAGTTCTTTTTACGTTTTAAGTGATTTCTATCTTTAAGGACGCTGATAAGTTATAAGTTGAATAAATTATCAGGACGCTACTTGTGTAGGAGCGCCCTCATCTTTAAAATCAACTTAAAATAACTTTCAGGACGCGTACCGTCCTTCAGCGCACTTAACATTGTTTTAAAACTATTTTTAAAAGTTCAGGATGCTAACTCTTGAGTAGTGCTCTCTTGTGTGAAATGTTTTAAAACAAAGCAGGACGCTAACTACGAAAGAGCGCCCTAATGATTTAAGTCGTTTAATTGTCAAAGTAAGTTCAAACGCTTACTAATCAGCAACGCCCTCCCTTTATTGTTCAGTAAGGCGCTGATGTTCTATGAGCGCCCTCAAAGGAACAAAATGATAGAAAAGATATTTTTGTTGTTCTGACATTATTGCGATTTCTGTTAACTTTTTTAGAAATGTACGAATACTTTTCAGAACTTTTCAGAATCATACAACAACTTTTTTAGAACTTTTTGAACGTTCTAAAACTTCGTCTGAACATTCCCCTTTCATGAAAGGATAAGATAATTCAGGTGTTATCGCCGTAATATGCATTGTGCTGAATCGATCCATTTCGAAAAAAAATGTTAACGTTATATTTGAAATAACCTAAAGCGCAAAAAATCATCATGTCCATTGCGCCTCTGTTATTCATATATATACGTGCTACCTTAGAGTCGAAAAACCACTAATGATATACGAAACTGATATTCATTCAAAACGTATTAACATTTTTTGTTTGTGCCAAAACACTTTTTGAAAGTTAGTCTTCTTTCACTTGTACTTGATCTTACGATCTTTTGAAAGAAAAACTTCAAGTTGTCTAGATTGATTGATCTTTATCTTCATTATTTTGACAATACATTGAAGAAGACAAAAGCTCTTTAAACCTATTTTCAGCATAAACTTCGTCATACATATCTTGTTGAATCTGTGATCACAGAAGGTTCAATCGAAAGCTTTGTAAGTATGATTTTGATTCTAAGTAAAGGAAATCATATCTTATCTTGTATCAAATTTGCAAGTGTTGCTTGAAGTTGTAACGGTCATCTCACACCTGGAAGTTGAGAAACGGTCATCTCACACGCGAAAGTTAAGAAACAGTCATCTCACACCCAGAAGCTAAGAAACGGTCTTCTCACACCCGTAAGTTGAGAAACGGTAGTTCCCACACCTGTAAATTGAGAAAGTGTACCGATTGGATCTTCAACTATAAGATGGGTCCGTAGTGGACTTTGAACAAATCCTAACTGAGGAGGTTAGGTAGTGGATGTAACGCGGCCGAACCACTATAAATCTTGCTTGTACTGACTCATTTACATTTGTTGTATTTGATTGCTATACTTTGTTTAATCTGCTTTGATTATTCCGCACAATTTTAGAAAAGGTTAAAATCTACTAAGTGTCCAATTCACCCCCCTCTTGGACATATTTGGTCCAACAGAAGTGTTGTTTAACTTAGGGCTAGGAGTCTTGGACTTGGCCTTTAGGATGGATGAGCCGCCTCAACCTACTGTCACTAGTGGTCTAGAGATGAAGAGAGAATGGGGATGGTGGCAGAGATCAAACTGTTTAAGCCTAATGCACATAAAAAACAATATTCCCAAGTATATTAGAGGAGCCATTCCTAATGCACAATTGGCTAAGGACTTTCTTAAAGCCTTAGAGGAACATTTTACTGTTTCGACCAAATCACTGGCTAGCACTCTTATGACACAATTAGTAACCATAACCTATGATGGACATTGTTTCAACCGAAAATCTCTCGCGTTGGATCAGGAATTGATGCCGATTGACTGAATATGAAAATTGCTCGATCCTTCGAAATTCAACAAGAATCCATTTCGCTTCGGACTTGCAAAGGTTGTGATGCTGGGTAACTGAAAACACTCTGATGCCTAAGTTAGACAATGAAATAAGAGAATAGAAGTATGTAGAGAATTTCAGGTTTCAAAGCATACATGCTTTGGAGAATGAGCCTTTTTTATAGTTGAGGAAGAGTGGTTCAGGCATTAAAATGGATAAGGATGAAAAAGGTAAACTAGTTGACACTATGCTATATAGAGGAATGATACAGAGTTTGTTGTATCTAACAACAAGCAGATCTGATATTATGTTTGGCATTTGTTTATGAGTTAGATTCCAGTCTGATTGTAAAGAGTCTCATCTAAAGTGTGTTAAACGAATCTTTCGATACATTAGTGGCACACTAAATATGGGTACTTGGTATGCTAAAGGAACTTCTTTTGATCTCAAGAGCTTTGATGATTCTTACTATGTCGAAAGTTTAACTGATCGAAAAAGTACCTCAGGATTTTGTCACTACATGGGCGATACACTCATTTCTTGGTTTAGCGAGAAACAAAATTCAGTGGCATTATCCACAACAGAGGTTGAATACGTTGCAGTCGGAAGTTATTGTGCTCAAGTTTTATATCTTAAACAACAACTTTCAGATTATCGAATTAATATTCCATGTGCGGATATTTATTGTGATAATACAAGTGCTATAAATATTTTCACAAATCTTGTAATGCACTCTCAAACAAAACACATTGAAATTCGATATCATTTTCTTCGAGATCATGTGAAACGTGGCTTGTGAAATTGATCCATATTGGAACTAAAGATCAGTTAGCTGATATGTTTAATAAGCCTTTGGCTAAATATCAATTTTCACATATAAGGAGAGAATTGGGCATGTTTGACTTTTCAAACTTGCCAAGTGCTTAAATGTTTATACATTTTTCCGCCATCTCCGGAATGTGATTTAGTTATCCACTCTGGATCTCTTGATCCTCGATCGTCACCTCCGTCTTAGGCACATCCTCTTTTTGATGTTTCAAAAGGGGGAGAGATTAGTATGATTGGTCTGATTGAGTATATCATTTTGTGCACATACTTAGGGGGAGAGTTTATACACTCCGGGGGAGTGTTTGGAGTTGGTCACATATTTTCGAGATGCTTTTATATGTTTTGTATTTTTGTTTGCACTTTGTACTTTTTGTGTACTTATTCTATTTGCTTTGTATTTTTGATGTACACATCTATGATGATCACATGTATATGTTTGATTTGTCTATATTAATATACATGTACATTTTGTGCTTATTGATTATATCTTTTGAGCATGTTGTTATTGGTATCTAATTGATTATTCCACATGGTATTGAATGTTAAATCCTTTATTAAGTGGTATATTCTTAAAAGTTGCATGATAATATTAATCAACTAACTCATTCATTCATTTGAGATATCATGCTTCATGCTTCAATCAGGCTAATAGTGAATTTGTTTGAAATCATAAAAAATGAGGAGATTGTTGATATAACTGTTGGCCCAGGTATGTCCAAGAGAAGGGGGTGGCAGGGTGAATTGGACACTTAGACAATTTAGAATTAATTACAATGGCAAAGTCAAAGTGCGGAATATAAATAAATATGCACAGTCGATTTATAGTCGTTCGGCTACTTGCCTACGTCCACTACCTAGCCTCCTCAGTTAGGATTTTAAACCTTATCACTAAGGGATTCTCTTACGGGTGAGAATCAAACCGTTACACCTTTTCTCAACTTGCGGGTGTGAGAACAACCATTACACTGCTCAACTTGCAGGCGTGAGACAAACCTATCCCAACTTCCGGGTGTGAGACAAACCTAAACTTTCTCAACTTACGGGTGTGAGAACTACCATTTCTCAACTTACGAGGTGTGAGAAGACCGTTTCTCAACTTACGGGTGTGAGAAGACCTAACCTTGTTGAATATAAGAATATCAACTCAGTAGTTTATCTAACTATTGTTACAACTTTGATACACTATACAAGATATGAAATTAAGTACAACTATATCCTATGAACTATCTCTCAAGTTTTTATTTCAGCAAAAATGATATCAGTTAAAACAGTGCTGAAAATTTGAGTGAAAACAATTCAAGCTTTCAAATAGATTTTCAGATAAAGAAAGAAATTTAGCTCAGCATGAAAATCTTTTGAATAAGTAGAGTTTTAAAAAAAATGCTTTGAAAACAGAATAACTTAAGCTTTTTGAATCAGATGAAAATTGAACTAACTTTCAAAAGTGTTTTGGCTCAGAGAATTTTTGGTGGTTTTACAAATGGTTAAGTGCTAGTATTTATAGACTTGTAATGATGAAGTTGTTGTTCATTTGAATTTGAATTTCAAATATGAACGTTTACTCTCAACAGCTAGACTGTATCACGAAAATGGCAACTACACATTTCATGAACATTCTAATTTTCTCCAGATTCATGAATAAAGAAAGTTTTAGAAGACGTGGGTCATGAATCAGAGGATATCTCTGACAAATTCAAAAAGTTGTTCTGAAAAAGTGGCTAAAAGGATGTACGTGTCAGAACAACAAAAATATTTTTTTTGTCGTTTTGTTCCTTTGAGGGCGCTCATAAGGTATCAGTGTCCTACTAAACAATGAAGTGAGGATGCTACTGAATCCTAAGCGTCCTGACTTATTTTGACAATTAAACGACTTAAATCATGAGGGCACTACTCGACATTTAGTGTTCTGTTTTGTTTTAAAATCACTTAAACACATGAGGGCGCTACTCATAAGTAAGCATGCTGAAATTTTAAAACAATTTTAAAATAATATTAAGTGCACTAGAGGACATTAAGCGTCCTGAAAGTTATTAAGTTGATTATAAGGATGAAGGCGCTCCTATCCATGTAGCGTCCTGACAGTTTTTTAACTTACAAACTATTGGCGTCCTTAAAGATAGAAATTACTTAAAATCTAAGAGAACTTTCAGTGAGCTGAAACTAAGTCAGTGTCCTGACACTTTCAAAGGTTGACTAAAGGGAGACCACTACTTAAAAATAGGCGTCTGAATGAATCAGTTCAACTCAACCTCGAACGACCTTTATCAGCATCCTGACTCATCAAGTCTAGGAGGGCGCTGCTTAAACATTAGCATCATGAAAGACTCTATAAAAATAATTTTTGATTTCTCGATTAAAACTCGATAAAACATGATTAAGAACACGATTAAAATCATGATATTTTCTAATCAAATCAAATACTTTGGAAATCATGAAATACCTTTAAATGTGGTGTTCAAAATACGAAAACGATTAAATCTTGCTGAGAGTAAATTGATCGATAGACTTTACATTCTAAGTACTGACAGACTCGAAACTTTACTTGTGATGTTCAATAGGCTTGTGAGCTCGGTTCTTTGATCTTGATTCTTGATAAATTTGAAACACTTGGCAAGACCACTGGATACACAAACCAGAGATATTTGGAATCATCAAAACATTCATATCATGGGGTTCATTGAGATAACAATCTTCCCCTTTTTTTATGATTTCAAATACTCAAAGATCATGTAGATAGTTATATTCATTTAATCAAACAAATTGAGAGTATCAAGCATGTCAAGCATATTTGATTGCAATATATAACTTACAGGATAAGTACAATCAATCTCAATATACAAGAACATGATAATCAACATGTTATACAGAAACTCAAATGAACTCCCCCTGACGTTTAGCTTCCCTCTTAAGCTAACATAACCTTAATATCTTCATTCTTTTCTCCCCCTTTTGAAAACATCAACAAGTGGGTAGGCTTAGTCCATAGTAGGACACTTACCCTTCCATTTTCTTTCTGCCTCCTCATCCTTCATGGATCTAATGGAACTAGGTTCAGATTCCTTGGGTTTTCTGGGCGCTCGTGGCTTTGAGGAACCACTTGAGCTTTTTTTCAAGCTTTTGACAAAATTTTCAATTACAATAGTCTGCCTAGATTTTTCAATGAATTTTTCATGGGCAGGCTTGGAAACACCAAATTTGAATGGATTAAGAGGTGGACTAGGTTTAAATCCCTTATCTTTTCGTTTCGCAAGGCCTTGAGCAAAATTAGGAGAAAGTTTGTAATCTTTAAATTTTGGCCTCATTGGTGGCTTGCGTTTTGGATCGAGAAAAGTTTCTGATGAGATCCAGGGGTGGAGACACTCTTCTTCTGATTCTATGGAGAGACTCTTTATTGGATTCTTCTTCCTCTTCACATTCTAATATCCCAAGAAGTCTGTCTAACTCCTTAGGTCCTTGAGGACCTGTGAAGGCTGGAGCTCTTGGTGCTGGTGGAAGTTTGACACCTTTCTTTTCCAATAGATGAAAAAGCAGTCCAAAACGTTTCATACTTGAGGCAATATACCAAATAGTAGAATGCAACCTACTGTTTATTGCCTTGAAGAGGTCTTCAAAGAAGCCTACTACTCCTTCCACTCGATCTACAACTGTGATGACAGTGTATGACAGATCCATGATGCTTGTTAGAAGGAAAGGCATCTTGTTCTCCAAGTTGTGAACTTTCTCATATGTTTGAGTAACCAAGTCAAGAATCTTGGTTAGTCTTTTGTCTTCTGTTTGTGCTAGCCTTGCAGTATCTAAATTCTCTTTCAGACTAGAAATGGGTTGCAACACTGGATCCGGAGAAGTTTTGCTCATGACTTGATCCAAGATAGCATCCAAAACTATTTGTAATGTGTCAGAGATGGAAACATCTTTAGAGGATTCAGCCATTTTACCTCTTAAGCTTTGAATTTCTTCAAGAATCTTCTTCAAAGCTTCTTCAGTTATAGCACTCGCAGCACGACTTGGCGTAGCTGGCATTGTGTGACTCTGTGGAGCTTGAGGTCTGGCTGGAGGTTGTTGAGAACCTGATGATCTTTGTTGAAAAGAAGCAACAAAGGCTCTCATGAATGCCTTAATCTGTTGCATGCTTTCCTGAATATCTTTTACAAGATTATCATGTGGTGATGAAGTGGAACTCGATGAAGGCAAGAACTGCATGACACTTAATTGTCTGTCCATTTGTTGTGTCATTTTGTCTAATATTTCAGTTTCCTAGATCAAGTGAGAGGTATATTCCTTCATGTCATTGATTTCACTTCTCTCTTGAGACTTCAGAAATGCTCTGACTTCTGCCAAAATCTCATTTTTCTAGTTGTATTTGATTCTGTTCCAATCGGTTCATTAGCCGAGACAAGACATAAATCTAATCTTCTTCGACTTTCCTCAAGAAACCTTCCTCTCTGAAGAAATCATCATTCGGCTTGCTTGTGGAAGGATATAAAGGTGCCTCATGATCAGTTTGATTAGATGAACTCACTTCATTAATATTTTCCATTTCTTCTTCTACGCAAAAATCAACAACAGCCTCGTGATATTCTTCATCATGATCCTCATCATCGATATCCATTTTTGCTTTTATCTCCTTGATAGGGTATAATTGCAAGTGTATAACCCTCTGGATTTGCAGATTCCTTCTCAACAGAATGAGATTTTTCTTCTTCAAGAATCTTCTCATCATCAAACTCCATTCTTGAGTCATGGGGTTCCATTGACACAGGATAGTCAAATGGAGATGGTTTTCTCTGAGTCTGCATTGACTCTTTCCTCGGTGATATCTTCCAAAATTGCATTAGCATTATCAGTTAATTCTTCTTCAACAATAGCTTGAGCAATCTGGATCACCTCATCCATTAGATGTTCTTCAGTATGAATAGCTTGCTCTGCATGTTCAACTTCAACATCATTAGTTGAAACACGCTCAGTGTTAGTTGTGGTAACAACTTGCTCTTGCACAACCTGTTCATCTTGAGTGGTCGAAGCTTGGGCAACTTCTTTCTCCATTACTGAGACATCTTCACTACTGGCTCTAGTTATTCCACTAGATTCTCCTACAAGTGAAATTTTTGATATTGGAAACCATTTCTCCAATGCAGAGATATAAGTGTATCTCATTAATTTGGCTGTGGTTTAACCAACGCAGTTGTATCTGCTAATCTCTTTGCACTCTTCTTCACTGAAATCAATTCCACAATTCTCAAATAATGTGGTAAGGTACATTCCAAAAGAAAGACCTCCTCCTCTGCTAACCACAATATCTATAACATGCATGAGAATGTGGGCGAGATTCACTCTCTTCTTTTCTAGAATGCACCACACTAGAAACAAATCTAGATCACTCACATTACCCCTATTGACAGTTTTGGGGGTAATGATATTGTGGAATATTCTAGGCAAGAATTCAAAGGACTGATATGCGAGTTTCTTGTCGATACTTGAGTGGTCCTTTTTCTTCGAAACAAGATTAAGAGTAGCCTGGATACTGGACTTTATTTTTAGTGAAAGAAAGTGTGTGGGCATTTTCATCACTTGGTAGAAAAAAGGCTTCAGAGAAGAATCTAGGAGAAATCTCAACAGATTTTCCCTTTACCACTGATTGTTTTGTAAGTCCAGAACTGGGTTTTTCAACCAGATTCAAATAGAATTGGCTGACAAGGTTGTGGTACCATTTTTCTCTGAAATAAAGAAGATTTGTCCAACCCTAGAACTCAAACAAAGACAAAATATCTATATGAGAGTTTGTGAAAAACTCATAGTCGACAAAACATCCATCGATTACAGCTCGGTTGACGAGCTTCTCTGTTTTGTCTCCCTTTTTGCTTGTTTGGGTTGAAAAAAATGGGTGAGATGGCTTAAGTGAAGTTTCGGTCTGAGAAGTAGTTACTGAGACGGTGGGTGCCTCAGCTCGTTCGGTCTGAGAAGGTTCAGTTCTTGGTCTCACACTCCTATCTGGAGGTGATGAAGATGAGGCAGCTATCTTTCTTGCAAAAAAAGGGCGAAGCTTTTCAAGTTTGGGTGTCATTGAAAATCAAACGAAAAGAGATAAAGAACTAAGGCAACAAAGCAGAAACTGATACAATAGGAATCAAAAGATTCAAAAATGAACAGAGATCAAGATTTACCAAAGGTTTGAAGATTTGATGCGAAAAGAAGTCGGTTGAAGACAAAGGTGCAGAGGCAGTTTTGGAGGGATTCCTAGTAAGTTCCTAAAGAAGCATCCTAGGGTATCAAATAGTGAAATTGACAGCTTGTAATACCCTAGGATTGCACAAAAAAAAGGAAGTTCGGGTGGCTGCCCGGACGTTCGAGCAGACTGATCTGGTTGGTCTTATTGAAAGCTATCAACTTATACAAGTAATACTGAATGTCCTAACCTTGTACATCGTGATACTGACCCTGATAAGGATCACCAGACGTTGCCAAAGTTAGTCTAAATGTTAAGTAAAGACCGGACCAGTTCATGCATTGGCATCATACATATCACCACCTAGGGACATATGTGGTTTATGATTCATAGAATGTTAGGAGCGATGATCGATGTTCATCATACTTCTCTAGAGAGGGACGTACAATGAGAACCTGGCTACTGCTAGGGAGGGACGTCTGTACGTGAATCCAGAGAGTCGTTCCTGAGGAGGGACGTACAATGAGAACCCAGCTATTCCCGGGGAGGGACATCTGTACGGGAACTCAGGCGATGTACAGTCATTAAACCATTATGAGATGGTGTCATGCATACGTACATATTGATTGATTATGATGCTCTCATGTGTATTTAAGATATTTGATTATGAAGTATGCTTTATTAATTGTTATACTCACGAACTATTTTACCCACTGAGCGCGTTAAGCTCGCTCCATTATTATCCAATCCAATTTTTCATAGGAAATTAGGGTGGACTGGGTGCAAGTTAATTGGGCCCATATTTTGTACCCTTTGTATTAATTCATTAGGGATTTTGGGAGAATGTTCCCTTTACTATTACATGTACGAATACATTCTAAATTTAATGAAATCATACTTGTATTTAATTGTGTTTCCGCTACATACTTTGATATTATAATTGTTATGATTCCAACGCAATGCACCAACAGGAATGGAAACTTCATTCGAGATAAAAGACATTCTTGCTAATGCACCAGCAGGAATGGAAGTGAAGTCGCTGATGATTCAAACACAATGAGTCAACAATCCTCAGTAGGCACATCCAGGACGCTCAATGAAAGATCTCCTGATAGAATGTCGAGAAAGAAGTCAGCATGGAGAACGAAGATAATGAATTATCTCACCTGCTTCAAAAAGAAACAGAGTGCACAAGTCGAGGACTTTGCTGTACCTTGAGGTAAAAGTTATAAAATATGCAAAGGTATAAAAGTCATTCTCTTTTCTACTCTCATTACTAGAATATATCCATCAGTGATTATTTGAAATAAATGATTATCTTTAGTCACAAGTTGCTTAGAATGCTTAAATATTTTCGCTCATGATTAAATTATTGATAGTTGGTTGATCAAATATAATTTGCAATATTATTTGTTCAACCATACGATACTTGAGTTTAAATTGGTCAAATGTGCTAAATATTAGAGTTTAAGTTTCAATTAGGATGCTAACAGTGTTTGAGAAGGCTAATGTGTTCGATGCCATTACTTGTTCAAAAACCACTCGTCATAAGGAGGATGTTATTCGGTCACAAACGTTAGATGAATTACAACGCCTCTAGCTACTAGGTTGCGACATGTGTGAGTGTGTGTCAGGAGCGAGCTTATCACTTTAGCATCATAAAACAACCCTTCAGTGACCTAGCAGTCACTTTCCCTACTAGTTTTAGGATTTACTGTTGAATCTTCATCTTTAACCTTTGGTAAATCTTGATCTCTGCTCATTTTCGAATCCTTTGATTCCTATTCTTCCTTGTTACCTCCGCTCTTTATCTCTTTTCGTTTGATTCTCAATGGCCCCTAACCCAAAAAGCTTCGCCCCTTTTCTACGAGAAAGCGAGTTGTTTCACTTTCATCACCTCCAGATAGGAGTGTGAGACCAAGAACCGAACCAACTCAAGCCGAACTGGTTGAGGAACTCACACCATCTGTACCCACACCTTCGACTGAAACCGCGGCTGGACCCTCTCACCCACCTTCTTCTACCCAGATAAAAAGAAAGGAAGATAAAATAGAGAAGCTCATCAACCAAGCTGTGATCGATGGGTGCTTCGTAGACTTTGAGTTTTTCACAAACTTCTATCTAGACATTCTACCTCTGTTTGATTTTCAAGGTTGGACCAATCTTCTTTCTTTTAGATCAATATGGTTTCCCAACCTTGTTAGCCAGTTTTATTTAAACTTTGTTGATAAACCTAGTTCTGGACTTGTAAAAAAATCCAAGGTAAAAGGAAAATCTGTTGAGATTTCTCCCAGATTCTAGTCTGACACCTTTTCTCTGTCGAGTGATGAAAGTGCCCACATATTTTCTTTCACTAAGGGCAAAGTCCAATATCCTGGCTACAACAGCCTTTCTGCTTTGAACCTTGTTTGAAAGAAAAAGGATCATATGAGTGTTGACAAGAAACTAACAAATCAATCTTTTGAACTAATCCCCAGAATTCTCCATAACATCATTACCCACATCATTCAACCCAAAACTGGTAGTAGGGGTAATGTATCTGATCTAGACTAATTTTTAGTCTGGTGCATTTTGCAAAGAAGAAAGTGAATCTCGCTTACATCCTCATGCATGTGATGAATACAGTGGTCAGTAGAGGAAGAGGTCTGCCATTTGGTATGTACCTCACCACTCTGTTCGAGATGTGTGGTATTGAATTCAGTGGAGAAACCTTTAAGGAGACAAGCAAATACAACTGCATTGGTCAAACCACTGTGAAATTGATGAGATACATTTATGTGCCTGCATTGGAAAGATGGTTTCCAATGTCAGAAGTTCCACTTGAAGGACAATCCAGTGGAAAAGATGATTCAAAACAAGAATATGTCTTAGCAATGGAGAAGGAAGTTGCTTAAGCTTCGACTACTCTAGATGAACAGGATGTGCAACAACAAGCTGTTCCCACAGCTGACATTGAGCATATTTCAATTGATGATGTAGAAATTGAATATGCAGAGCAACCTGTTCATGTTAAAGAACATCTCATGGAAGAGGTGACCCAGATTGCTCAGGCTATTGTTAAAGAACAACTAAATGAGGCAAAAAATGTTGATGCAATCCTGGAGGAAATCACCAGAAAAAGAGTCAGTGAGGACTCAGATAAAACCATCTTCGGATCACCATCTCCATTTGATATCCCTGTATCAATGGAATCCCAAGACTCAAAAAAGACTGAGTCTGATGGTGAAAAATGTCAAGATATAGAAGGCAATGATCTGGCTATCATACCCTATCAGGGAGATGACATGAATGAAAAAGCTGATGAAGAAGATCATATTGAAGATTTTCATGAGGCAAATGTTGAATTCCATGTAGAAGATGAAATGGAAAATATTCATGATGAAGGCTCATCTGATCATGAGCCGCCTTCTTCTCCTTCTACCAGCGAGCCATTAGATGAATTCTTCAGAGAGGAAGATTTTCTGAGAAGAGTGAAAGAAAATCAGATTTTTGTCATGTCTCAGCTAATGACTCGTCTAGAACAGAATCAAGTTCAGATGAAAAATGAGATATTGGCAGAGGTCCGAGACTCTCTAAAATCTCAAGAGAGAGTTGAGATAAATGAGATGAAAGTATTTAACTCTCACATGATCCAGGCAACTGAATTGCTCAAGAAAATGACTCAACAAATGGATAGACAATTAAGTGTTATGCAGGCCTTACCTTCATCGAGCTCTACCTATCATCACATGATCTTATAAAGAATATTCAGGAAAACATGCAACATATTAAGACATTCATGAAAGCTTTTGTTGCTAGTGTTTCCCCGAGATTGGCAACTCCTCAACAACCTCCAGCCAGACCTCAAGATCCACAAAGTCGCAAAAAGCCAACTACGCCAAGTCGTGATGCAAGTGCTATAATTGAAGAAGCTTTGAAGAAGATCCTTGAAAAAATTCAAAGCTTAAGAGGAACAATGGCTGAATCCTCTAAAGATAAGTCCATTTCTGACTCTTTGCAATCGGTTTTGGACGCTATCTTGGATCAAGTATCTACAAAGACAGAGCATGATCTAGTGTTGCAGGCCATCTCTAGTATAAAAGAGAATATAGATACTACGAGGCCAGCACCAACAAAGGATGATAGACTAACCAAGATTCTTGACTTGGATACTCGTACTTTTGAAAAGCTTCATAACTTGTAGAACAAGATGCCTTTCCTTGCCATAACAATAATAAATCTGTCATACACTGTTATTACTGCGGTAGACCGTGTAGAAGGAGTAGTAGGCTTCTTTGAAGACCTCTTCAAGGCAATGAACAGTAGGCTGCATTCTACTTTTTGGTACATTGCCTTGAGTATGAAACGTTTTAGCAGGCTCTTTCAACTTTTGGAGAAGAAAGGTGTAAAAGTTCCACCTGCACCAAGAGCTCCAGCTTTCACACGTCCCCAAGGACCTAATTGGTCTGACAGACTTCTTGGAATTTTAGAATGTGAAGACGAAAAAACATCCAATGAAGAGCCTCTACATCAAATTAGCAAAAGAGTGTCTCCACCCCCGGATTCCTCATCAGAGACTTTCTCTGATCCCAAACGCAAACAACCAATTAGTCCAAAAATTTAAAGGCCATACACTTTATCCTGATTTTGCTCAAGGTCTTGTGGAACAGAAAACTAAAGGCTTCAAACCTAGTCCGCCTCTTGATCCATTCAAATTTGGTGTTTCCTAGCCTGCCCACAAAAAATTTGTTGAAAAATCTAAGCAGATTATTGTAATTGACAAATCTGTCAAAAGTGTGAGTGGTTCCTCAAAGCCACTAGCGCCATGGAAACCCAAGGATTCCAAACCTAGCTCCAGTGGATCCAAGAAGGATGAGGAGGCCGAAAGAAAAAGGAAGGGGAAGGGTTTAAGCACGAGCTAAGCCTGCCCACTTTTTGATGTTTTCAAAAGGGGGAGAAGAGATTGCAGATATTAAGGCTAAGTTAGCTCAAGAGGAAAGCTACATGTAAGGGGGAGTTTTATCTAAGTTATGGTATTCATTCTTGTATATTTATCGTTTGAAACTTGTCTTGGAGTTTTTATAATTGAAATCAAATAGAACTGACATGTCTGCAGATACTATTCTAAATTTATTATATGTTTGAGTACATGAATATAATTATTTGCATTATCTCTGAGTATTTGAAATCATCAAAAAGGGGGAGATTGTTATCTCAATGAACCCCATGATATGAATGTTTTGATGATTCCAAATATCTCTAGTTTGTCTATCTAATGATCTTGTCAAGTGTTTAAGATTTATCAAGAATCAAGATCAAGGAACTATGCTCACAAGGCTATTGAACATCACAAGTAAAGTTTCGAGTATGTCAGTATTGGGAATGTAAAGTCTATCGATCAAGTAACTCTCAACAAGATTTAATCATTTGCATAATTTGATCGTAACATTCTAAATGTATCTTATGATTTCTAATAGTATTTGATTTGATTAGAAAAACATAATGATGTTATTCATGTTTTATCGAGCTTAAATCGAGAAATCAAAAAAACATTTATAGAGTCTTTTAGGACGCTAATGTTTTAGCAGCGCCCTCCTAAACATAATGAGTAAGGACAAGATCCTGATAAAATATTCAAGGTTGAAGAACTAATTCATTAAGACGCTTACTTGTAAGTAGCGGTCTCCCTATTACTCAACTTCTGAAAGTGTCAGAATGCTGACTTAGTTTCAGCTTGCTGAAAGATCTCTTAGTTTTTAATTGATTTCTATATTTAAGGATGCTGATGTTGGCCCAGATATGTCCAAGAGGGGGGTGAATTGGACACTTAGTAGATTTTAACCTTTCTTAAAATTGTGCAGAATAATGAAAGCAGATTAAACAAAGTATAGCAATTAAATACAGTAAATGTAAATGAGATAATGCAAGCAAGATTTATAGTGGTTCGGTCACGCCTACATCCACTACCTAACCTCCTCAATTTGGATTTGTTCAAACTCCACTATGGACCTTCTTACGGGTGAAGATCAAACCGGTACACTTTCTCAACTTGCGTGTGTGAGAGGACCTATTCTCTACTTACAGGTGAGAGAAAACCTATTCTCAACTTACGGGTGTGAGACAACTGTTTACACCTTTGAGCAACACTTGCTCTAGCCCAGTAACTAACCAGTCACTGCAAATTGAATACAAGATAAAGTATGATTCCCTTTTCTCAGAATCAAAGTAATACTTACAAAGCTTTGGATTGAACCTTCTGTGATCACAGATTCAACAAAATATGTGTGATGAAGATTATGCTGAAAATAGGTTCAAAGAGCTTTTGTCTCCTTTAATGGATTTTTTTAATAATGAAGATGAAGATCAATCAACCCAGAAGACTTGAAGTTTTTCTTTCAAGAGATCGTAAGATCAAGCATAAGTGAAAGAAGACTAACTTTCAAAAAGTGTTTTAGCACAAACGAAAATTGTTAATACATTTTTAATGAATATCAGTTTTGTATTTCATTAGTGGTTTTTTTGCACTAAGGCAACACATATATACAGGAATAACAAAGGTGCAATGGACTTGGTAATTTTGGCGCTCTAAGTTATTTCAAATATAACGTTAACATACTTTCCCAAAATTGCTCGATTCAGCTCAATGCATATTATGGCGATAGCACTTGAATCATCTGATCCTTTCATGAAAGAGGAATGTTCTGACGAAGGTTTAGAACGTTTAAAAAGTTCTGAAAAAGTTGTACGATTCTGAAAAGTTCTGAAAAAGTATTCGTACATTTCTGAAAAGGTTAATAGAAATAGCAGTAATGTCAGAACAACCAAAATATATTTTTCTGTCGTTTTGTTGCTTTGAGGACGCTCATAAAACATCAGCATCCTACTGAACAATGAAGTGAGGACGTTACTGAATAGTAAGCGTCCTCACTTACTTTGAGAATTAAACGACTTAAATCTTGAGGGCACTACTGAATAGTAAGTGTCTTGACTTACTTTTACAATTAAATGACTTAAGTCATGAGGGCGCTACTTAGCAGTAAGTGTCCTGCTTTGTTTTAAAACTTTTGACACACAAGGGCGCTACTCAAGAGTAAGCGTCCTGAACTATTAAAAACGATTTTAAAACATTGTTAAGTGCGTTGACGGATGGTAAGCATTCTGAAAGTTATTTAAGTTGATTCCAAAGATGAGGGCACTCCTACACAAGTAGCGTCCTGATAATTTATGCAACTTATCACTTATCAGTGTTCTTAAAGATAGAAATCACTTAAAGACAAAAAGAATCTTTCAGTGGGCTTAAACAAAGGCAGCGTCCTGACATTCTCAAAGATTGATAAAAGAAAGGCCGCTACCACCAAGTGAGTGTCCTTATTAATCAGGTCAATTCAACCTTGAGCGTCCTAATATTGTATTAGCGTCCTGACTCCTAAAGTCCAGGAGGGCGCTACTAAAACATTAGCGTCCTGAAAGACTATATAAAATCGATTTTTGATTTCTCGATTAAAACTCGATAAAACATAATGTAACCGGATTAAATCGAATATGCAACCAATCGATTAAAACATGCAGGCATGCATATTGCTGAATCACATGACATAGAAGGTCCTACAACCTATCATAATCTAATCATACAACTAAACATCTTCAAACGATCATGGTCTTCAATTTGATCTTTAATATGTTCGCCATGCATCATTGAATCTTTGAAACCTTCGAGTAAGATTAGATATGCCATATGTGCAGTAATACCATAGTTTTCTGATCATCAAAATCTTTCATAATAGGGACATATTCTCGTAAGGGACATGAGGATAATTGGTTCAACAATCTCCCCCTTTTTGATGATTTCAAACACATTACTGTAGGCTTTGAAGCAAGCTAATAAAATTATGTATGTATGCATGAGATGCGGTACTAATGTTCCTTGTTTCATATGATATGAGTGTATTACCAAGGAATGTAAATAAAATATAACTAAGACTCCCCCTTAGTGTTAAACACCACCTGAGTTTATGATGCTTCAATGATAGTAATTTCTCCCCTTTTTGAAATATTAAAAAGAGTAACGTAGCATAAAATATATCTCCCCCATATAGAGGTAAGCATCAAAATATCACAGATCGGTCTCAAAGAACATCGCAAGCTCTCTGCGAATGTGAATAAACTGGTCTTTTGGTAATGCTTTAGTAAATATGTCAGCCAATTATTTTTTGGTTCCAATATGAGATAATACGACTTCTCCATTTTGCACATGATCCTGTTAAAAGTGATGTCTTATTTGAATATGCTTAGTTCAGGAGTGCAATACTGGATTTTTAGATGTGTTAATAACATTAGTATTATCACACAGAATTTCAGGACATTGAATAAGTATTTGATAATCCTGAAGTTGGTATTTCATGTAAAGAACCTGAGAACAATGACTTCCAGCTGCAACATATTATGCTTCAGTTATGGCTAATGCCACGGAATGTTGTTTCTTACAGAACCAAGAAATCAAATTTTTTTCAAGAAAGTGACAAAATTCGGAGGTATTTTTCCTATCAGTTAGACTAACAACATAGTCAAAGTCTACATAACTTCTGCGATCAAAAGTAATACCTGTGGAATACCAAATTCCTAAGTGTGTTGTGCCATTTGTGTATCTGAATATTCGTTTGACACACTTTAAATGAGATTCTTTAGGTTCAGATTGAAATCTTGCACAAAGACAGACACTAAACATGATGTCAGGTCGACTTGCTGTTAAGTACAAAAAACTTCCGATCATGCTTCTATAAAGTTTTGAATCAATTGATTTACCTTTTTCATTTTTATTTAATTCAATTGCAGAAGTACAGGGAGTATCAATCGATTTCAAATTGTGCATTTGAAACTTTTTAACCATTTTCTTAGCATATTTTGATTGGCTTATGAAGGTGCCTTTCGGCATTTGTTTAATTTGTAAGCCGAGAAAGTATGTAAGTTCTCCCATCATACTCATTTCAAGTTCCTTCTGCATTAACTTTGAAAGCTCATCACATAGTTCTTTGTTTGATGCACCAAAAATGATATCGTCCACATATATTTGAACAATAAGCATATTATCATTGTGGTGTTTAATAAACAAAGTGTGATCAAGTTTTCCTTTTTGAAACTTATGATCTAAAATAAATAAACTCAGTTGATCATACGAAGCACTTGGAGCTTGTCTTAATCCATATAAGGTTTTATGGAGTTTGAACACATATTATGGGTCTTGAGCATCCTCAAACCCTGGAGGTTGTTCCACATATACCTCTTCATTGATGTAACCATTTAAAAAAGCACTCTTTACATCCATTTGGTATAAGGGAAAATCCTTGTAACAAGCATAGGCAAGTAACATTCTTATTGCCTCTAATCTTGCTTCTGGGCCAAAAGCTTCTTCAAAGTCTATGCCTTCTTCTTGGTTGTACCCTTGTGCAACCAATCTAGCCTTATTGCGGACAATGATGCCTTGTTCATTCTTTTTGTTCCTAAAGATCCATTTGGTTCCTATGAGAGATTAATGAAAAGGTCTAGGAACTAATACCCATACTTTGTTTCGCACAAAGTGTCCCAGTTCTTCTTGCATAGCAAGAATCCTATTTTCATCTTTCATTGCCTCTTCCACTTTAATTGGTTCAAATTGTGATACAAAAGCAACAAGCTCTTGATCTTTTTGAATTGGGGCTCTAGTGGATACACCTTTTCGTGGATCTCCTAAAATTTGATCTTGGGAAAGACCTTGAAGAAGTCTAGAGTTTTTAGAAGATTCTAAAGATGGTTCAGGTTCAAGATCTATAACCTTGGTTGTCTTGAGTTCATCGTCATCAAAATTTAATTGCTTAAATTCATCCTTAAGACTTTTCTTGTCAATACTTTCATCAAAATTTAAATGAATTGATTCTTCTACAGTTTGATTAGGTTTGTTGAATACTCTGTAGGCTTTACTGTGAGAAGAATATCCTAAGAATATTCCTATGTCTGATTTAGGTTCAAACTTATCTAAATTGTCTTTATCATTAAGAAAAAATATTTACATCTGAATACTCAGAAGTAACAAATGTTGGGTGCTCTACCCATCCACAGTTCATATGGAGTTTTATTCAAATCTTTTCTAATCAAAACTCGGTTCATCACATAGTAGGCAATGTTTATAGCTTCACCCCAAAAATGATTTGCAGTGTTATAATCATTGAGCGTTGATCTACACATTTCCTGCAGAGTTCTATTCTTTCTTTCAACTACACCATTTTGTTGTGATTTCCTAGGGGCTGATAGATGGTGAGTGGTACCTTGATTGTTCTAAAATTCTTCGAGATTTTTATTGAAAAACTCACCATCTCTATCACTCCTAATTATGTTGATTTCGTGACCTTTTTCATTTTCAACTTTCTTACAGAATTTTATAAATGTTTCACAAGCATCAGGTTTATGAGCTAATAGAAATACCCATGTGAATTGAGTAAAGTCATCAACAATCACAAACACATATGATTTACCACCTAAGCTTTGAGTTTTGGTTGGTCCGAAAAGATCCATGTGAATTAGTTCAAGAGCTCTAGAGGTTGATTGATTCCTCTTGCTCTTAAATGATGATCGGATATGCTTACTAAGTTGACATGGTTCACAAACCTTGTCATTTGAGTAAGTTCCTTTCAAAATACCAATGGCCAGATCATGTCTAACAATTCTAGATATGTTTTCCATATTAATATGTGCTAATCTCATATGACATAGCCATGCATCATTACCAGAAATAACACTTAAACACGTTACATTTTGTTTTTTCATTTCATTGAAGTTTGCGCAATACACATTCTTAATTCTAGATACCATGAATGCAACAATTTTATCAACATGCTTGACAATACACTTATTTGCCTCAAATGAAATGTTATAACCCTTGTCACATAATTGACTTATGCTCAAGAGATTATGCTTCAACCCTTTAACATAAAGTACATCAGATTTGGATAGAGAATCGTTACCAATAGTTTTAATGCTTTCAATATCACCTTTGCGATAGTCTCCGGAGGTGACCTTTCCTCATTTATTCTTTTCAAGGCTAAGAAAGTTAGATCTATCTCCAAACATGTGCCTTGAACAGCCGCTGTCTAGATATCATATATCTTCATTTTTGCAAATCTACACAACATAAAATATTTTTGATTTTGGTACCCATGCTTGTTTGGGTCCATGTATGCTAGCATCAGTAAGAACAATTTTTTCAATCCATGCATATTTTCTTTTCTTTCTCTGTAAGACGTTGCATCTAAGTATTGTATGACCTTCCCTATGAAATTGTTTGCATTTTGGTCTTTTGGTCAGTACGGTATCATACTCCTTTTGTTTATACCCATGAGTGTAGCCTAAGCCAGTCTTTTCCAGTGCACATCTTTGTGATCCTAACATCATGTCAAATTTATTTTGACCATTTGTGAATTTAATCACTGTGCAGTTCAGGTCTTCCTTTTCTTTTATAAGGGTTTCATTTTCATTTTTCAACTTCCCAACAACTTTCTTAAGTTGTTCATTATCTAGAGACAGTTTGTCTAGCTCTTCTTGTTGGAATTCAATTTTCTCAAGAGCTTCTTCAAGACTATGCTTACGTTTTTCATTCTTCCTAATCTCTTTACTAAGTTTTGACATAAGCTCCTGAATATGAATGTTGAACTCATAAGGTTCATCAGTAGGTTCGATTTTTACCTCTGTGCTTGCCGTTAGACACAATGCAATAGTGTGATCTGAATCTCCTTCATCTTCGCTTGAGCTTGAATGATGCCATGTGGCTTTGAGAACTTACTTGTCTTTTCTGTAGAGCTGGTGTTCTTATATTTTACGGGACATTCACTCTTTATATGACCTGGTTTGTTGCAATCGTAACATATTAACTCTACAGGTTTAGATTCGGGTTTCTTTCCTTTGTGAATCCTTGAGTAAGAATTATTCTTACTTTATTTTCTAAGTAACTTATTGAACTTTCGAGATAACATAGCCATGTCACCTTCTGAGTTTGAATCACCTCAAGAATCAGTTTCAACATTGAGGGCAATAGATTTCTTTTCTTTTTCCTCAACTTTGACCGGGCTCATCTTTTCTTTTAACTTCATTTCATGAACCATTAATGAACCGCATAGTTCATCAAAAGTGTATTCAACCAGATTCTTGGTGTAACGACCTGGAAATTATTTCATCTAGCCCATAACCCAATTGCATTTTGCCCAAACTCTATGTGTTGCCTTGATATGTTTGGTGTTTGTTTGATGGTTGTTTAATGTTTGTATATTTGATACTTGATAATGTATATAAATATGTGCATTATAAATTGTATATGGGTCATGTTAAATTAAAGTATAATGCATATGTTATTATTTATGCATGAGCCCATTAAAGCATGAATTGATATGAGTTAGGATTGATTGAATAAAAGGATAAATGAGAATAAAAAATTTGGTGTATTAGATTGATTGGACATTTAAAATACATGCAAGCATAAGATTGGTTAAAGTACATGTGGTTGGTATGGGTAGTATGAGACCAACACATGTCAAATTGGTGCATGAGAATGGACAAGTGTCCCATGCCCCATTTCTCTTCTCCAACACATGTCAAGTTGGTGCATGAGACCAACACATGTCAAGTTGATGCATGATAATGGACAAGTGTCCCATGCCCCATTTCTCTTCTCCAATACATGTCAAGTTGGTGCATGAGACCAACACATGTCAAGTTGGTGCATGAGAGTGCACAAGTGTCCCATGTCCCATTTCTCTTCTCCAACACATGTCAAGTTGGTGCATGAAAGTGGACAAGTGTCCCATGCCCACTTCTCTTCTCCAGGGAAGTCTTAGAGAGTGAGGTGAGTGGAGGGAAAGGAAAAAAGAAGAGAAAGGAAAGAAGAAGAGAAAGGAAAGAAGAAGAGAAAGAAAGAGGAAGTTGCTTTGAGGGAAGTCTCAGCGACGTTTTCATCAAAGAGTTGGATCTGGGTGCTATATGGTCAAATTGAGCTCAAACGTTGTTAGCAAGTTCTTATCGTATGGATATTCATTGAGGTCGGTGTAGATCTTGATTGGATTTTTTGTTGGACAAATATAACCTCCCAAACAAAGCTGGTCGGAAAGTCTGGATTTCTCGCGTAGTTTAGATCAAAATAATAGATCTCCTAAATCTACCAATCGATGGATATGATATTTGAGACGGTGGTTCACAACTGATTGTTCTGGATTATGAACGGTTGAGATGTTGGTAGGTTAAGTATTTTGTGTGCTATAGTCATCTGAGTTCAAGTATTTTCAGCAGGAAAGGAGAAATTGTCTGATTAGAGACTTGTTCATCCAAGAACCTAATCTTTTCGGTCCACCGTTTGATTGAGCTGATTTTTGGACAGAAGGTTTACCTCTTAACATACTTCAATCTGGACGGTTGATTTTGTGATTAAATATTTCTGTTGGCAGCTTGATACATCTGAACAAAATATTAAATGGAAAATTTGTAGGGTTGTTTGTATTAGACCTAAATTTAGAATATGAACTTAGAACTTTCTGAATAGCATGCATGTCAACTATGTGCTGCTCACACACTGGAGAGTGATGCAGAGGACCGGTGGCTTTCAGTGTTGGATGCACAGGGGGCAGTAAAGAGTTGGGACACCTTCAAACTGTTGTTCTTACAGGCTTACGTTCCAAAGACTGAGAGGCAGGCTAAGCAACTCGAGTTTCTGAATCTCGTACAGGGCACCATCTCAGTCAGGGAGTACGTGCTCAGATTCAGGCAGCTCGCAGTTTATGCCCGTGGGTTAGTTCAGACACCGAGTGACAAGATTATGAGGTTCTCTTTGAACCTAAGGCCTGCGATCCGGCAGGCCTTGTCAGTGACGAAGATGACTGATTTTGCCATAGTGGACCAGAGGGCCAAACAGTATGAGTTGGCCGAGCGGGTTGATAGTATGTCTACACGGGCAGCTCCGGGTGTATAGACTTCACAGGCAGAGTTTGGGGAACAGTTCCAGACTTCATGGAAGAAGGGAAAATGGGGAAAGAAGAGAAAGTTTGATGGAGGAGCACAGTCCGAGGGTGCTCAGAATTGGGCATCCCAGATTCAGACTGGTGTGATGACCTCACCAGTGGTTTCCTCTCTTGTTTCTATTCCCATTCAGGCACCGAGTGCACCGAGACCCCCATTCCAACAGACTATTGGCCGAGCCAGAGGTAGAAGCCGAGAAGGCTATGTGGCAACATCTCAGACTGGATCATCTGCGCCCAGGGCTCCGTTCCTATGGTATCAATGTGGACAGGCTGGGCATAAGAAGTCAGAGTGTCCGAGTCTTCAGAGGGCTTCGGGATTTGTGCAACAGTCCAGTGTCAAAGAGACGGTGAAGGTAGCTACTGAGCCAGACTCGATAGCATCCAGGACCTTGGTGGAAGGTACTCCTATTATTTGTGGTGCTTCTAGGCATGTATTATTTGATGCTGGGCCTACATTATCATTCATATCCGGACGCATGGTAGATAGTTTTCATTTGACTCCCATTAGGGCTAGTACATGGTTAGTGGTGAGTACTGTAGCCGGGGAGAGGATCTACCCGAACATGATCTGTAGCCAGTGTGTGGTTCAGATTGGTGATGTTGAGATGTTTGTTCACTTTCGAGTCCTAGAGTTTTTAGAGTTTGATGCAACTCTAGGGATGGATTGGCTAGTGGCTTATTATGCAGTTGTCTACTGTTTCACGAAGAGAGACATTTTCCAGATCCCTGGACTCCCAGTGTTTACACTACAGGGTAGAGCTTCAGACCAGACAGTCACAAGGGGTAAATTTGTGACTGATGGAGATAGGGAGATTTTGGCTGGGTTAGTGCCTGATGAGGAAGAGACTAGTGAGGTAATACTTGAGGATATTTCCATTGTTAGGGACTTTCCAGATGTGTTCCCTGCGGATCTTCCAGGATTACAACCGAAGCGAGAGATTGATTTCATCTTTGAACTAGTCCCTGGCACGAAGCCTATGTCCATGGCACCATATAGAATGGCGCCAGCCGAGTTGAGAGAGTTGCAGAAACAGCTCAAGGAGTTATTGGCTAAGGGTTTTATTTGCCCGAGCATGTCACCCTGAGGAGCTCCTGTTCCTTTTGTGAAAAAGAATGATGGGAGCTTGCGGCATCAAGAACAAGTATCCTCTCCCAAGGATTGATGACTTGTTTGATCAGTTGAGGGGAGCGAGGTATTTTTTGAAGGTTGATTTGCGCTCCGGGTATCATCAACTAAGGATCAGGGAGGAGGATGTGCCTAAGACAGCATTCAGAACCCCCTATGGACATTATGAGTTCCTTGTGATGTCATTTGGTGTCACTAATGCACAGGTGAGTGGAGGAGAGAATCCAAGAATGTGCTAGAAAATGAGGTGAGTGGAGGAGAGAATCCAAGAATGTGCTAGAAAGTAAGGTGAGTGGAGGAGGGAATCAAGGAAGTGCTAGAAAGAGGTGAGTGGAGAGAAAGGAAAAAAAGAAGAGAAAGGAAAGAAGAAGAGAAAGAAGGAGGGAGTTGCAGGAGGATGATCTCTGCGACATTTTCATCAAAGAGCTGGATCTTTGGGATATATGGTCAGATTGAGCTCAAGATTTGTCAGCAAGTTCGTAGCTTATGGTTATTCATTCTAGTCGGTGGAGATCTTGATCAGAGGTTTCATCTAAGAGATCTAACCTGTCAAAAAAGGCTGGTCCGAAAGTCTAGATTTCTCGTACCGTTTCACTCAAACTTATAGATCTCCTTCATCTACCGTTGGATGGATATAAAATTTGGGTATGTAGTTTATAAATAATACGTATGTATTCTACACGGTGGAGATTTTCATTCGTTTAGTATTTTGTGTGATATAGTCATCTGAGTTTGAGTATTTGCAGCAGGAAAGGAGAAATTGTCTGATTAGAGACTTGTTCATCAAAGATACTTATCTTTTTGGTCCACCGTTTGATTGGGCTGATATTTGGACAGAAGGTTTTTTTCTTCACATACTTCAATCTGTACGGTTGATTTTGTGATTACTTATTTCTGTTGGTAGATTGATACATCTGAACAGAATACTAAATGAAGAATTGGTAGGGTTGCTTGTATTAGACCTAAATTGAGAATATGAACTTAGACCTTTCCAAATAGCTTGCATATCAACTATGTTGACCTAGTTGTCATTGTTGATGAAACCATGATGCAAAATCAGTGATACACATGGCTGAACATGGTGACCTAGCGTAAATCGGCAATATGGCCTAAGTATGGAAAATTTCATATTTTAGGGATTTTGATGCTTTTGGCCTAAAATCATTGAATTGATGCAACTCATGTTTAATTAAGCATGATTAGAGTTGATTATGCTACTGATTTGGTGGTTGTGACCATATCATGGGTTAGGCCTACTTGTGATCAAGTGACCCAATTTGGGCATGTTTATGCCTAAGGAATTGAAAATTAGTATTTTTGATTAATAGAATGGTTTATGTATGAGAACTATGCATTAGAGGCCTAAGTCATGTGATTTGAGTTGAATGATGGGATTACATGGGATTTAGGCCTATTGTTTATATGTGGGCTGATTTAGGGTTGATGTGTAATGTCTATGTGATTGAACATAGAAATTGATGTATGGTAGGATATTGATGTATGTTTCAGGATCTTGATTGGGTTGATTCGGTTTGGTGGTCGTGTGTGGTTAAATACTCTCGCGAGGCTTGGTTGTGAGTAGACTTCATTTATGATTATATCTTTTATGTCATCATATCACTTATATATTGTATGTTGAAAGCATGAATGTGTTCTAATGTTTTGAATGATGCATTGATTTGAGAAAACCTTATGACTTTGGTTGGGCCCATCTATCTGGCTAATAGGGGGTCTTAACCTTGTCATAAGATGGTTTTAGGAAAGGAAGAGATTGGGGTCAACGGTACGGTGAAATAGACGTGCACTAGTAACCCAAAATAAATATGATTGGGATCAACGGTACGGTGAAATAAACGTGCACTAGTAACCCAATGCATGTGGAATGTGGATCCAAATTGATAAGCTTTTACTTGCATCGAACTTATTATAAATGCTTGATATCTATATGTTATGAGCTTTTAATCATGTTACACATTGACATGCATACATGATATTTATTGATGAGTATTGATAGCATATTTGAATTCTATTCACTGGGCACCGTTGGCTCACCCTCATTTTCCTCTTTCAGGTCCTTCTGTCCCGAATAAGGGCAAAGGAGTAGTTATATCTTGAGGGTCTTGCCTGCGAGAGAATCCAAGGCCTCGATGTGAGTTGAGAGGCATTTCGATTGAACTGTGTTTTAAATTATGAGGTATTATATTTTGGATTATGTAATTATAACACTTACCACATTGTAGTATGGGTGAGTTGGGACTTGTTAGATAGACCATGTGGGCATATGACGGTTCTTATTTGTACCCACAATTTTGGACTTTATGTGTATGTCAATTTTAATGGACTGTAGGGATTATGATTTTATTTATGGTTCATTTTTATGGATTATCTCTTGTCTTGGATGATTAATACGGTGGGTAGTTTTGTTTAGTACATTTTGATATTATGTCGTTGTTTGAGATAAGGCTCGTAGGGTCTCAACCACCTCACCGGAGTTGAGGAGTGGTCGGAGATACCTACGCCGGGCGTCCCGCCCCGGCATTCCGCACGCCACTCCCTACGGGGTTGGTGGTCCAGGGTGCGGGGTCGCCACAGTTGGTATCAGAGCCTGATTTTACTAGGTTTGGTCTATGTATTGGACTTAGATGACTTTGACTTAGGAATTGGGTGAGAGATTTAGGTGATTAAGAAGCTTAAAGGAACTAACTTAAAAGCCTTACTATCATATTTTCTGTGTGTATTACATGATATGGGTAGTTATGAGGCTTTGTTAATGTTTTAAATTCTTTAATGTGTGTTGGTTGCTCGTATTTCTACTTCTCAGTGTCATGAGGGGGAGCGAGAGATTGGGACAGCCACACACAGGGCCATCCGATGATGACCGGATGGGGAGGATGGAGCAGATCATTCAGGCACAGGACCGCTTGATGGCAGCCCAGACTTCACAGATACAGGCGTTAGTGCAGCAGGTTGAGGCTATTGCTCGACAGTCACCTCAAACGATACCTCAGGAGGCGGGCACTAATGGGGCCGAGGCTAGTGGAGCTGCAGGGGCAGCAGGACCTCAAATGGCTGTACCTCAGCCTATGCCTACACCTGCTCCTGTTGTTGTGGAGAACCCCACTGATCGGCGGATCAGACTGCTAGAGAAGTTCATGAAGCTAAAGCCTAAGGAATTCACTGGTGGGGTTGACTTGAAGAAAGCCGAAGATTGGCTAAAGAATGTCAAGAAGATCAGTCGCTCCTTAGAGCTTGATGAGGAGTCTCAGGTCCTATGTGCTGCTCACACACTAGAGAGTGATGCAGAGGACTGGTGGCTTTCAGTGTTGGATACACAGGGGGCAGTGAAAAGTTGGGACACCTTCAAACGGTTGTTCTTACAAGCTTACGTTATAGAGACTGAGAGACAGGCTAAACAACTCAAGTTTTTGAATCTCGCACAGGGCACCATGTCAGTCAGGGAGTACGAGCTCAGATTTAGCCAGCTCGCAGTTTATGCCCCTGGGTTAGTTCAGACGCCGAGTGACAAGATTATGAGGTTTTCTTTGAACCTAAGGCCTGCGATACGACAGGCCTTGTCTGTGACGAAGATGACTGATTTTACCACAGTGGTCCAGAGGGCCAAACAGTATGAGTTGGCTGAGCGGGTTGATGGTATGTCTACACGGGCAGCTCCAGATGAACAGACTTCACAAGTAGAGTCTGGGGGACAGTTCCAGACTCCGTGGAAGAAGGGAAGATGGGAAAGGAAGAGAAAGTTTTATGGAAGAGCACAATCTGATGGTGCTCAAAGTAAGGCATCCCAGGTTCAGACTGGTATGATGGCCTCACCAGTGGTTTCCTCTCCTGTTCCGATTCCTATTCAGGCACTGAGTGCACAGAGACCCCCATTCCCAGAGACTGCTGGCTGAGGCAGAGGTAGAGGTCGAGGAAGTTATGTGACGACATCTCATACTGGGTCATTTGCGCCCAGGGCTCCACTTATGTTTTCAATGTGGGCAGGCTGGGCATAGGAAGCTTGAGTGTCCGAATTTTCAGAGAGCTCAGGGATTTGTGCAGCAGTCCAGTGCCAGAGAGACAGCGAAGGCAGCTACTGAGCCAGACCGGACAGCATCCAGGACTTTGTTGGAAGGTACTCTTATTATTTGCGGTACTTCTATGCATGTATTATTTGATGCTGTGCCTACATTATCATTCATATCTGGAGGTATGGTAGATAGTTTGCATTTGACTCCGATTAGGGCTAGTACATGGTTAGTGGTGAGTACTGTAGCTGGGGAGAGGATCTACCCGAACATGATCTGTAGCCAGTGTGTAGTTCAGATTGGTGATGTTGAGATGCCTATTGACTTTCGAGTCCTAGAGTTTTTAGAGTTTGATGCAATTCTAGGGATGGATTGGCTCGCGGCTTATCATGCAGTTATCGACTGTTTCACGAAGAGAATCATTTTTCAGATCCCCGAACACCCAGTGTTTACACTACAGGGTAGAGCTTCAGACCAGACAGTCACAAGGGGTAGATTTGTGACTGATGGAGATAGGGAGATTTTGGCTGGGTTAGTGCCTGATGAGGAAAAGACTAATGAGGTGGTACTTGAGGATATTGCCATTGTTAGGGACTTTACAGATGTGTTCCCTGCGGATCTTCCAGGATTACCACCGAAGCGAGAGATCGATTTCATTATTGAACTAGTCCCTGGCACGAAGCCTATCTCCATGGCACCATATAGAATGGCGCCAGCCGAGTTGAGAGAGTTGCAGAAACAGCTCGAGGAGTTATTGACTAAGGGCTTTATTTGCCCGAGCGTGTCACCCTGGGAGCTCCAGTTCTTTTTGTGAAAAAGAAAGATGGGAGCTTGCGGTTGTGCATCGACTATCGCCAATTGAACAGAGTGACCATCAAGAACAAATATCCTCTCTCAAGGATTGATAACTTGTTTGATCAGTTGAGGGGAGCGAGGTATTTTTCGAAGATTGATTTGCGCTCCGGGTATCATCAGCTGAGGATCAGGGAGGAGGATGTGCCTAAGACAGCATTCAGAACCCGCTATGGACATTATGAGTTCCTTGTGACGCCATTTGGTGTGACTAATGCACCGGCGATGTTAATGGACCTGATGCAGAGGGTCTTTAGGCAGTATCTGGATAAGTTTGTCATCGTCTTCATTGATGACATATTGGTGTATTCTAAGACTCGGGCTGAGCATGAGGAACACCTTAGAGTGACCTTGCAAACTCTGAGAGAGCATAGGCTATATGCAAAGCTGAGCAAGTGCGAGTTTTGGATCACCGAAGTGAAGTTCTTAGGTCATGTGGTGAGTTCTGAGGGGATTTCAGTTGATCCGTCTAAGGTTGAAGCCATTATCAGTTAGCCTAGGCCTACGACAGTGACCGAGATCAGAAGCTTTCTTGGATTAGCTGGTTACTATAGGAGATTCGTTCAGGGATTCTCCAAGATAGCTACGCCTATGACTAGGCTCACCCAAAAAGATGTGTCCTTTGTATGGACCGAGGAGTGTGAGAATGCCTTTTTAGAGCTGAAGAAAAGATTGACATCTACGCCAGTGTTGATTTTGCCAGAGCCTGATCAGGAGGTGGTTATCTATACCGATTCCTCTCGCATCGGCTTAGGTTGCGTGTTGATGCAGAAGGATAGGGTCATTGCTTATGCATCGAGGCAGTTGAAGGTGCATGAAAAGAACTACCCTGTTCATGACTTAGAACTGGCCGCAGTGGTTTTTGCTTTGAAGATTTGGAGGCAATATCTCTATGGTGAGAGATTCACTCTGTATTCTGACCATAAGAGCCTCAAGTACTTGTTCTCTCAGAAGGAATTGAACATGAGGCAGAGAAGGTGGTTAGAGCTCCTCAAAGACTATGATTTTACATTGGAATACCACCCAGGTAAAGCCAATGTAGTGGCTGATGCGTTGAGCAGGAAGTGGGTAGAGACAGTTATGGTAGCACGCCAGATGTCTCATGAGTGGAGACTACTTGAGGCGGCTACGGTTATGATTATATGTGCTACCCCTTCAGATCAGATTGTGATATGTGCTCAAATGAGAGCTCAGCCTACACAAGTCCAGGAGGTAATTGACCAACAGAGACTTGACGTTGATCATGGGATGTACAAGTCTTGGGGTGAGAGTAGTGATTTTACTGATTGGCACTTGTCATCTGATGGTGCCTTGAGATTTAGGGGACGTTTATGGGTTCCCGCAGATCCACGACTCAGACAGAGTGTTCTTCAAGAGGCTCACAGATTTAATTATGCTATTCATCCTGGCGGAACCAAGATGTATCATGATATGAAAAAAATGTATTGGTGGCCCGACATAAAGAGAGAGATCAGTTCATTCAGAGGTGTGAGATTTGTCAGAGAGTCAAAGCTGAACATCAGAGGCCTGGAGGGCAGATGCAACCGCTCGCCATTCCTGAGTGGAAATGGGAGCACGTCACTATGGACTTTGTTGTGGGATTACCCAACACCCCGAGGAGACATAATGCTGTTTGGGTTATTATTGATCGCTTGACCAAGTCCGCTCACTTTCTACCGGTGAACACTAGGGATTCTATGGATAAGCTGAGCAGACTCTATATGCGGGAGATGGTCAGATTACATGGAGTGCCAGTTTTGATTGTGTCAGATAGGGATCCGAGGTTTACATCGGTATTTTGGCAGGGGTTGCAGAGGCAGCTCGGCACTAGACTAGATCTCAGTATCGCTTTTCACCCCCAGACGGATGGCCAGTCTGAGAGGTTGATATCTATTTTAGAAGATATGCTTCGAGCTTGTGTCCTCGAGTCCAGTGGTAACTGGGAGGAGTACATACATCTGTGTGAGTTCGCATACAACAACAACTATCAGTCCAGTATTGGCATGGCTCCTTTTGAGGCATTGTATGGTCGACCCTGTAGATCTCCGATCTGTTGGACAGAGGTAGGGGATGTTGCGGTGATGGGACCAGAGTTTGTACAAGAACACACAGAGAAGATTAAGAGGATCAAGCATAATATGAAAGTAGCCCAAGACAGGCAGAAGAGTTACACTGATGCCAAGCGGAAGACCGTAGAATTCGAGGTGGGTGACCAAGTTTTATTGAAGGTCTCACCTCAGAAGGGCCAAACTAGATTTGGGATAAAAGGCAAACTCGCTCCGAGATTTATTGGGCCGTTCGAGGTTTTAGAACGAATTGGCCCCGCGCTTACCGATTAGCCTTGCCACCTCAGTTAGCAGCAGTCCACAATGTTTTTCATGTGTCAATGTTGAGAGTGTACAAGAGTGATTTTGATCACGTCTTGGACTGGAGGAACATTGAACTGAGGCAGGATGTGACTTATGATGAGGAACCTATTCAGATACTTGACCGGAAGGTCCAGAGGTTACGTAACCGCGAGATTCCGATGGTTACGGTGAGATGGCAGTTTCATGGCGAGGAGCAGGTTACTTGGGAGCGTGAGGACTACATGATGGAGCACTTTGCCGAGTTCATGGGCTTAGATAATTTCTTAACCTTAAAACTTTGAGGACGAAGTTTAGTCTAAGGTGGGTGTGATGTGACGCCCTAACCCAATTACATTTTGCCCAAACTCTATGTGTTGCCTTGATATGTTTGGTGTTTGTTTGATGGTTGTTTAATGTTTGTATAGTTGATGCTTGATAATGTATATAAATATGTGTATCATAAATTGTATATGGGTCATGTTACATTAAAGTATAATGCATATGTTATTATTTATGCATGGGCCCATTAAACCATGAATTGATATGGGTTAGGATTGATTGAATAATAGGATCAATGAGAATGAAAATTTGGTGTATTAAATGGATTGAACATTTAAAATACATGGAAGCATGAGATTGGTTAAAGTACATGTGGTTGGTATGGGTAGTATGAGACCAACATATGTGAAGGTTGGTGCATGAAAGTGGACAAGTGTCCCATGCCCACTTCTCTAATCCAAGAATGTGCTAGAAAGTGAGGTGAGTGGAGGAGAGAATCCAAGAATGTGCTAGAAAATGAGGTGAGTGGAGGAGAGAATCCAAGAATGTGCTAGAAAGTGAGGTGAGTGGAGGAGGGAATCAAGGAAGTGCTAGAAAGAGGTGAGTGGAGAGAAAGGAAAAAAAGAAGAGAAAGGAAAGAAGAAGAGAAAAAAGGAGAGAGTTGCAGGAGGATGATCTCTGCGACATTATATTCAAAGACGTGGATCTTTGGGATATATGGTCAGATTGAGCTCAAACTTTGTCAGCAAGTTCGTAGCTTATGGTTATTCATTCTGGTTGGTGGAGATCTTGATCAGAGGTTTCGTCTAAGAGATCTAACCTCCCAAACAAGGCTGATCCGAAAGTCTGGATTTCTCGTACCGTTTCGCTCGAACTTATAGTTCTCCTTAATCTACCTTTGGATGGATATAAAATTTGGGTAAGTAGTGTACAACTGATATGTCGGCATTCAGAACGGTGAAGATCTTGATCAGAGGTTTCATCTAAGAGATCTAACCTCTCAAAAAAGGCTGGTCCGAAAGTCTAGATTTCTCGTACCGTTTCACTCAAACTTATAGATCTCCTTCATCTACCGTTGGATGGATATAAAATTTGGGTATGTAGTTTATAAATAATACGTATGTATTCTACACGGTGGAGATGTTCATTCGTTTAGTATTTTGTGTGATATAGTCATCTGAGTTTGAGTATTTGCAGCAGGAAAGGAGAAATTGTCTGATTAGAGACTTGTTCATCAAAGATACTTATCTTTTTGCTCAACCGTTTGATTGGGCTGATATTTGGACAGAAGGTTTTTTTCTTCACATACTTCAATCTGTACGGTCGATTTTGTGATTACATATTTCTTTTGGTAGATTGATACATCTGAACAGAATACTAAATGAAGAATTGGTAGGGTTGCTTGTATTAGACCTAAATTGAGAATATGAACTTAGACCTTTCCAAATAGCTTGCATATCAACTATGTTGACCTAGTTGTCATTGTTGATGAAACCATGATGCAAAATCAGTGATACACATGGCTGAACATGGTGACCTAGCGTAAATCGGCAATATGGCCTAAGTATGGAAAATTTCATATTTTAGGGATTTTGATGCTTTTGGCCTAAAATCATTGAATTGATGCAACTCATGTTTAATTAAGCATGATTAGAGTTGATTATGCTACTGATTTGGTGGTTGTGACCATATCATGGGTTAGGCCTACTTGTGATCAAGTGACCCAATTTGGGCATGTTTATGCCTAAGGAATTGAAAATTAGTATTTTTGATTAATAGAATGGTTTATGTATGAGAACTATGCATTAGAGGCCTAAGTCATGTGATTTGAGTTGAATGATGGGATTACATGGGATTTAGGCCTATTGTTTATATGTGGGCTGATTTAGGGTTGATGTGTAATGTCTATGTGATTGAACATAGAAATTGATGTATGGTAGGATATTGATGTATGTTTCAGGATCTTGATTGGGTTGATTCGGTTTGGTGGTCGTGTGTGGTTAAATACTCTCGCGAGGCTTGGTTGTGAGTAGACTTCATTTATGATTATATCTTTTATGTCATCATATCACTTATATATTGTATGTTGAAAGCATGAATGTGTTCTAATGTTTTGAATGATGCATTGATTTGAGAAAACCTTATGACTTTGGTTGGGCCCATCTATCTGGCTAATAGGGGGTCTTAACCTTGTCATAAGAGGGTTTTAGGAAAGGAAGAGATTGGGGTCAACGGTACGGTGAAATAGACGTGCACTAGTAACCCAAAATAAATATGATTGGGATCAACGGTACGGTGAAATAAACGTGCACTAGTAACCCAATGCATGTGGAATGTGGATCCAAATTGATAAGCTTTTACTTGCATCGAACTTATTATAAATGCTTGATATCTATATGTTATGAGCTTTTAATCATGTTACACATTGACATGCATACATGATATTTATTGATGAGTATTGATAGCATATTTGAATTCTATTCACTGGGCACCGTTGGCTCACCCTCATTTTCCTCTTTCAGGTCCTTCTGTCCCGAATAAGGGCAAAGGAGTAGTTATATCTTGAGGGTCTTGCCTGCGAGAGAATCCAAGGCCTCGATGTGAGTTGAGAGGCATTTCGATTGAACTGTGTTTTAAATTATGAGGTATTATATTTTGGATTATGTAATTATAACACTTACCACATTGTAGTATGGGTGAGTTGGGACTTGTTAGATAGACCATGTGGGCATATGACGGTTCTTATTTGTACCCACAATTTTGGACTTTATGTGTATGTCAATTTTAATGGACTGTAGGGATTATGATTTTATTTATGGTTCATTTTTATGGATTATCTCTTGTCTTGGATGATTAATACGGTGGGTAGTTTTGTTTAGTACCTTTTGATATTATGTCGTTGTTTGAGATAAGGCTCGTAGGGTCTCAACCACCTCACCGGAGTTGAGGAGTGGTCGGAGATGCTTACGCCGGGCGTCACAGATTTCATCTTTGAACTAGTCCCTGGCACGAAGCCTATGTCCATGGCACCATATAGAATGGCGCCAGCCGAGTTGAGAGAGTTGCAGAAACAGCTCAAGGAGTTATTGGCTAAGGGTTTTATTTCCCCGAGCATGTCACCCTGAGGAGCTCCTGTTCTTTTTGTGAAAAAGAATGATGGGAGCTTGCGGTTGTGCATCGACTATCGCCAATTGAACAGGGTGACCATCAAGAACAAGTATCCTCTCCCAAGGATTGATGACTTGTTTGATCAGTTGAGGGGAGCGAGGTATTTTTTGAAGATTGATTTGCCCTCCGGGTATCATCAACTAAGGATCAGGGAGGAGGATGTGCCTAAGACAGCATTCAGAACCCGCTATGAACATTATGAGTTCCTTGTGATGTCATTTGGTGTGACTAATGCACCGGCGATGTTCATGGACCTGATTGAGAGGGTCTTTAGGCAGTATCTGGATAAGTTTGTCATCGTCTTCATTGATGACTTATTGGTGTATTCCAAGACTCGGGTTGAGCATGAGGAACACCTCAAACTGACCTTGCCGACTCTGAGAGCATAGGCTATATGAAAAGCTGAGCAAATGCGATTTTTGGATCTTCAAAGTGTAGTTATTAGGTCATGTGGTGAGTTCTGAGGGGATTTCAGTTGATCCGTGTAAGGTTGAAGCCATTATCAGTTGGCCTAGGCCTACCACAGTGACCGAGATCTGTAGCTTTCTTGGGTTAGCTGGTTACTATAGGAGATTCGTTCAGGGATTCTCCAAGATAGCTACGCCTATGACTAGGCTCACCCAGAAAGATGTGTCATTTCTATGGACTGAGGAGTGTGAGAATGCCTTTTTAGAGCTGAAGAAAATATTGACATCTACGCCAGTGTTGATTTTGCCAGAGCCTGATCAGGAGGTGGTTATCTACACTGATGCCTTTCGTATCGGCTTGGGTTGCGTGTTGATGCAGAAGGATAGTGTGGCAACCCCGCACCCCGGACCACCAACCCCGCAAGGAATGGTGTGCGGAATGCCGGGGCGGGACGCCCGTAGTAGGCATCTCCAACCACTTCTCAACCTCCGTGAGGTGGTTGAGACCCTACGAGCCTTATCCCAAACAACGACATAATATAAAAAGATACAAAACAAAACTACCAACCGTATTAATCATCCAAGACAAGAGATAGTCCATAATAATGAACCATAAATAAAATCGTCATAATCCCTACAGTCCATCAAGATTGACATACACATAAAGTCCAAAACTATGGGTACAAAAAAAAATCCTCATGTGCCCACATGGTCTATCTAACAAGCCTCAACTCACCCATACTACAATGTGGTAAGTGTTATAATTACATAGTCCAAAATATAATACATCATAATTTCAAACACAATTCAATCAAAATGCTTCTCAACTCACATCGAGGCCTTGGATTCTCTCGCAGGCAAGGCCCTCAAGATATGACTTCTCCTTTGCCCTTATTCAGGACAGAAGGACCTGAAAGAGGAAAATGAGGGTGAGCCAACGGTCCCCAGTGAATAGAATTCAAATATGCTATCAATACTCATAAATAAATATCATGTATGCATGTCAATGTGTAGCATGATTAAAAGATCATAACATATAGATATCAAGCATTTATAATAAGTTCGATGCAAGTAAAAATTTATCAATTTGGATCCACATTCCACATGCATTGGGGTTACTAGTGCACGTTTATTTTACCGTACCGTTCTCATCCCCAAATATTTCCTTTTTAAAACCCTCCTATGACAAGGTTAAGTCCCCCTATTAGCCAGATAGATGGGCCCAACCAAAGTCATATGGTTTTCTCAAATCAATGCATCATTCAAAATATTAGAACACATTCATGCTTTCAACATACAATATATATAAGTGATATGATGACATAAAAGATATAATCATAAATGAAGTCTACTCACAACCAAGCCTCGCGAGAGTATCTAACCACACACGGACACCAAACCGAATCAATCCAATCAAGGTCCTAAAACATTTATCAATATCCAACCATACATCAATTTCTATGCTCAATCACATAGACATTACACATCAACCCTAAATCAGCCCACATATAGACAAATAGGCCTAAATCCCATCTAATCCCACCATTCAACTCAAATCACATGACTTAGGCCTCTAATGCATAGTTCTCATTCATAAACCATTCTATTAATCAAAAATACTGATTTTCAATTCCTTAGGCATAAACATGCTCAAATTGGGCCATTTGATCCCAAGTAGGCATAATCAACCCTAATCATGCTTAATTAAACATTAGTTGCATCAATTCAATGATTCTAGGTCAAAAGCATCCAAAGCCCTAAAATATGAAATTTTCCATACTTAGGCCATGTTTTCGATTTACACTAGGTCACCATGTTCAGCCATGTATATCACTGATTTCGCATCATGGGTTCATCAACAATGGAAACTAGGTCAACATAGTTGACATGCAAGCTATTTGGAAAGGTCTAAGTTCATATTCTAAATTTAGGTCTAATACAAGCAACCTTACCAATACTTCATTTAATATTCTGTTCAGATGTATCAATCTACCAACAGAAGTATTCAATCACAAAATCAACCGTCAAGATTGAAGTATGTTAAGAAACAAACCTTATGTCCAAAACTCAGCTCAATCGGACGGTGGACCGAAACGATAAGTCACTTTGATGAACAAGTCTCTAATCAGATAATTTTTCCTTTCCTGCTGCAAATACTCAAACTCATATGACTATATCACACAACATACTTAATCCATAAACATCGTCACCGTTCATAATGCAGAAAGATCAGTTGTAAACGACATACCCAAATATCATATCCATCTATCCATCCAACGGTAGATTAAAGATATATATTAGTTTGATCGAAACTGCATGAGAAATCCAGACTTTCCGACCAGCTTTGTTTGAGAGGTTATATCTGTTAGACGAAAAATCTAATCAAGATCTGCACCGACCAGAATGAATAACCATAAGCTACGAACTTGCTGACATATTTTGAGCTCAATCGGACCATATTTTAAAATACATGGGAACATGAGATTGGTTAAAGTACATGTGGTTGGTATGGGTAGTATGAGACCAACACATGTCAAGTTGGTACATAAAAATGGACAAGTGTCCCATGCCCCATTTCTCTTCTCCAACACATGTCAAGTTGGTGCATGAGACCAACACATGTCAAGTTAGTGCATGAGAATGGACAAGTGTTCCATGCCCCATTTCTCTTCTCCAATACATGTCAAGTTAGTGCATGAGAGTGCACAAGTGTCCCATGCCCCATTTCTCTTCTCCAACACATGTCAAGTTGGTGCATGAAAGTGGACAAGTGTCCCATGCCCACTTCTCTTCTCCAAGGAAGTCCTAGAGAGTGAGGTGAGTGGAGGGAAAGGAAAAAAGAAGATAAAGGAAAGAAGAAGAGAAAGAAAGAGGAAGTTGCTTTGAGGGAAGTCTCAGCAACGTTTTCATCAAAGAGCTGGATCTTAGTTCTATAAGGTCAGATTGAGCTCAAACATTGTCAAAACGTTCGTATCTTATGGGTATTCATTCTGGTCGGTGGAGATCTTGATTGGATTTTTAGTTTGAAAGATATAACCTCCCAAACAAATATGGTCGGAAATTATGGATTTCTCGCGCCGTTTAGACCAAACTAATAGATCTCCTAAATCTACCGTTGGATGGATATGATATTTGAGAAGGTGGTTCACAACTGATTGTTCTACATTATGAACTGTTGGGACGTTGGTAGATTAAGTATTTTGTGTGCTTAAGTCATCTGAGTTCAAGTATTTGCAGCAGGAAAGGAGAAATTGTCTGATTAGAGACTTGTTCATCCAAAAAGATTATCTTTTTGGTCCACCGTTGGATTGAGCTGATTTCTGGACAGAAGGTTTGACTCTTAACATAATTCAATCAGTACGGTTGATTTTGTGATTAAATATTTCTATTGGTAGCTTGATACATCTGAACAGAATATTAAATGGAAAATTTGTAGGGTTGTTTTTATTAGACCTAAATTTAGAATATGAACTTAGACCTTTCCAAATAGCTTGCATGTCAACTATGGTGACCTATTTGCCATTGTTGATGAACCCATGATGCAAAATCAGTGATATACATGGCTGAACATGGTGACCTAGTGTAAATAGGCAATATGGCCTAAGTATGGAAAATTTCATATTTTAGGGCTTTTGATGCTTTTGGCCTAGAATCATTGAATTGATGCAATTTATGTCTAATTAAGCATGATTAGGGTTGATTATGTTACTGAATTGGTGGTTGTGACCATATCATGGGTTAGGCCTACTTGTGATCAAATGACCAAATTTGGGCATGTTTATGCCTAAGGAATTGAAAATCAGTATTTTTAATTAATTGAATGGTTTATGAATGAAAACTATGCATTAGAGGCCTAAGTCATGTGATTTGAGTTGAATGATGGGATTAGATGAGATTTAGGCCTATTGTCCATATGTGGGCTGATTTATGGTTCATGTGTAATGTCTATGTGATTGAGCATAAAAATTGATGTATGGTTGGATATTGATGAATGTTTCAGGACCTTGATTGGGTTGATTCAGTTTGGTGTCCGTGTGTGGTTAGATACTCTCGCGAGGCTTGGTTGTGAGTAGACTTCATTTTTTATTATATCTTTTTTGTCATCGTATCACTTATATATATTGTATGTTGAAAGTATGAATGTGTCATAATGTTTTGAATGATGCATTGATTTGAGAAAACCTTATGACTTTGGTTGGGCCCATCTATCTGGCTAATAGGGGGACTTAACCTTGTCATAAGAGGGTTTTAAAAAGGAAATATTTGGGGATGAGAACGGTACGGTGAAATAGACGTGCACTAGTAACCCCAAATCAACATGATTGGGGATGAGAACGGTACGGTGAAATAGAAGTGCATTAGTAACCCCAATGCATGTGAAATGTGGATCCAAATTAATAAGTTTTTACTTGCATCGAACTTATTATAAATGCTTGATATCTATATGTTATGAGCTTTTAATCATGCTACACATTGACATGCATGCATGATATTTATTAATAGCATATTTGAATTCTATTCACTGGGCACCGTTGGCTCACCCTTATTTTTCTCTTTCAGGTCCTTTTGTCATGAATAAGGGCAAATGAGTAGTCATATCTTGAGGGCCTTGCCGGCGAGAGAATCGAAGGCCTCGATGTGAGTTGAGAGGCATTTTGATTGAACTGTGTTTTAAATTATAATGTATTATATTTTGGACTTTGTAATTATAACACTTACCACATTGTAGTATGGGTGAGTTGGGACTTGTTAGATAGGCCATGTGGACATATGACGGTTTTTTTGTACCCTTAGTTTTGAACTTTATGTGTATGTCAATCTTGATGGATTGTAGGGATTATGACGATTTTATTTATGGTTCATTTTTATGGATTATCTCTTGTCTTGGATGATTAATACGGTTGATAGTTTTGTTTAGTACCTGTTTATATTATGTCGTTGTTTGGGATAAGGCTCGTAGGGTCTCAACCCCCTCACGAGGGCTGAGTACTGGTTTGAGATGCCTACGCCGGGCGTCCCGCCCTGGCATTCCGCACGCCATTCCTAGCGGGGTTGGTGGTCCGGGGTGCGGGGTCGCCACACTTGGCTTCTTCAATGGTTGTGGCCTTGGGTTCCCATGCTCTGGGTAGGCCTCTTAAAAATTTTCTAACAGTTTCTTCTTGGTCATAGATTTTTCCTAGGTTTTTCATCTCATTGATGTTTTTTGTAAACCGAGCAATAGCCTCAACTATCTCATCAGTTTCCTTCATCCTATAGGTCTCATAATTTTCAACTAACAGTTGGAGCTTTGCCTTTTTAACTTGCAAAGTTCCTTCGTGGGTGACCTCTAATTTATTCCAGTTTTCTTTAGCGATTTCTTTTCTTTGGAACTCGATTCATCTATTTCCTTTAGGACAGTAGCACCGTCAACTATTTTAGTAGGCGTTGGACAGCCGTATGTCACAACATCCAACATCTCTAAATCTTGAGTTTTAAGGTAGTATAATCTTACTTTTTAAGTGTGAATAGTTTTCTCCTTTGAACAGTGGTGGTCAGTTGGTGGAGTTTCCTTCACCTAAGAGATAAGTACTTCTTTCGTTTTGTCCTACCAAACTCAATCAAAGATGGTTAGATACTTTGACAGTTAAACTGCTCGGATACCAATTGTTGGCCCAGATATGTCCAAGAGAGGGGTGAATTGAACACTTAGTAGATTTTAACCTTTCTTAAAATTGTGAGGAATAATGAAAGAAAATTAAAGAAAATATAGCAATTAAATACAGTAAATGTAAATGGGACAATGCAAGCAAGATTTATAGTGGTTCGGCTGCGCATACATCCACTACCTAACCTCCTCAATTAGGATTTGTTCAAACTCCACTATGGACCTTCTCACGGGTAAAGATCAAACCGGTACACTTTCTCAATTTACAGGTGTGAGAACTATTGTTTCTCAACTTGCGTGTGTGAGGTGACCTATTCTCTACTTACAGGTGAGAGAGAACATATTCTCAACTTACGGGTACGAGACAACCGTTTACACCTATGAGCAACACTTGCTCTTGCCCAGTGACTAACCAATCACTACAAATTGAATACAAGATGAAGTATGATTCCCTTTACTCAGAGTCAAAGTAATACTTACAAAGCTTTAGAGTGAACCTTCTGTGATCACAGATTCAGCAAAATATGTGTGATGAAGTTTATGCTGAAAATATATTCAAAGAGTTTTTGTCTTCTTCAATTGGTTTTCGAAAATAATGAAGATGAAGATCAATCAACGCAGAGGACTTAAAGTTTTTCTTTCAAAAGATTGTAAGATCAAGCGCAAGTGAAAGAAAACTAACTTTTAAAAAGTGTTCTGGCACAAACGAAAATTGTTAATACATTTTTAATGAATATAAGTTTCGTATTTCATTAGTGGTTTTTCTGCACTAAGGCATCACATATATACAGGAATAACAAAGGCGCAATGGACTTGGTAATTTTGGCTTTCTAAGTTATTGCAAATATAACGTTAACATTCTTTCTCGAAATGGATCGATTCAGCTTATTGCATATTACGACGATAGCACCTGAATCATCTGATCCTTTCATGAAAAATGAATGTTCTGACAAAGTTTTAGAACGTTTAAAAAGTTCTGAAAAAGTTGTTGTACGATTCTGAAAAGTTCTGAAAAGGTTAACAGAAATAGTAATTATGTCAGAACAACCAAAATATATTTTCTGTCGTTTTGTTGCTTTGAGGGCGTTCATAGAACTTCAGCGTCCTACTGAACAATGAAGTGAAGGTGCTACTGAATAGTAAGTGTGACGCCCCGATTGCATTTTTGCCCAAACTCTATGTGTTGTCTTGATATGTTTGGTGTTTGTTTGATGATTGTTTAATGTTTGTATAGTTGATGCTTGATAATGTATATAACTATATGTATCATAAATTGTATATGAGTCATGTTAAATTAAAGTATAATGCATATGTTATGATTTATGCATGGGCTCATTAAACCATTAATTGTTATGGGTTAGGATTGATTGAATAAAAGGATAAATGAAATTGAAAATTTGGTGTATTAAATGGATTGGACATTTAAAGTACATGTGGTTGGTATGGGTAGTATGAGACCAACACATGTGAAGGTTGGTGCATGAAAGTGGACAAGTGTCCAATGCCCACTTCTCTTCTTCAAGGAAGTGCTAGAATGAGTGGAGGGAATCAAGGAGAGAATCAAGGAGAGAATTAAGGAGAGAATCAAGGAGGGAATCAAGGAAGTGCTAGAAAGAGGTGAGTGGAGAGAAAGAAAAGAAGAGAAAGGAAAGAAGAAGAGAAGGAAGGAGAGAGTTGCAGGAGGAAGATCCCTGCGATGTTTTCATCAAAGAGGTGGATCTTTGGAATATACGGTCAGATTGAGCTCAAATTTTATCAGCACGTTTGTAGCTTATGGTTCTTCATTATGGTCGGTGGAGATCTTGATCATAGGTTTCGTATAAGAGATCTAACCTCTCAAACAAAGCTGGTCGGAAAGTCTGGATTTCTCGCACCGTTTCGCTCAAACTTATAGATCTCCTAAATCTACCATTAGATGGTTATCAAATTTTGGTATGTAGTTTATAACTGATATTTCTACATTCGGAACGGTGGAGATCTTAATTAGAGGCTTTGTCGGAGAGATATAACCTCTCAAACGAAGCTGGTCGGAATTTCTGGGTTTCTCGTGCCGTTTCGGTCAAACTTGCAGATCTCCTCAATCTACCGTTGGATGGATATAAAATTTTGGTATGTCGTTTATAACAGATATTTCTGTATTCTGAACGGTGAAGATGTTTATACGTTTAGTATTTTGTGTGATATAGCCATCTGAGTTTGGGTATTTGCAGCATGAAAGGAGAAACTGTCTGATTAGATACTTTTTCATCAAAGATAAATATCTTTTCGGTCCACCGTTGGATTGGGCTGATATTTGGACAGAAGGTTTGTTTCTTCACATACTTCAATATGTACGGTGGATTTTGTGATTACATGTTTCTATTGATAGATTAATACATCTGAACAGAGTATTAAATGAAGAATTGGTAAGGTGCTTGTATTGGACCTAAATTTAGAATATGATCTTAGACATTTCCAAATAGCTTGCATGTCAACTATGTTGACCTAGTTGCCATTGTTGATGAACCCATGATGCAAAATTAGTAATATACATGGCTGAACATGGTGACCTAGTGTAAATCGACAATATGGCCTAAGTATGGAAAATTTCATATTTTAGGGCTTTTGATGCTTTTGGCCCAGAATCATTGAATTGATGCAACTTATGTTTAATTAAGCATGATTAGAGTTGATTATGCTACTGATTTGGTGGTTGTGACCATATCATGGGTTAGGCCTACTTGAGATCAAGTGACCCAATTTGGGCATGTTTATGCCTAAAAGAATTGAAAATCAGTATTTTTGATTAATAGAATGGTTTATGTATGAGAACTATGCATTAGAGGCCTAAGTCATGTGATTTGAGTTGAATGATGGGATTAGATGGGATTTAGGCCTATTGTTTATATGTGGGCTGATTTAGGGTTGATGTGTAATGTCTATGTGATTGAGCATAGAAATTGATGTATGTTTCAGGATCTTGATTGGGTTGATTCGGTTTGGTGGTCGTGTGTGGTTAAATACTCTCGCGAGGCTTGGTTGTGAGTAGACTTCATTTATGATTATATCTTTTATGTCATCATATCACTTATATATATTGTATCTTGAAAGCATGAATGTGTTCTAATGTTTTGAATGATGCATTGATTTGAGAAAACCTTATGACTTTGGTTGGACCCATCTATCTGGCTAATAGGGGGACTTAACCTTGTCATAAGAGGGTTTTAGGAAAGGAAATGATTGGGATCAACGGCACGGTGAAATAGACGTGTACTAGTAACCCAAATAAACATGATTGGGATCAACGGCACGGTGAAATAGACGTGTACTAGTAACCCAAGGCATGTGGAATGTGGATCCAAATTGATAAACTTTTACTTGCATCGAACTTATTATAAATGCTTGATATCTATATGTTATGAGCTTTTAATCATGCTACACATTGACATGCATACATGGTTTTTATTGATGAGTATTGATAGCATATTTGAATTCTATTCACTGGGCATCGTTGGCTCACCCTCATTTTCCTCTTTCAGGTCCTTCTGTCCCGAATAAGGGCAAAGGAGTAGTCATATCTTGAGGGCCTTGCCTGCGGGAGAATCTAAGGCCTCGATGTGAGTTGAGAGGCATTTTGATTGAATTGTGTTTAAATTATGAAGTACTATATTTTGGATTATGTAATTATAACACTTACCACATTGTAGTATGGGTGAGTTGGGACTTGTTAGATAGACTATGTGGGCATATGACGGTTTTATTTGTACCCACAATTTTGGACTTTATGAGTATGTCAATTTTAATGGACTGTAGGGATTATGATTATTATTTATGGTTCATTTTTTTATGGATTATCTCTTGTCTTGGATGATTAATACGGTGGGTAGTTTTGTTTAATACCTTTTGATATCATATTGTTGTTTGGGATAAGGTTTGTAGGGTCTCAACCACCTCACGGGAGTTGAGGAGTGGTCGGAGATGCCTACGCCGGGCGTCCCGCCCCGGCATTCCGCATGCCATTCCCTGCGGGGTTGGTGGTCCGGGGCGCGGGGTCGTCACAGTAAGCGTCCTGACTTACTTTGACAATTAAACGACTTAAATCATGTGGGCACTACTTAGCAGTAAGTGTCCTGCTTTGTTTTAAAACTTTTGACACAAGAGGGCGCTACTCAAGAGTAAGCATCCTAAACTATTAAAAACGATTTTAGAACAATGTTAAGTGCGCTAATGGACGGTAAGCGTCCTGAAAGTTATTTAAGTTGATTCCAAAGATGAGGGCGCTCCTACACAAGTAGCGTCCTGATAATTTATTCAACTTATAACTTATCGGTGTCCTTAAAGATAGAAATCACGTAAAGACAAAAAAAATCTTTCAGTGGGCTTAAACAAAGGCATCGTCCTGACATTCTCAAAGGTTGATAAAAGAAAGGCCATGATCACCAAGTGAGTGTCCTTATTAATCAGGTCAATTAAACCTTGAGCGTCCTAATATTTTATCAGCGTCCTGACTCATCAAGTCCCAGAGGGCGCTGCTAAAACATTAGCGTTCTAAAAGACTTTATAAAAACGGTTTTTGATTTCTCGATTAAAAATCGATAAAACATAATATAACCAGATTAAATCAAATATGCAACCGATCGATTAAAACATGCATACATGCATATTGCTGAATCACATGACTTAGAAGGTCCTACAAGCTATCATAATCTAATCGTACAACTAAACATCTTCAAACGATCATGGTCTTCAATTTGATTTTTAATATGTTCGCCATGCATCATTGAATCTTTGAAACCCTCGAGTAAGATTAGATATGCCATATGTGCAGTAATATCATAAACAAAATGTTTGTAATCATCAAAATCTTTCATAATAGGGACATATTCTCGTAAGGGACATAAGGATAATTGGTTCAACAACTGATAATTATAAGTTGAATAAACTATCAGGACGTTACTTGTATAGGAGCGCCCTCATCCTTATAATCAACTTAATAACATTCAGGACGTTTACTGTTCGTCAACGTACTTAATAGTATGTTTGAATTATTCAAAGATTTTAAGACACTTACTTATGAGTAGCGCCCTCATGCCTTTAAATGTTTTAAAACAAAATAGGACGCTAACTGTCTAGTAGTGCCCTCATGTCTTAAGTCGTTTCATTGTCAAAGTAAGTTAGGACACTTACGATTCAGTAGCGCCCTCAAAGGAAAAAAATGACAAAAATAATATTTTTGTTGTCGCAACCCACTCCATATGAGTGACGTCACGACTGGCACATGATACGATATACGTCATGTGACGGCGTATATAATACCCTGTCAGCCTTATCCAAAATTTTTTCAAAATTTCGGCAGAACCTTTTTTGTTTATTGATCATATCACAACCTAATTATTACAATTCAAACACAATTACAATTCATATATATCATTCTCCTTCTATTCATCATCTAAACCTCACATATACACATATACACATCATTTATAACCATTCATATTCATTCTCACATCTCATCTATGTGATACATATAATCTGATAGTGTTATATACATATCATAACACAAAATGTTAACTAAACATTCTATAATTCTCAACATTTGCATACTCATCAAAAAGAGAAGGATTCTCTATCCTTCACGCGTCTTTCCTTTTTTCTTGGGATCCAAACTCGAAATATTTGAGAATTGGGTGAGCAACCACGGCTCAGTGAATATTCCTAACTATGGCTTCATATATGCATTTAAGGAAATACATGGTTCAATGCATTCAATCTCATTCAAAACATGTAAATAATCTTTCACAATACATACGTGCTTATAAAATAATTCCAAACACGCAGATTTACAGTAAAAGTCATACAACCTCCCTCTTGCTAGTAATAGAACGGGTATGCACTCCTTATTATGAATTCATAAGGAATCTACTCTCGAACATCTCATTACCCAATTTTCTGCTATGAATCACTTCAAATTAGGACTTAATTCCAATTCAATTCAGAAACTATCACTCGGACCATGTGATTATTCAATCCTCATGCGGGACTGTCTTCTGGAAATGATCCCATGTTTTAACTTGCTCCAACAAGTCCAAACATGCTCCAATGTTAAACATTTTTCATGAATTTCAAACAATGCAATACATACATATATTCATGATTTGAAACACACCATTATATAATACAATGCCATATACAAGGAACCAAAGTTAAGAGATACTCACAGTGATACCGTGTAGGCCTACTCTCTACGACCACTCTACTATTTGTATCCAATCAACAATATAATCTTGTCATATATTTATTTCCAGATAATCCGTAATTAATTATCAAATCATTATATCTAGTTATTTTTCAATTAAATCTAACTCTCCAATTAATTCTCATAATTTCATTTCAATCTAAAATTCACGTGAGGCGTTCAAAATATTTTACACGGCCTTCACGATTATTTTTAAGGCAATGGACAACAGAAACAGGCCTTTCAACCACATTCCATTAATATTCAAGTTTATCGTATTTACCGAATTTAGTCAGACATAAATTAAAAATATCAATCGATACCCAAAAATCATAATTTTGGTATCGATATGTCCCGAATTCAGTTCTCTATAATTCTATGCTTTCAAACCGGGATTTCATAGGAGTTTGACATGGTTCGAAAGGTCCCTAGTGTCAAATTTGGCTTCCGGTAGCTGTACCGACACCAATATTACATTTGAACACAAACAAAACACATATCTAGTCTCTACACATCTATAAGAGTCATAATATATCATTTTTACGTGTTTCCACACAAAGTGGGTCCAAACCCCATTTTTGGAAACATGATGAAACGCCTCTTATAGTAAAATTTATACCGGTAAAAACGTCACACATAGCTTAAATTACAATTTTGCAACAACAAACGGTGAAAATGGCTTACTGGCACGTTAAATTTGGCCGCGAAACTACGTTCCACCTCCGTTTTCCTTTTTTTCCGCTCTCCCTCTCTGTTCATCTTGGTTCTCAGGTTTCTCTTTTAACCAAAAACAATACACTTTTAACTTAAAAACCAACAAGATGAGCATCAATTAAATATTATCCCATGCTACCATCATAACTTAATAAAGTAACTCCCCCATCAAATTAAATTTCATATCATTCATTTACCTTTAATTCATTTAACAACTCCCCCATCTTAATTCACTCACATACAACTAAACTTCTCAACTATTCAATTACTTTAACCACTCTTCATTCATTAAATTATTTCATTATCAACTTTATTTATTACCTATTGATTAAAATCATCACTTACGTTAATAATTCCATTTATTTACGAATACCCCTTAAATATAGCATGTATTTTCATACGTGCATATATTTTGCTTCTTACGTATAAAATATGTGTATTATATATCTCGATATAAGCATAAGTCAGCGTATATATGTCATTAAAATTAGGGGGTGTTACAGTTGATGTTCTGACATGTACATCTTTCTCCTTTTCAAAACAACTTTTTGTACAAAAATTAACTTTATGTATTTGTAAGAGATGTTCTTTGATTCATGAACCACATCTCTTAAACTTTCCTTATTCATGAATCTGGAGAAAATCAGAATGTTCATGAAATGTGCAGTTGCCATTTTCGTGATACATTCTAGCTGTTGTGAGTAAACGTTCGTATTTGAAATTCAAATTCAAATGAACAACAACTTCACCTCTTCTAATCTATATACCAACACTTAGCAATATGTTAAGGCTACCAAAAATTCTCTGAGCCAAAACACTTTTTGAAAGTTAGTCGAATCTTCATCTGAATCAAAAAGCTTAACTTATTCTGATTTCAAAGCGTTTTCTTTGAAACTTTGCTTGTTCAAAAGATTTTCATACTGCGCTAAATTTTTATCTTTATCTAAAAATCTATTTGAAAACTTGAATTATTTTCACTCAAATTTTTTGCGCTGTTTTAACTTATATCATTCTTGTTGAAAGAGAAATTTGAGAGATAGTTCATAGGATACAGTTGTACTTAATTTCATATCCTATATACTGTATCAAGGTTGAAACAGTAGTTAGATAAACTACTGAGTTGATATTCAACAAGGTTAGGTCTTCTCACACTCGTAAGTTGAGAAACAGTCTTCTCACACCCGTAAGTTGAGAAACGGTAGTTCTCAACACGTAAGTTGAGAAAGCTTAGGTTTGTTTCATACCTGTAAGTTGGGATAGGTTGGTCTCACGCCTGTAAGCTGAGCAGTGTAACGATTGCTCTCACACCCGCAAGTTGAGAAAATGTGTAACGATTTGATTCTCACTCGTAAGAGAATCCCTTAGTGCCTAAGTTAAAATCTTAACTGAGGAGGTGGATGTAGGGAAGTAGCCGAACCACTATAATCGACTATGCATATTTATTTATATTCCTCACTTTATCTGTGGTGACCCTGCACCCCGGACCACCAACCCCGCAAGGAATGGTGTGCGGAATGCTAGAGCGGGACCACTCCTCAACCCCTGTGAGGTGATTGAAACCTTACGAGCCTTATCCCAAACAATGACATAATATAAAAAAGTACTAAACAAAACTACCAACTGCATTAATCATCCAAGATAAGAGAGAATCCATAAAAATGAACCATAAATAAAACCATAATCCCTACAGTCCATCAAGATGGATATACACATAAAGTCCAAAACTATGGGTACAAAAAAACTATCATATGCCCACATGGTCTATCTAACAAGTCCCAACTCACCTATACTACAATGTGGTAAGTGTTATAATTACATAGTCCAAAATATAATACATCATAATTTAAAACACAGTTCAATCAAAATGCCTCTCAACTCACATCGAGGCTTTGGATTCTCTCGCCGGCAAGGCCCTCAAGATATGACTACTCCTTTGCCCTTATTTGGGACAGAAGGACCTGAAAGAGAAAAATAAGGGTGAGCCAACGGTGCCCAGTGAATAAAATTCAAATATGCTATCAATACTCATCAATAAATATCATGTATGCATGTCAATGTGTAGCATGATTAAAAGCTCATAACATATAGATATCAAGCATTTTTAATAAGTTCGATGCAAGTAAAAGCCTATCAATTTGGATTCACATTCCATATGTATTTGGGTTACTAGTGCACGTCTATTTGACCGTACCATTCTCATCCCCAATCATGTTGATTTGGGGTTACTAGTGCATGGCTATTTCACCGTACCGTTCTCATCCCCTAATATTTCCTTTTTAAAACCCTCCTATGACAAGGTAAGTCTCCCTATTAGCCAAATAGATGGGCCCAACCAAAGTCAGAAGGTTTTCTCAAATTAATGCATCATTCAAAACATTAGAACACATTCATGATTTCAACATACAATATATATAAGTGATATGATGACATAAAAGATATAATCATAAATGAAGTCTACTCACAATCAAGCCTCGCGAGAGTATCTAACCACACACGGACACCAAACCGAATCAACCCAACCAAGGTTGTGAAACATTCATCAATATCCAACCATACATCAATTCCTATGCTCAATCACATAGACATTACACATCAACCTTAAATCAGCCCACATATAGACAATAGGCCTAAATCCCATCTAATACACCAAATTTTCATTCTCATTTCTCCTTTTATTCAATCAATCCTAACCCATATCAATTCATGGTTTAATGGGCCCACGCATAAATAATAACACATGCATTATACTTTAATTTAACATGACCCATATACAATTTATAATGCACATATTTATATACATTATCAAGCATCAAATATACATACATTAAACAACCATCAAACAAACACCAAACATATCAAGGCAAACACGTAGAGTTTGGGCAAAATGCAATTGGGTTATGGCCAAGATGAAATAATTTTTGGGGCGTCACTCATGACCTTTTTTTCAATTTTAAATTGTTTAAGTGTCCAATTCACCCCCCTCTTGGACATATCTGGGCCAACACTATCAGGATATCTTTCATTAAGCATCCTGGATGTGCTTGCTGAGGATTGTTGACTCATGTTTAGATCATCAACAACTTCACTTTAGTTCATGCTTGGTGCATTTGCAAGAATGTCCTCTCTTTCGGACGAAGTTTCTAATTCACTCAAAATATAATTAAGTTCTTGAAAATTAATTTCAAATGGATTTGAAAATTCTTTTAGAAAATCTACTTTATATTTTTAGTTTTCAGGAAAACTGTTTAGAAAATATTGCACTAAAGTGGAATGAGAGATGGTTTTTCCAAAGTGTTCAAGTTCATTTACTAGACCTCTAAAACGTTGAAGGTTATCATGAACTGACTCACTTTCTAAAAGCCTAAAGTGGACGAGTGACTCTTCTAATGTTCTAACAAGGTCTTTAGTCTCATCATTTCCTTTCATGGTTTTTAAAAGATCACATAGTTCTTTTAAACTCATTTCCCATAGTTCAACAGATTCAACTAATGTAGTTAGCTTATCATTCCATTTCTTTGGAAGCTTATCACAAAAATACACTAAAGATATTTCTGCAGGTATTTCCTGATTCAGTTCTTGCATTCCAACAAGAATGGATTGATATTTGTTGCATGCCGTATCGAGAGATTCATTCTCAGATATCTCAAAGGCATCAAATAGTCTATCAGACTCTTTGAGCTTTTCATCTCGATTGTTAATCTTTTCACAGTGAAATGATTTTAGTGTTTCCCAAATCTCTTTGTCATTCTCGAGATGAACTACCCTTTCTACTTCTTCCTCGGGTACAAAGCAGTACAAGGCATAGACAACTTAAGCGTTATGCTTATCATTTAGTCTCTCCTTGTCTATCCATAACTCAATAGGCTTGTTGAGCATGGTGTAGCCGTTTACAACCATTTCTCATAGACTAATATCCTTAGATTGTAGAAAGGATTTCATCTTTATCATCCAATCTTCAAACCAGTCACTATTGAACAGAGGTGGTCTATCTAAAGGTTGACCTACTTCTATGATTATGCCTCTAGTCATTGCCATTGATATCAAAGAAATTGTGAAGTTTCTTTGAAGAGAAACACTGCTCTAATACCAATTGTTGGCCTAAGTATGTCCAAGAGGGGGATGAATTGGATTCTTAGACAATTTAAAATTAATTACAATTGCAAAGTTAAAGTGTGGAATATAAATAAATATGCACAGTCGATTTATAGTGGTTTGGCTACTTGCCTACGTCCACTACCTAACCTCCTCAATTAGGATTTTAAACTTATCACTAAGGGATTCTCTTATGGGTAAGAATAAAACCGTTACACCTTTTCTCAATTTGGGGGTGTGAGAACAACCGTTACACTGCTTAACTTCCAGGCGTGAGACCAACCTATCCCAACTTCTGGGTGTGAGACAAACCTAAACTTTCTCAACTTACTGGGTGTGAGAAAACTATTTCTCAACTTCCGGGTGTGAGAAGACCTAACCTTGTTGAATATAAGAATATCAACTCAGTAGTTTATCTAACTACTGTTACAACCTTGATATAGTATACAAGATATAAAGTTAAGTACAACTGTATCCTATGAACTACCTCTCAAATTTCTATTTCAGCAAGAATGATATAAGTTAAAACAATGCTGAAAATTTGAGTGAAAATAGTTCAAGCTTTCAAATAGATTTTCAGATAAAGATATAAATTTAGTTCAATATGAAAATCTTTTGAATAAGTAGAGTTTCAAAGAAAACGCCTTGAAAACAGAATAACTTAAGCCTTTTGAATCAGATGAAAATTGGACTAATTTTCAAAAGTGTTTTGGCTTAGAGAATTTTTGGTGGTTTTGCAAATGGTTAATTGCTAGTATTTGTAGACTTGTAGAGATGAAGTTGTTGTTCATATGAATTTGAATTTCAAATATGAACGTTTACTCACAACGGCTAGACTGTATCAACTGCACATTTCATGAACATTTTGATTTTCTCCAGATTCACGAATAAGGAAAGTTTTAAACGACATGGTTCGTGAATTAGAAGATATCTCTGACAAATCCAAAAATTTGATTTTTGTACAAAAAGTTGTTCTGGAAAAGTGGCTAAAAGGATGTAAAAGTCAGAACAACAAAAATATTATTTTTGTCGTTTTGTTCATTTGAGGGCACTCATAGAGCATCACCGTCGTACTGAATAATGAAGTGAGGCCACTACTGAATCGTAAGCATTCTGACTTATTTTGAAAATTAAATGACTTAAATCATGAGGGCGCTACTCGACAGTTAGCGTCCTGCTCTATTTTAAAATCACTTAAACACACTAGGGTGCTAACCATAAGTAGCGCTAAAGGACATTAAGCGTCCTGACAGTTATTTAGTTGATTCTAAGGATGAGGGCACTCCTATCTAGGTAGTGTCCTGGCAATTTTTTAACTTATAAATATCAGCATCCTTAAAGATAGAAATTGCTTAAAACTAAGAGAACTTTCAGCAAGCTGAAACTAAGTCAGCATCCTGACACTTTCAAAGGTTGACTAAAGGGAGGCTGCTACTTACAAGTAAGCGTCCTAATGAATCAGTTCAATTGAACCTTGAGCGTCCTAATATTTTATCAGCGTCCTGACTCGTCAAGTCCAGGAGGGCGTTGCTAAAACATTAGCATCCTGAAAGACTATAAAAATGATTTTTGATTTTTCGATTAAAGCTCGATAAAACATGATTAAGAACACGATTAAAATCATGATATTTTCTGATCAAATCAAATACTCTGGAAATCATGAAATACCTTTAAATGTCATGATCAAAATACGAAAATGATTAAATCTTGCTGAGAGTGAATTGATCGATAGACTTTACATTCTAAGTACTGATAGGCTTGGAACTTTATTTGTGAGCTCAATTCCTTGATCTTGATTCTTGATAAATCTGAAACACTTAACAAGATCATTAGATACACAAATCAGAGATATTTTGAATCATCAAAACATTCATATCATGGTGTTCGATGAGGTAACAATAACTACTCTCACCCAGTTTTGTTTTGATGATTGCAAACAACATACCGATGTTATCTAATCTCTTTGACGTAGTTGTTTCAGTGCTAACTAGATATATCTAATGGATTCAATAGCAATGTCAAAGCATGTGAAAGGATCAGTACTTCACGAAGATTCAAGAGCTTCATGGTTGTATTACTTTACTAGAATCTTAGTGTTGTAGAGTAACTGTTACTTGTTCCAACCACACATGATTTGCATCTTTTCAGAAATCATTCATTTAGTTTAATAAACTCATGCATATACATTACTATATGATAACCCATTCATAAACTTATTTTAGTTTGACAATTATGCTATCATTTAGTCATCATTGTTTATCAAACATATAATGGTCAGTGTTTAACATGCATCTATCTTGTCAACTTTGCGTGGTTTTATCATCTCCATGTTTTGTACTTATTGTTTTTTTCATTGGTTTAATCGATTAAACTGCTCATGTTTTAACTGTGTTAATTATACCTTAATCGTGTCAAAAATGTTTTAAAATGTTAGTTTATTTTTTTGACAATGTTCCAAACCTGAAATGATAAAAAATTGAGTTTCTTTCACTTGGCAGTGAAGGAACGCGCTCCTGTGCTTTTTCCCGAGACTCAATTTTTTTTGTAAGGGTTAAACGCACTCCTTAAAGGAGGAACGTGCTCCTATTGCCAAGGGAAAAATGGAAACTTTTGAAGAGTCAACAGTTTTCGTTGAAGGAACCCATTCCTATGCCCAACGGACATATTGAGGAACGCGCTCCTTAAGTAAGGAATGCGCTCCTTAAGTAAGGAACGCACTCCTTAATTGGAGGAAAATCTGAAACTTTTCAGATTTCAAACCAGAAATGCGCTCCTGTGTTAAGGAACACGTTCTTGTGCCTCAGTGTGGTGTTCATCTATAAATACCACACTTGCTTATTTGAAGAGCAACTTTTACAAAATCAAGAGAACTAGTGCAACTTTTTCTACATCATTTATACTCGTCCTAAACAAGTTCTTAAGCCATTTAATCCTTCATTCAAAGCAAAAGTTCACTACATTTGAGTTTTCGATTCAATATTTTGAAGAGTTCTCCTAACCATTCCAAATCTTTGAGAAACTTGAAAGGTGTTCTTCATCACATACTTGTTGATCTTGATCATACTTGGAAGAGAAATATCTCAACCACATACACCTTGGAGAATCGACGATTTTCATCTTACCTAAGTTGGGTAACTTTTCTTTTCGATTCTAGTGTTTGTGTTTTGAGTAGAAACGACTTTTATTGCTTGTTTTAATACATTATAAAAACCGTTTTCTCTATTGTGTGAAGCCATACTCGTGCTTTAATCTTAGATGATCTTGACAGTGGTTTCATGCGGTTTGACTAACATCGATTCTTGTGCTTAATACATATATTGTTTGAATCAATTATTTGGATCAACAACTTGCATATTGATTCTTGTGCTTCATTAATCATACTTGGATGCAATATTTAGAAATACATGTATGCATATGATTCTTGATGTTGCATAAATATACTTTGAATCGATTGCATGTATTTTTGAGAAACTATTTCAACATTGCACTTCATTTAGAATCATAGTGGTTGGAATAGTGATTGTTGACACATTCAAGATTTTATAAGCTTAAATTGTTGAGAGTGTTGTTATTCACTTCTCTATATCATTGTAATCACGATGTATCGTTGACTTGATTAAGTCAACTGAGACATTACCTTATTTGTACGGAACGTAACCACGCTCGTAAGTTGGTTACAAGTTGTGGCTTATACTAGCCAAGCCTTGGTATAGGCTAGATTGTGGCTTCCTAACCAGGCCCTTGTGTAGGTTAGCGTTGTAGTGGCTTTCTAACTAGGCCCTGATGTTGGTTAGGGTAAATGGCTTCTAATCAGCTATTAAGTGATCAACCAACAGCGGATTGGGAAATCCTGACCGGTGCGGTTATGTAGTAGACGTAGATTCGAGGGGAGTCGAACCACTCTAAATCTCTGTGTTCAAATTTATGTCTTGCACTTGTCTTTATTTGTTTTTGTTTCTGTTGTGACCTACTGCGTACTTTAATTGTTTAATTAAAATATTAGAAAGGTAACTCAAAAATCAGCCAAGTCCAATTCACCCCCCCTTCTTGGATGGTTATACTGGGCCAACATAAGTTGGAGATCTACACGACCTACCAGACAAGGCCCCAAACGGTGCCATAGTGTTATTAGCCTGCTAGCTGTTGTTATAAGCAAACTCACACAGGTACAAATCCTCACTTCGAGTCCCTGTTAATCTAATTGCCCTTATGACCCGAATGAGAAAATATATTTTTATGATTACAAACCACATTTTGATTATTATAATATATGCATTGCATATCTAATTTCACATGAAGATTCACCCAAAGACTCAATGATGCATGATGAAAAAGCTATCAAGATCAAAATGAAGACCATGATCGTTCAAAGACATATCTTTGTGTTATTAGGCTGTGTTTAGGTTGTAGGATCTCTGTTATCATATGATTTGGCAAATGTGCATGATGCATGGTTTAGTCGATTCGATCTCAAAGTATTTTTCATTGATTTTATCAATCACGCAATGAATTTTCAACGTTTGATTTGATTCAAAATACCGAGTGTTTAATCTTGTTCAATCGAGCTTTAAAATGTTGAAAAATGTCAAAACTATTTTTAAGTGTCCATCAGGACGCTGATGCATTAATCAGGATACTAATGTCTCAGCAGCGCTCTTTTGAACTTGGTAAGTTAGAACGCTGATGACACATTAGGACGCAGATAAGGTTTTAAGTTGAAAATGCACTTACCTATCAGGACGATTACATCTTGAGTAGCACCCTCATTGATTCAACCAAACGAACTTATTAGGATGCTGATTGAACTTAAGTATTTCAAGCATCAGGACGCTTACGCTTCAGTAGCGCCCATATGTTATTTTGTTTTCAAACAAATCAACACGCTGATTGTTAAACACTTAAGGACGCTGATAGTGCATATGTTGGAGTCACTTATCTATTAGGACGTTTACATTTCAGTAGCGCCCTCACAATAACCAACTATGTAACTCACCAGGACGCTGATCGCTTAGTAACGTACTCATCATTTTTTATAGTTTTAAAACTCTTAAGTAAGTCAGGATGCTTACGTTCAAGTAGCGCCCTCACTTCACAGTTCAGTAGGACGCTCACGTTGTTTGAGCGCCCTCAAGGAACAAAATGAAAAAAGTCGGTTGTACGCATTAGGAGGTTGATTGTCTAATTAGGATGCTAATCCAGCACTGTCATAAAGTTGTCAACTGTACACTTTTTCAAAACTTTTCCAACCTTTTCAGAATGTTTCAAAACTTTATCAAAACATTCTATTCTCATGAGTGATCAAAAGATTCAGGTGTTGTTGCCGTAATTGCACAGACTGAATCAATCATTTTTTTGGAAAGATTGTATCCGTTGATTTTGAAATAACTTTGTGCGCCAATGTCCATAGTGCCATTGTTATCTCTATATATATGTTGCCTTTAAGCATTTGAAAACACAGAAGAAAAACGAAAAAACTGATAACGTGTTCTTCAAATCTTTGAACAGTTTTCACTTGTGCAAATACTCTTAAAAATTATACTTCTATTCGCTGCAAAAACTCTTGATACTCTGAAATACTTAAAATCTTCTGGATTTGTCGATCTTCATTCAATATCTTTTCAAAATCCATTGAAAAAGAATAAAGTTTTTTGAACCTTTCATTTCATCTGCACTTCATTATATACTTTGTTGAATCTATGGTAACAGAAGGTTCAATCCAAAAGCTTTATAAGTATTCCTTTGATTCTGAGTAAAGGGAATCATATCTCAATCTTGCATCTCAGTTATTGGTGACTAGTTAGTCACTAGAAATAGAGAAAGTGTTGCTCGGTCTATTAAGGTTGTTCTCAAGCCTGGAAGTTGAGAAACATTAAATGGTTTGATCTTACCCTGTAAGAAGATCCGTCAGTGGAGTTTGGACAAATCCTAACCGAGGAGGTTAGGTAGTGGATGTAGGTGCGATTGAACCATTATAAATCCTGTGTGCATTGTTAGCTAGTCGCTTTCATTATTATCATTGAGCTATCTTTGTCATATATTGCTTAACCTGCTTTCATATCTTTGTCATATATTGCTTAACCTGCTCTCGGGCATGTCTGGGCCAACGATTGGTATCAGAGCAGTTTAACTGTCAAAGTTTCTGACAATCTTTGATTAAGTATGGCAGGACAAAGTGTTAAAAATGCTTAGCTCTCAGGTGAAGGAAACTCCACCAATCGGCTACCCTTGTTCAAGGGAGATAGCTATTTATATTGAAAAACCAAGATTAGATTCTACCTTATAGCCCAAGACTTAGAAATGTGGGATATTGTGACAAACGGCTATCCAACACCTACAAAGATAGTAGAAGGTGTTGCTGTCCCTAAAGAGTTAGATGAATAGACTGCTAGAGAAAAGAAGGAGTTGTTAAACAACCAAGCTGTAAACATACTGTTTTGCAATTTATTGGTTGAAGAATTCAATAGAATTAGCGTGTGTGAAACAATTAAGGAAATCTGGGAAAGATTAGAGGTAACGTACAAAAAAAATTTGCAAGTTAAAAAGGCAAAACTCCAAATGCTAGTTAAAAAATATGGGACTATAGGATGGACGAAACTGAATCTATAACTGAGGTTATTGCTCAGTTTACAACAAACATCAATGAGATAAAAACCTTAAGTAGAAGTTATGACCAAAAAGAAACTGTTAGGAAGTTTTTGAGAGGTCTACCAAGAGTTTGAGAACCCAAGGCCACGGCCATTGAAGAAGCCAAGAATCTGGCCAAGTACACCTTTAATTAACTATGTGGTTTAGGCGAAGGAGAAAAATCTATTGCCCTCAATGTTGAAATCGAATCTGAAAATGATTCAGATTAAGAGGAGGACATTGCTGTGTTATCCAAAAAGTCAACAGATTATTAAGGAGAAAAGGAAATAGTGGTTCGAGCTCAAAATTCCACAAAGGAAGGTAGTTTGAAGCTAAACCTATAGAGTTGATTTGTACTAGCTGTAACAAACCAGGTCATGTTAGGAGTGAGTGCCCAAACAATTCTAAAATGAATAGCTCAAGGAAGAAGGACAAGAAGGTCTCAAAGCTACTTGGGATGACTCAAGCTTCAGCGAGGATGTTCCAGATTCTGATCATAAGGTTGTTATTTTCCTTATGGCAAATACTAAGGTAAAATCTAAACCATTAAATGAAATTGTTATTCTTGATACTCTTGTGCATGATCTTGAAATTAGAATCAGTAAAGAGGTCAAGAAAAATGAGAAAATCAAAAGAGTTTAGAGGAAGCTATTGAGGAGATGGAGTCTCAGCAAGAAGAATAAGATGAACTATCTTTAGACAAGGTTCAATTTAAGAAAGTGATAGAAAAACTGAAAAGTGAAAATGAATCTCTCAAGAGAGAGAAAGAAGACCTTAACAACAAAGTGATCAAGTTCACAAACTGTCAAAAGTTGTTTGATATGATGCTTGGATCACAAAGTTGTGCATTTGACAAAGCAAGATTAGGATACACACATGGGACAAAATAAAAATAGCATAACACTCTACTGACCAAGAGACCGAAATGCCACAAGTGTCATAGGGAAGAACATACCATGTTGAGATGTAATGTCATGAATGTAAGAAAAAAGAAATATGCATGGATTGAATATAATGTTCTGATTGATGCTAACATGCATGGGCCCAAAACAACATGGGTACCAAAATCAAAAGAATTTTATGTTGTGTAGATGAACAAAAATGAAGATATATGGCATTGGACAGTGGATGCTCAAGACACATGACTGGAGATAAGTCAAAGTACTTGTGTATTGAAAGAAAAGAAGGCGGGAATGTTACCTTTGGAGACAACAACAAAGCGGAGATTGCAGGCATCGAAACTATTGGTAACGATTTTATTTATTTCTGATGTATATATGTAAAAGGGCTAAAGCATAATCTCTTAAGCATAAGTCAATTATCTGACATTAAGCATGAAAAAAATACTACTGCATTCAAAGCATCTAGGCATAAAAATGTTTACTACATGAATTTTGATGATATTTGAAAGCAAAATTTTACATGTTTAAATGCTATATTTTGTGATGATGCATGACTTTGGCATAAGAGACTTGCTTATGTTAATATGGATAACATATCTAGATTAGTAAAGAAAGATCTTATCAAGGGAATTCCAAAAGGAATTTACTCAAAAGACAAGATATGTGAACCACGACAATTAGGCAAGCATTTAAGATCATCATTTAAGAGCAAGGGGTATCAATCTACCATTAGAGCTCTCGAATTGATTCACATGGATCTTTTTAGACCAACCAAGACTCAAAACTTGGGAGGTAAATTATATGCATTTATGATTGTTGATGATTTCTCTAGATTTACGTGGGTATTATTTTTAGCTCATAAATCGAAAGTATGTGAATTGTTTGTCAAATTTTTGTAAAAGAGTTGAAAATGAAAAAGGGTACAAAATAAACATAATTAGAAGTGATAGAGGAAGACAAAAAAAATCAGGCTGTCGTCCTTAAGGATTAACACTCGCACTAAATACCGTTTCGCTAACCCTAACTTTATTTAAAATTCGAGTGATTAAGTGAAATAAATAAATAATTAAATAACTAGAAAGTAAACTAAAGCAATGCAATGTAAATAGATAAAAAATCAAAGACAAAGCAGTCTAGAGGATCGATATCACCTTACTCTCAACTATGCCTTTATATATATATATATATATTTATCATTAAAGCAGTTCTTTCGTTTATAGGTCGAAAACCCTAACGTTTATAATTCCCTCTTTTGGACCAACAACTAGAGCATATTATTATCATCTTGGCTTTACTCTTTCGATGAAAACCTAAGATGATAATAACTCATTAAGTTCTGTGATTTCCTTTTAACGACTTCAAAGGTTCTCGATCTCCTTTTGAGTCTCACGATAGCCTAGCTTATATTTTCCTTGTTCCAACCCAAGATACCCTCTTTTGGAGCATCTACCTCAATTCTATAATCCTCTAATCCGTGGCCAAGGGATCAAAAGCATTAAACTCAGAAAAATATAAATAAACTAGAAAACTTTATTAACAATAATCAATCAATAAAACCTATAGCATAGTTTCAAGTTTGGATCAATCTACACATCTAGATAGAGGATTTAGTTCATAATATGAGAGATAAAATCATAACATAACATGATGAACATAAATCTAAAACCAGAAAAACAAAGTAGAAGGAATGGAAAGTGTAGGAGAAACCTTCAATGTCTTCAATCTTGCTCTTCTCCTTGCTTCCAAACCCTAGCTGTCTTCCTTGCTCTTCAAAAATTTTTCTCCTCTCTTTTTTTGCCTTTAAAACCCTTAACAATGGTCTTTATATAACTACAAGTCCATAGGAAGTTGTCCAAGAAGTGTCCAAGTCAAACTAGGAAAGTTCGCAACAAAATTAGGAAGTTTTCATTTTGAATCGCACATCTGCTTCCTTCCTTTCCCTTTTTCTTCTTGTTCTCCACTCCAAATCAATCGATCAAAACCATTGCATCATGTATTATTTCAAGTAAGGAATCCATAGAAACAAACCACGTTCAATTCTGAGTTAAATTGAGAAAGTTATGGTCGAAATACAAGATTCACGCAGTTAGGCTTTTATTTATTGCCGCGATGCTCAGTTCCAGCACCGCAGCGCTCAGAACGTTGCTTTTGGCCTTTTTTTTCATTGGACTTAACCATTTTTTACCTCTTCTCAACTTGGGCTCTTCATATTTCTCCTTTGCACTTTCTTGTCCATGTTTTCATCATCCAAATCTATGACTAACACATCCAAACACCTACAAAACAAAAGAAATCAAGTTAATAACACACTCAAACATAAAATGAATCAAATTATAAACTAATAAACCAAAATAATGCAAAAATACCAATTTACTTATAAACTATCAAATGCATTAAAACTAACACAAATACATCAAACTAATGCATGAAATGTCCTAAAACATGCTCTAAAACCTATCTAAACTTGCAACTCAACAAATACCCCCAAACTTAGGACTTTGGTCGTCCCGAGCAAAGGAAAAAAAAACTAAAATTCAACTAACTCAATTATCAATCTACCATCCTATTCTCAAACAAATTAAGAATTTGATTCAAAATATCATGCAAGATCATCATCATGGCCTCTAAGATCACATTAAAAGATAATAACTCATTGAAAAATTTTGAGAGTGTTAGAAATGTCTAGAATTTCAATCCAACTCCTCACCTAACCTCATATTCTATTGTCAAACACACCATCACATAGTCAATCTCAGAAAACCATTCGTGAAATTCATAGACAAGTGCAAGGAAGTATGAAGTGTAAGTGATCTCAACGAAATATATATAAAGTGAATCCCATAAGAAAATCTTTCATACCACTCTCCACTAATGTAGATCACATGCCATTTAGAATCAATAGGTCTTTCTTAGGTTGTAATGTATGGCCAAGGTTCAAAGGTAGGAAAAAATTGGCAAAATTGAGGCTCAAAACACCCAAAATATGTTGATCAATCCCTAACATCCACAACATTACATTTAGAACCAAAAACCCAATTTCAGCACATATATCCTCTCTTTAAATATTCAAACTTTTCATTCTATTCTCCATTCTTTTGTTTACTTGTTTTCTTATTTTCAAAGAACAACTACACCCTAAACTTATTTCTTTTCATAATCATGGGCATAGCATCCTTTTCTTCTCTTTTTAATTTTTTTTCTTTATATATATATATATATATATATATATATATAGCAAACTTTGCAAATTCTCAATATACTTTTCTTCGTCACCTTCTTTTCACCTTTTTTCATTCCCCCTTTTCAACCCTCAAAAAGATAACACTCCAACATATTCAAAGTGTATAAGATGCATAGGTTGAAAAATAAGGATTTTAACATACATGGCTCAAGTGAATTAATGCATAGGTAACAAAGAAAAGATCAATAAGCTCAACATGGGTGACTAAGGATATAAAAAAAAATAAGGTAGGCTATGTGGCTCAAACTTTTCCAAACATGGCCTAAATCATTTTCCTCATGGCATGCTCATTAGGATTTCGCCTCAAGTGATAATCAAACTTTTTCTAGGATTTCTAGAGATCTAATATATATAACTTTACTTACACAAATCCATTCCAAACAAGTCATGATTCCAAAAAATCAACCACACTAGACATGTAGAGAATTTCCAACAAAACCAAGTTCAAAGTTAAATCAATCACACAGACTTATAAATTACTTTTTACATTATCCTAGAGTCGTGTTCATATACATGTTCTCTTATCATTGGCCGTTCAGAAAAATAAAATTAGAATTTGTAAGATCATAGGATATCCTAACCTAAAACTACGACATCTTCACCATGACAAATCAAAAATTAAAACTCTCCCCCCAAACTTAAAACAAGCATTGTCCTCAATGCTTCACAATAAAAACATAAACAAAAAATGGATGGAAATAAGATAAGGAGAGGTTGAGAAAACCCCCTTGAACCCAAAGGGTTGACGTTTCCACATAAGTGCTCCATCTTTTCCATGTAGCTTGCACAAGGTCCCCCAAACTTGATCTAAAACCTAGGAAATATATAGCAAACGGCATGTCATTGAAAAAGGTAGATACTAAACAACTAATAAACTAAATAAAAAAAAAAAACATAAAAGTAACCAGTGGGTTGCCTCCCATCAAACGCTTAGTTTAAAGTCATCAACTCGACTTTTTCTTCTCATTTGAATCGAGTGTGTTTCCTTATTATTTCGAGCTTCCTCCCGTTTTCCTCATTGTTAAGCATTAATGACGGAATCACCAGACTTGTGCACTTCTCCCATAAAAATTCATACGAACGATCCTCAAATAGAAACACAAAGTCTGATGAAGCATCACTCCCATCGAACAGAGGAATGTCATCGAAATACTCAATTGGTGATTTCCAAATATTTATGCATTGATTTTTGAGCGCCTCTAAATGGCTTTGAACATCATCAGTAACCTCCTCAACTTTAGCTTGTATCCCTTGAGCAAACGGATCCTCAAAATCAAAAAACATACTTTGTGACATCCAAACACTCTTTCACCTTGGTAGGCACCACATCAACATATGGCATCATAAGATCGCCAGATTGCACATCCCTTGGCACCTCTTGATCATCACACTCGAGCACATCCACCAGTTGAGTATTCATCTCTTCTCCTCTCAAGGCCTCATAGCATTGCATCACGTCTAAAATACTCAATTGTCTTAGTGGCGGTGGTGGTGGTGATGGTGTCAAGTCTTGAAATAATGAAACAACCCCCTTAACATATTCTTCATTTCTCAATGTGATGACATTGTATTGCTCGTTCGAGTTCACCTCAGTAGTACTTGGCAATGAACCACGTTGTTGGGCATTCATGTCTGAAGCTAGTTGCCTCATTTGCACTTCAAGGTTCTTGAGTGAAGCCCTTGTTTCCATCATGAATGAGCTCAACATATCTTCAAAAGAAGACTCATCCTCTACTTGATAGTAGAAATCCGATTGTGGTTGCAAGACATTCCATGAATTATCATAGGAGTAGTTCTCATGGTTATAAATACCCGAATGGTATTGGTAGGGTAAAGGGTTACCCATACAATCATAAGCCCAATGGTTACCATATTGAACTTGCTCCATATTTGAATAAAATCTTGAATATCTCATGCTTGCAACTCCCCATTCTCTCCATATTAGATTGAGATCTTGCATCAATAAAATTAGATATTTGATGTTGAATGTGGGATATTGATGCCGACAATGTTGTAATAGGATCAACTTGCCCGAAACTATCTTAAAAAGTTGAGTGGGTGAAATTGTACACCATTGCTCTACAAAAGAAAAATTAAAATCAAAGTTAGTTACTAACGATATTAGTGAAAATAGAGTGAATCAATCTCCGTCAACGGCGCCAAAAACTTGTTACGAGCATACGGTGTCAAGTTATAATATAAAACCGATGAGATATTGGGTTGTCGTCTTTTAGGATTGACACTCACACTAAATACTATTTCACTAACCCTAACTTCATTTAGAAAATCAAATTCGAGTGATTAAGTGAAATAAATAAATAATTAAATAACTAAAAGTAAACTAAAGCAATTCAATGTCAATAGATAAAAAAGTCAAAGATAAAATAGTCTAGAGGATCGATATCACCTTACTCTCAACTATGCCTTTATATATATATTTATCATTAAATCAGTTCTTTTGTTTAAAATTCAAAAACCCTAACGTTTCTAATTCTCACTTGGAGTAACAACTAGAGCATATTATTATCATTTTGTCTATACTCTTTCGATTAAAACCTAAGATGATAATAACTCATTAAGTTCCATGATTTCTTTTTAACAACTTCAAAGGTTCTCGATCTCATTTTGACTCTCACGATAGCCTAGGTTATATTTTCCTTGTTCCAACCCAAGGTACCCTCTTTTGCTGCATCTACCTCAAGTCTATAATCATCTAATCCGTGGCCAATGGATTAAAAGCATTAAACTCAGAAAAATATAAAGAAACTAGAAAACTTCATTAACAATAATCAATTAATAAAACCTATACCATAGTTTCAAGTTTAGATCAATCTACACCTCTAGATAGAGGATATAGTTGATAACTTGAGAGATAAAAACATGAAATAGCATGATGAACATAAATCTAAAACCAGAAAAACAAAGTAGAAGGAAGGGAAAGTGTAGGAGAAATCTTCAATGTCTTCGATCTTGCTCTTCTCCTCGCTTCCAAATCCTAGCCACCTTCCTTACTCTTCAAAATCTTTTCTCCTCTTTTTTTTTGCCTTGAAAAACCTAAACAATGGTCTTTATATAGCTACAAGTCCATAGGAAGTCATCCAAGAAGTGTCCAAGTCGAACGAGGAACGTTTGCAATAAAATTAGAAAGTTTCTATTTTGAATCGCACATCCACTTTCTTCCTCGCCATTTTTCTTCTTGTTCTCCACTCCAAATTAACCTCAAAGACATTTCACCTTATGTTATTTCAAGTAAGGAATCCATAGAAACAAACCACGTCAAATTCTGAGTTAAATTGAGAAAGTTATAGCTGAAATACAAAATTCGCATAGTTAGGCTTTTATTCATCACCGGAAGCTCAGAACGTTGCTTTTGGCCTTTTTTCTGTGGACTTAGCGATTTTTTACCTCTTTTTTGACTTGGGCTCTTCATGTTTCTCCTTTGCACTTTTTTGTACATGTTTTCATCATCCAAATTTATGACTAACACATCCAAACACCTTCAAAGCAAAGCAAATCAAGTTAATAACGCACTCAAACATAAAATGAATCAAATTAAAAACTAATAAACCAAAATACTGCAGAAAAACCAATTTATTTAGAAACTATCAAATGCATTAAAACTAACACAAACGCATCAAACTAATGCATGAAATGTCCTAAAACACGCCTAAAACATGTTCTAAAACCTATCTAAACATGCAACTCAACGTAATTCATCAACAAAAATCTTTAAGAATTTGGTAATAATCAAGGTTACGCTCACCATCTATCAGCCCCTACAACACCTCAGCAAAATGGTATAGTTGAGAGAAAAAATATAACCATGCAGGAAATGTGTAGAACAATGCTAAGTGAATATAACATTGCAAACTATTTTGGGGCAAAAGCCAAAAATTTTGCATGTTATGTAATGAATAAAATACTGATTAGGAAAAATTTGAACAAAACACCATATGAATTATGGAAAGGGCGAACACCCAACATCAGTTACTTTCGAGTATTCAGATGTAAGTGTTTTATCCTAAATGATAAAGATAACTTGGATAAGTTTGAACCTAATTTAGATATCTGGATATTCTTAGGATATTCCTTACACAGTAGAACATAAAGAGTTTACAGCAAATCTTCTAAAACTGTCAAAGAATCAATTCATGTAAACTTTGATGAGAATAAACATAAGAAATATGTTGAGGAAGGGATTAGGTAGATAACCATTGAAGATGATGAAATCCCGAAGAAAACCCAAAACATAGAAACTGAGAATGAACAATTTTTAGAAACATCAAGAAACTCAAGATTGCTTCAAGCTCACCCTAAAGAAAAAATATTAGGAGATCCACATAAGGGTGTACTAGAGCTTCAATTAAAAGAGATCAAGAGTTGATTACTTTTGTATCTCAAATTGAACCACCTAAAGTGGAAGAAGTACTGAAAGATGAGAACTGAATCCTTGATATGCAAAAAGAACTAGGACACTTTATGAGAAACAAAGTATGGGAATTAGTTCCTAGACCATATCATCAATCTGTCATAGGAACCAAATGAATTTTTAGGAACAAAAAGAATGAACAAGGAATCATACTCCGAAATAAGGCTAGATTGGTTGCACAAGAGTACAACCAAGAAGAAGGCATAGATTCAAAGAAGTCTTTGTCCCAATAGCAAGAATAGAGGCAATAAGGATGCTACTTGCTTATGCTTGTTACAAAAATTTTCCCTTATACCAAATGGATGTAAAGAGTGCATTTTTAAATGGTTACATCAATGAAGAGGTATATGTGGAACAACCTCAAAGGTTTGAGGATGCTCAAGACCCAGAATATGTGTTCAAACTCTACAAAACCTTATATGAATTAAGACAGGCTCCAAGAGCTTGGTTTGATAGACTGAGTTCATTTATTTTAGATCATAAATTTTAAAAAGGAAAACTTGATCCAACTTTGTTTATTAAACACAACAATGATGATATGCTTATTGTTCAAATATATCTGGATGATATTATATTTGGTGCATCAAACAAAGAGTTGTGTGGTGAGTTTTCAAAAATAAGGCAAAAAGAATTTGAAATGAGTATGATGGGAGAACTTACATACTTTCTCAGTTTGCAAATTAGGCAATTGCGAAAAGCCATTTTCTTAAGCCAATATAAGTATGCTAAGGAAATCGTTACAAAAATTCAAATGAATAATTTGAAATCAATTGATACTCCCTGTAACTTTGGAACCAAATTGGATAAGGATGAAAAAGGAAAACCAATTGATCCTAAACTTTATAGAAGTATGATTGGAAGTCTCTTGTACCTCACAACAAGTATACCTGATATCATGTTCAGTGTCTGTCTTTGTGGAAGATTTAAATCTGAACCTAAAGAATCTCACCTAAAATGTGTCAAACGAATCTTCAGATACATAAATGGCACAACCAACTTAGGAATTTGGTATTCCAAAGGTACGACATTTGAACTGAAAAGTTATGTCGATTCCGATTTTGCTAGAAGTCTAACTGATCGAAAAAGTACCTTCGAATTTTGTGACTTTCTCGAAAATTCTTTAAATTCCTGGTTTTGCAAGGAGCAACACTTAGTGGCTTTATCCATAGCTGAAGTAGAGTATGTTGCAGCTGGAAGTAGTTGTTCTCGGGTCTTGTTCATGAAACAACAACATCAGGACTATCAAATTGTTGTAGAATGTGTTGAAATTTTGTGTGACAATACTAGTGCTATTAACATATCAAATAAGACATCACTTTTTGCGGGATCATATGCAAAATGGAGAAGTTAAATTGTCTCACATTGGCACCAAAGAACAATTGGCTGATATTCTCACTAAAGCTTTACCTAAAGACCAGTCTGTTCACAATAAAAGAGAGCTTGGAATGTTCTTTGACTCAGACCTATGATATTTGATGCTTAACTCACTACGAGGAAGGAGTAATTCTTGATACTTTACTCTTTTTGATGTTTTCAAAAGAGGGAGAAGTAATATCTTTTCAAGGGGGAGAAGAAATATCTATTGAAGCATCATAATTATCCATGAAGTCAGGGGGAGACTATTGATACTGCATAACATTAGTATCGCATGACATTTTTGCCATACATTCATATCATTGTTTAGCTTGCTACAAAGCCTATAGCAATGTGTTTGAAATCATCAAAAAGGGGGAGATTGTTAATCTAATTGCCCTTATGACCCAAATGAGAAAATATATTTTGATGATTACAAACTACATTCTGATTATTATAATATATGCATTGTACATCTAATTTCACATGAAGATTCACCCAAAGACTCGATGATGCATGATGAAAAACATATCAGGATCAAAATGAAGACCATGATCGTTCGAAGACATATCTTTGTTTTATTGGACTGTGTTTAGGTTTTAGAATCTTTGTTATCATAAGATTCAGCAAATGTGCATGATTGCATGGTTTAGTCGATTCGACCTCAAAGTATTTTTTATTGATTTTATAAATCACTCAATGAATTTTCAACGTTTGATTTGATTCAAAATACCGAGTGTTTAATCCTCTTTAATTGAGCTTTAAATGTTGAAAAATGACAAAACTATTTTTAAGTATCCATCAGGACGCTGATGCATCAATCAGGACGCTAAAGTCTCAGCAGCGCTCTCCTGTACTTCGTAAGATAGGACGCTGATGACACATTAGGACGTTGATAAGGTTTAAAATGCGCTTACGTATCAGGACGCTTACATCTTGAGTAGCGCCCTCATTGATTCGACCAAATGAACTTATCATGACGCTGATTGAACTTAAGCATTGCAAGCATCAGGACGCTTACGCTTTAGTAGCGCCCTTCTGGTATTTTGTTTTAAAACAAGTCAGCATGCTAATTGTTAAACACTTAAGGACGCTGATTATGCATATGTTGGAGTCACTTATCTATTAGGACGCTTACCTTTCAGTAGCACCCTCACAAGAACCAACTATGTAACTCACGAGGATGTTGATTGATTAGTAGCGTACTCATCATTTTTTATGGTTTTGAAAGTCTTAAGTAAGTCAGGACGCTTACTTTCAACTAGCGCCCTCACATCACAGTTCAGTAAGACGCTCAAGTTTTTTTAGAGCCCTCAAGGAACAAAATGACAAAAGTTGGTTTTACGCGTCAGACCGTTGATTGTCTAATCAGGATGCTAATCTAACACTGTCATAAAGATGTCAACTAGACACTTTTTCAGATTACTTTTAGGAACTTTTTAAACCTTTTCAGAATGTTTCAAAACATTATCAGAACATTTTATTCTCATGAATGATAAGAAGATTCAAGTGTTGTTGTCGTAATTGCACCGACTGAATCAATCATTTTTTTGGAAAAATGTATCCATTGATTTTGAAATAACTTTGCGAGCCAAAGCCCCAAGTGCCATTGTTATCTCTATATATGTGTGTCCTTTAAGCATTTGAAAACTCATAACAAAAATGAGAAAACTGATAACGTATTCTTCAAATCTTTGAACAGTTTTCACTTTTGCAAATACTCTTAAAAGTTATACTTTTATTCGCTGCAAAAACTCTTGATACTCTGAAATACTTCAAATCTTCTGGATTTGTTAATCTTCATTCAATATCTTTTCAAAATCCATTGAAAAAGAAGAAAACTTTTCGAACCTTTCATTTCAGCTGCACTTCATTATGTACTTTGTTGAATTTGTGGTAACTGAATGTTCAATCCAAGAACTTTGTAAGTATTCATTTGATTCGAAGTATTGAGAATGATATCTCAATCTTGTATCTTAGTTATTGGTGACAGGTTAGTTACTGGAATAGAGCAAGTGTTGCTCGGTCTGTCAAGGTTGTTCTCAAGCCTATGAAATTGAGAAACGGTTAAGGTTGTTCTCAAGCCCGTGAAATTGAGAAAGTGTAAACGGTTTGATCTTCACTCGTAAGAAGATCCGTTAGTGGAGTTTGGAAAAATCCTAACTGAGGAGGTTAGGTGGTGGATGTAAGCGTGACCGAACCACTATAAATCCTGTGTGTATTGTTAGCTAGTTGCCTTCATTATTATTATTGAGCTATCTTGTCATATCTTATTTAATCAGCTTTCATATTATTACCACTTTAAAAGAAAGCTTTTAATTTGCTAAGTGTCCAATTCACCCTCTTTCTCGGACACGTCTTGGCCAACAGTCCCACCAAACTCTAATATACAAAACCTGAGCATGTCCTCAAACATCTGTATAACCCTCTCAGTCTATGGGTGAAATGTTGTACTTAGACGAGAGATGGGTCCCAAATCGGGTCTGCATAGCTTGCTAGAACCTCGATATAAAATGCGGATCTTTATCTGACACAATAGATACAAACACCCCATGTAATCTAATAATCTCCTTAGTAAGCTCAGTCTGTCTATCGAGTCCCTGGTGTTTATCGAAAAGTGTGCAATTTTGGTCAATTTGTCAACTATCACCCATATGACATCATATCTACCCTGAGATTTGGGTAATCTTGTGATAAAGTTCATAGTAATGTGCTCCCATTTTCATTCTAGAACGGATAATGGTTGCATTTGACATCCTGGCTTCTGGTGTTCAGCTTTTACTTGTTAACACACCCCACATTTTTGCACATACTAAACAATATCTTTCTTCATCCCATGCCACCAAACTGTTCTTTCATGTCATGATACATCTAGGTAGACCTGGGTGAATGGTATACTGAGATCTATGCGCTTTTTGCAATAATTTTTCTTTCAAGTCTTTATTCACAGGTACCCACAATCTCCCTTGAAAACACAAAACACCATCTGAACCTCTCTGCCAATCAACACAATCAGCCATATCAACCCAAGATATATACATCCCAAAATCAGGATCATGTTGCTACAGATCCTTAATACTCTAAATATGAGAATTTATCAACTGAATATGCATCTGAGCACAAATATCAATGTGTGGAGCAATAATAATGTGGCGACCCCCGCACCCCGGACCACCCATATCATATAATACACGCAGAAAATATGATAGTAAGGCTTTTAAGTTAGTTCCTTTAAGCTTTTTAATCACCTAAATCTCTCACCCAATTCCTAGGTCAAAGTCATCTAAGTCCAATACATAGACCAAACCTAGTAAAATCAGGCTCTGATACCAACTGTGGCGACCCCGCACCCCGGACCACCAACCCCGCAGGGAATGGCGTGCGGAATGCCGGGGCGGGACGGCCGGCGTAGGCCTCTCCGACCACTCCTCAACTCCCGTGAGGTGGTTGAGACCTTACGAGCCTTATCTCAAACAACGACATAATATCAAAAGGTACTAAACAAAACTACCCACCGTATTAATCATCCAAGACAATAGATAATCCATAAAAATGAACCACAAATAAAATCATAATCCCTACAGTCCATTAAAATTGACATACACATAAAGTCCAAAATTGTGGGTACAAATAAAAACCGTCATATGCCCACATGGTCTATCTAACAAGTCCCAACTCACCCATACTACAATGTGGTAAGTGTTATAATTACATAATCCAAAATATAATACTTCATAATTTAAAACACAGTTCAATCAAAATGCCTCTCAACTCACATCGAGGCCTTGGATTCTCTCGCAGGCAAGGCCCTCAAGATATAACTACTCCTTTGCCCTTATTCGGGACAGAAGGACCTGAAAGAGAAAAATGAGGGTGAGCCAACGGTGCTCAGTGAATAGAATTCAAATATGCTATCAATACTCATCAATAAATATCATGTATGCATGTCAATGTGTAACATGATTAAAAGCTCATAACATATAGATATCAAGCATTTATAATAAGTTCGATGCAAGTAAAAGCTTATCAATTTGGATCCACATTCCACATGCATTGGGTTACTAGTGCACGTCTATTTCACCGTACCGTTGATCCCAATCATGTTTATTTTGGGTTACTAGTGCACGTCTATTTCACCGTACCGTTGACCCCAATCTCTTCCTTTCCTAAAACCCTCCTATGACAAGGTTAAGTCCCCCTATTAGCCAGATAGATGGGCCCAACCAAAGTCATAAGGTTTTCTCAAATCAATGCATCATTCAAAACATTAGAACACATTCATGCTTTCAACATACAATATATAAGTAATATGATGACATAAAAGATATAATCATAAATGAAGTCTACTCACAACCAAGCCTCGCGAGAGTATTTAACCACACACGACCACCAAACCGAATCAACCCAATCAAGATCCTGAAACATACATCAATACCCTACCATACATCAATTTCTATGCTCAATCACATAAACATTATACATCATCCCTAAATCAACCCACATATAAACAATAGGCCTAAATCCCATCTAATCCCATCATTTAACTCAAATCACATGACTTAGGCCTCTAATGCATAGTTCTCATTCATAAACCATTCTATTAATCAAAAATACTGATTTTCAATTCCTTAGGCATAAACATGCCCAAATTGGGTCACTTGATCAGAAGTAGGCCTAACCCATGATATGGTCACAACCACCAAATCAGTAGCATAATCCACCCTAATCATGCTTAATTAAACATAAGTTGCATCAATTCAATGATTTTAGGCCAAAAGCATCAAAAGCCCTAAAATATGAAAATTTTCATACTTAGGCCATATTGCCGATTTACACTAGGTCACCATGTTCAGCCATGTATATCACTGATTTTGCATCATGGGTTCATCAACAATGGCAACTAGGTCAGCATAGTTGACATGCAAGCTATTTGGAAAGGTCTAAGTTCATATTCTAAATTTAGGTCTAATACAAGCAACCCTACGAATTCTTCATTTAATATTCTGTTCAGATGTATCAATCTACCAACAAAAATTTGAAATCACAAAATCAACCGTACAGATTGAAGTATATGAGGAAACAAACCTTCTGTCCAAATATCAGCCTAATCCAACGGTAGACCGAAAAGATAAGTATATTTTATGAACAAGTCTCTAATTAGACAATTTCTCCTTTCCTGCTCCAAATACTCAAACTTAGATGACTATATCACACAAAATACTAAATGCATAAACATCTCCACCGTTCATAATACAGAAATATCAGTTATAAACTACATACCCAAATTTTATATCCATCCAAATGTAGATTAAGGAGATCTTGAAGTTTCAGCGAAACGGCGCGAGAAATCTAGACTTTCCGACCAGCTTTGTTTGAGAGGTTAGATCTCTTAGACGAAACCTCTGATCAAGATCTCCACCGACCAGAATGAATAACCATAAGCTACGAACTTGCTGACAAATGTTGACCTCAATCTGACCATATATCGCAAAGATCCAGCTCTTTGATGAATATGTCGCAGAGATCTTCCTCCTGCAACTCCCTCCTTTCTCTTATTCTTTTCTTTCTCTTCTTTTCTTTCTCTTCTTTTTTTCCTTTCTCTCCACTCACCTCTTTCTAGCACTTCCTTGATTCCCTCCTTGATTCTCTCCTTGATTCCCTCCTTGATTCCCTCCTTGATTCTCTCCTTGATTCCCTCCACTCATTCTAGCACTTCCTTGAAGAAGAGAAGTGGGCATGGGACACTTGTCCACTTTCATGCACCAACCTTCACATGTGTTGGTCTCATACTACCCATACCAACCACACGTACTTTAACCAATCTCATGCTTCCATGTATTTTAAATGTCCAATCCATTTAATACACCAAATTTTCATTCTCATTTATCCTTTTATTCAATCAATCCAAACTCATATCAATTCATGGTTTAATGGGTCCATGCATAAATAATAACATATGCATTATAATTTAATTTAACATGACCCATATACAATTTATGATACACATATTTATATACATTATCAAGCATCAACTATACAAACATTAAACAACCATCAAACAAACACCAAACATATCAAGGCAACGCATAGAGTTTGGGCAAAGTGCAATTGGGTTATGGGCTAGATGAAATAATTTTCGGGGCGTCACAAATAAGGACACTTATCATAGTCACTCTCTCCAAAAGTCGGCACTCATGGGCCATTTGACAAGCTACCACACCGGTCTCAACTCGTTTTGTGCTCAATGCATCAGCTACAATGTTGGCTTTCCCTGGATGATATTCCAGTGTGAAGTCATAATCCTTTAGGACTTCAAGCCATCTACGTTATCTCATATTCAGTTCCTTCTGGTCAAATAAATACTTCAGACACTTATGGTCTGAATACAATGTGAACTTTTTCCCATAGAGGTAGTGCCTCCACAGCTTTAGTGCAATTACTACTGCAACAAATTCCAAATCATGCATAGGGTAACTTTTCTCATGCACCTTCAACTATCCAGATGCATAAGCTATCGCCCTACCCTCTTGCATCAATACACAACCATGACCTGAATGTGATGCATCAGTGTAAATCACCAAATTTTTTCAAGGCTTTAGAAGTACTACAATTGAAGTAGTAGTGAACTTTGTTTTCAACTCACTGAAAACATCGTCACATGGTGTACTCCACACAAAATAAACATTCTTCTGAGTTAGCCTAGTGAGTGGAATAGCCAATTTAGAAAAGCCTTCCACAAACTTCTAGTAGTAACTAACTAGACCTAGAAAACTACGAATCTCAGTCACTGTGGTCGGTCTTGGCCAATTTATAATTGCCTTAACCCTAGTAGAATCAACTGAATTACCCTTTACAGTAACCACATGACCTAAAATTCTTACCTAATTTATCCAAAACTCACACTTACTAAGTTTGACATACAACTTATTCTCTCTCAATGTCTGCAGCATAATCCAGAGGTGTTGCTCATGCTCCTCTTGAGTCTTGGAATAAATGAGAATATCATCTATAAAGACAATGATAAACTAGTTCAGATATGGCTTAAATACCGTTTGCATCAAATCTATAAACATGGCTAGTGCATTAGTCAGTCCGAAGGGCATCACAAGAATTTCATAATGGCCCTATTTTTGGCCCAAATTATAGTCCAAGAGGAGGGAGGGCGAATTGGACTTAGCAAGTGCAATCAAACAAGTGCAAGGAAAATAAATATGGACACAACAATTTAAAGTGGTTTGGCTTCTTAAAGCATACCTCCATTACTTGACCTCCCCGATCAAGATTTTTCGAACATTCACTAACTTTGATTCAACTTACGAATGTGAATCAAATCATTAAAACTTGATCCAACTTGTGGGTGTGGATCCTACCTAACTTTGATTCAACGTTCGTGTGTGAATCAAACCATTACAAACACTGACCTCCTGTTAGGAATCTTTCCACTTGGCTAGCAAGCCAAGTCAAATACAATAATGTGTAAGAAGATATAGAGAGAGATTGTTCTATACCAAACAACTCTCAAACAAAGTATACAAATGAAATGAATACTTTCCAAATGATGTTAAACCAAAGTATGTCAAATGATGCACAAGTTGTGATGAAGGAAGGAACTCTTAGATTTTGATTGAGAGAAGATGAAGATGAAGTGCACAATCAAAAATCCCTTTTTCTTGATCACTTGAAATCCCTTGAAAGATGTCTTCTCAGAAATGAAGATTGAATGCATAGGAGATTTCTTCAAAGTGATTTGCAAACTTGGAAAGCTTGGAAGAAGTACTTGAAGAACTTGAAAAACTTGAAAGCTTTTCTTCTCAAAGATGGAAAACCAAAATCTATTCAAACACTCAATTGAAACTTGTTTTTCTTTTCAAAGATTTTGCAAAATGTTGCTCACAATGAGCTAAGGCACATATTTACACAAAATATGTCAAAAAAGTAGGAACCACGTTTCTAGGTGTGCAACCACGTTTTCTGCTCAAAATGTGCATGAAAACAATTCTATGTTTTCTTAACAGAAACGCGTTTCTAGTATAGAAACACGTTTCTGTTTGAATTCCCAGAAACTGCCAAAAAGTAGGAAACACATTTCTTATATAGGAAACGTGTTTCTTATATAGGAAACACATTTATGTATTCATTTCAGATAGCAATATTCTGGTATTGTGGAGGAAACATGTTTCCTTCAATGAAACGCGTTTTTGATTGGCTTAGTGAAAAATTTTCATTAAGTCCAAACAGGAAACGTGTTTTTCCACATGAATCACATTTCTATATGACTCAGTGAGATATTCACTAAGTTCAAATAGGAAATGCGTTTCTCATATAGGAAACGCGTTTCTGCATTTAACAGAAACATAAACTTGTTTTACTTTGATAATTTTTTAATTAAATAAGTTTTCTTGATTAAACAAGTCTAAAAACATTTGACAACACTGGATTTGATCAAATTGAAGAATGAACAAATGTTAAACTTATTTTGGATGAAAAGTTAAACTTTTGAGTGAATATGAAATTGGTTTGACTTTTAAATAGGGTTGACTTTTTCAAAACAACACAATTGAAGTGATTTTACGATCAAAACACTAATCAAGATAATTTTGATCAAACAAACAAAAAGTTGACTTTCAATCAAAATAGTTGACTTTGCAAAAACGAGAATGATTTTGAAATATGATGCATGCAAAGACTTTGGCTGACACAAATAGAAAGTATTATGTAGCCTTATGGAATCTAAGCAATTGCATTACATAGATGTGATCTTGATCGTCCGATTTCTTTGATTCACTTTGAGCTTTGACTTTGACTTTTTGGTTGAGTTTACAGATATGATCATTTAAGCACTGAAAATACTCGATCAAAGTCATCAGTAGACAATAAATGTCATTTGCAATCATCAAAATACACTAGGGTAAGGGTCAACATGCTAACAATCTCCCTTTTTTATGATTTCAAACAACCTGATTGAAACAATGAGCACGATAATCTAAATGAGTATGCTTAGTCATGAAATGTAGTCACAATATAGATTATGTTCATAGAGAAGTGATACCAAATTAATAATGTCATAAAACCAACATATCATAGCAATTCGTGATCATGAATAAACAAAGATATCATATATATATGTATCATCATCAAATTACAAAAAGATATACATGTATGTCAAAAAGAAACACAAAAACTATGCATGTATGATCTAGACAAAAATACACAAAGTATACAAAAAAAAATCTCCCCCTGAATGTATGTTTTATATGTTCTCTCTAATCCCCCTATATGTTCTCTCTAATCCCCTATATGTTCTCTCTAATCCCCCTATCTCTAAATCTTCTCCCCTTTTTGAATCATCAAAAAAAGGGAAATCAAGGTGTGCAGACAACTGGAATGGAGGAAAACTGAGCGAATGACTCAAGATCAGATGGACTTGTGTCTGCGCAATACATATTAGAAATCAGAACAGTCGTTGCTGAAGAGGCCAGTGACTGTACTACTGGTGTAGACCTCTCTGAGTGAACCAAGGGGGTCGTACCTCCGGATGGAATGGTATCGTCATCGTCAAGAGGTAGAGAGGGACCCCTGAGAATACTTGAGGGCCTAATAAGAGTAATGGTGAGTGAAACTGAAGAAGGATCGACAACAGTAGTCGCATCTTGAGGAACTGGTGATGAACCAGACAGTCGAAGAGTCAGTGATGATGGACCTGCCTGGTCATCTCGTGGGAAAAAGTCCTTGGGATCAAACGTAAACTCGCGATCTCGACGATCAATGAGAGTCTTGACCATGTTTTTGGTCTCCTGGTGAGATTGCGCTAGAGCGCTCATCCTCCTCTTCATGGACTCTTTCATTTCCCGAAGGAACTGAAAGTGAGGCTCTACTGATGTGGTGACGCGTGGACTGGTGATGGTCATGGTGCTGGCACGAGAGTGGGGTATAGGTCAACTCTGTCTGAAGCTGGATAGGATGCTGGTGCTAGTGCTCGCTCACGGTTAGGGTGAGGGTCAACATTTTCTTAAGCAGGAACAAGAGCTAATGCTGGTGTCGGATATCTCTGTCATCGTCTCGGTGGTGCACGTCCTACTCATTGAACATCCTCCTTGGGCTGCTCTGTCGGAAGCGGTCGAATGTAAGTTGTGCCCTCGCGAAGACCTCTATATGAAGAGTGAACCCATATCTAGATATGTCACATCCATCTGTAACCCATAGAGTGGATCGTATGCTCACTGATGAGATTCCTTTAAGTCAGAACGACTATAGAGGTGATGGCAGACAAATCGATCCCTACTCGGAGAACAAGTTAGGTGACCAGTGCTCCATAAGGTATCGTTATTGACGTGTGCCGCATATTCACCATATGGTGAAAGATGAAGTAGGATAATCTGATCTTGGTGCGAGAGAAAATGCACTAAAGGATAAAAGTATTGATCGAACGGGAATTGAGTCGCGAAAGAATGACTCAAGAGATAATGTTATGAAAAATCTTAAGCTTTAATGGAAATATGGTGTTTGAGACATCCCTGGTGTCGGGCTCCTGGATCTGCCCGGACATGGTCTCGTCCCTCACCCTAGTATGTTTTGATGATTGCAAACAACATGTATTGCCTACTGATGACTTTGATCAAGTTGTTTCAATGCTTAAATGATCATATTTCTGAAGTCAACCAAAAAGTCAAAGTCAATGCTTGAAGTGAACCAAAGAAATCGGATAATCAAGATCACATCTATGTAATGTAGTTGCTTAGATTCTCTAGGGTTGCAAAATACTTTCTATTTGTGTCAGCCAAAGTCTTTGCATGCATCATATTTCAAAATCATTCTTGTTTTGGCAAAGTGAACCATTTTGACCAGAAGTCAACCTTTTACTTGTTTGATCGAAATTATTCTTGATGTAACTACTCTCACCTTGTTTTGTTTTGATGATTATAAACAACATACTTGTGATCACTAATATCTTTGACGTAGTTATTTCACTGACAACTAGCTATATCAGATGGATTCAACTATACTGTGAAAATAGGTGGAAGGAACATCCTTACATGAAGATTGAAGAGCTTAATGTTCGTAATTCTTATTTAAAATCTTAGTGCTGTAGAGTAACATTTACATGTTCCAATGACAATATGATTTGCATCTTTTCAAAAATCATGCATATAGTTTATCATATTCATGCATATACACTATTATAGTATTAATCATGCATGCACACACACACTAGCATGATAACTAAGCAATACACAATTAAAATTGTTTATCATGCATATTTTTATCAGTGATTAACATGCATTCATTTTACCAACTTTGCATGGTTTCATTGTTTTACGTGTATTATATTGATTGTTTCGATCAAATACATAGTCGATTGATTTACATGTATTTAACCTTGTCAAAAATTATTTTTAAAAGTTAGTCTATATATTTGACAATGTCCAAAATTGATTATGATAAAAAAAATTGGGTTTCTTTCACTGCACAGTGAAGGAACGCGTTCCTTTCTTAAGGAACGCGCTCCTGAGCATTTTTCCCTAGACTCAGAATTTTGGATCAGGGTTTAAGGAACGCGTTCTTTGTAAAAGGAACGTGCTCCTATGGTTTTTTCCGAGAGGCAGAATTTTCTGACCAAGGTAAAAGGAATGCGCTCCTATTGTCAAGGGCAAAATAGGAAAGTTTATAAAGTTAGTGGTTCTTGATGAAGGACCTTGCTCCTATGCCCAACGGACACATTAAGTGTTACGACCCACGATTAGTGACGTCATGATCGACACGAAACCCCAGGTATATCCTCCCGCGATATCCCCGACATCCCATCAGCCTCATCTAACAACACACTACAATTCTAATACAACGACAAAACATATGGACATAAACAGATCATCAATATAATTACATCCCCAAAATGACAACCATAAAATTCCATACGTCCATAATGTTCAACTATACAAATCATACCTAACCATAATTACAACCATCTATGTGTTAAGTATATACAATAGGTGTTATTTAGTACAAATTACCAAAATACAGAAAAGTACTAAAACACCTACATCACCAAAATACAGGGAAATGCTCTGCAGCTAAGTCTTTCCCTTCCCCTTCCTATCTGAACCTGAAATGATAAGAATGAGGAGTGAGCTACAACAAGCTCAGTGAATGTTTCTACAACTGGCAACATATATATGCATTTAGATAAAACATGGCAAGATTAATAAAACAATTTAAATAACATGGTGATATACAAGATTACATAAATGCCAAGCATAATGCATCATGTCATTAACCAAGACAATGCATATCATTTTTCTAAACATGCCATATGCAATCCTAGACACCTCCTGAGTACGAATCAATACAAGAGCTCAAGTGCGCGACACCCATTGCCCGATTGACTTCTTACCCGTAATCTATTAGGATTCCATGGGATCAGGCATGTCACCGGGATACAATCTTTCCCAAACCATTTTTCAGGTCTAGGCCATCCCATCTGCACCTACCATTGAAACCCTCTGCAAGGTCCACAATTGAGAATCCATGTTCAGCCCAATAGAATTCCATAAGAATCCCATGCTTAGGAGATACTACATACAACCCAATAACTAACCCAACCAGACTATGCTCAAATTCATTTCATGAATCATTAAAACATGCATACTACATTAGATAAGCATCCAAAACACTTTTCTACTACAATGCCACATATAGAAACCAAAAGTAAGGAAACACACAAATCGATTGACTAGACTAGCCAATTCAAATCCAACAACTATGAGTACTAGGATGCCACCAAAACACTCCTATGCACTTCTACCCCCAATTGGCTTAATTGGGACACTGGGATCATTCTCAAACCCTGCACATACATAGGTTCATTCTTCATTAAAATCATTCCAAATGCATGACATTCAACAATGAATAAACCCCAATCCAATAGTCAATTAAGACTCTAAAATGGTTGCACCTATGATCTAACCCTTATAGCTCAGTCAACCCATTTTACATCTAATTAAACCACATTCAACCCAAAAGAATGCATGAGGTTGATTCCCATGATCCAACCATCATAATACAATGCATTCAATCATAATTAGGGTCAATTAGACTAATCCCGATGTCAATTTAATCAATTGACTTAGTCTAGGTCAAAATCTCCAAATTCAAGCAAATCCCCAAATTCATGGCCTAGGCAAAATTTGCACCACACCTAGGTTTTCCAACATTCAAAATCAGTAAATTGAACCATCAATCATCAACATTTAACGATTTAATCAACATAGATGACATGCAACTTGAATGAAAAACCCTAAGTCCATAACCTAGGTTTAGGTCAAATACACACAACCCTACCAATTTTTTGCTAGAAATTGGGGGTTTCACCATTAATGGCCCAACACCCTCTAATCACACATACCTAACATACAAGACCTAACTCCAACATGTTTTCTTCCACCACCCCTTTTAAATCCGGGATTCAAGTGTGGAAAACACTCCTTGGGTGTAGGTTTACGTCAAGGGAAGCCATTACTACCATTTACACGCTCATATGAGCACATGCAAACCAAACCCTAGCCTGGTTCTACACAAAACCAAGGTCCATAGCAAAAGACACACCATTCAAAAGATAGTAAACAACATTGAAAGCATTCTAATGGAAGAAAATAGAGAAATTAAACCTTAGAGAAAGATTTGGGTTAAAACCCCTTTAGAAGGCACCCTCAACTCCTTCTCCCTCTTTTCCCCTCTGTTTCCCTTCAATTTGGTGTAAAATGGATGAGAAATGAGTGTTGGTTGCTTATATACACGTTCTTTGGCCCACACAAAAAGTTAGAAAAAATTACATCTGCCCAGCATGGAGCACGCTGCACGTGCATCTGAGCACATATCTCACTATGTGGTGCGTCCGAGAGTATGCTCATCATCATCACTCTCTCAAGTAAATGCCACTGCTTGGCCATCTGGAAAGCAACCACTCTAGTCTTTGCTCGCTTCCGGCTCAATGCATCAGCCACAACATTGGCTTTGCCCAGATGATACTCCAAAGAGAAATCATAATCCTTAAGCAACTCAAGCCATCTCTTCTGCTGCATATTCAGTTCTTTCTGGTCAAAGAAATACCTCAAACTCTTATGATCAGAATACAAAGTGAACCTCTCACCAGAAAGATAGTGCCTTCATAGCTTCAGTTCAACCCCTATGGCTGCCAGCTCCAAATCATGCACATGGTAATTGTGCTCATGCACCTTAAGCTGCCTAGATGCATACATCACCACTCTACCCTCCTGCATCAACACACATCCCAGACCCAAGAGTGATGCATTAGTAAAAATCACCAACTCTCTTCCAAGCTCTGAAAGAATCAACATTGGAACTGTCGTCAGCTTCTATTTCAACTCACTGAAAGCTTTTTCACAGGCATCTGTCCATATGAAAGCCACGTTCTTCTGAGTCAGCTTACTCAACAGTGCGGCTATGAAGGAAAAGCCCTTCACGAACTTCTTGTAATAGCCAGCCAAACCCATAAAACTACAAATCTCCGTTACAGTGGTAGGTCTTGGCCAACTAATGATTGCCTCAACTTCAGTAGAATCAACTGAGATACCTTCCATACTAACCACATGACCCAAGAATTTCACCTCAGTTATCTAAAAATCATACTTGCTTAGCTTGGCATACAACCTATGCTCTAACAATGTCTGCAATGTAGCTTTGAGACGACGCTCATAATCCTCTCTAGTCGTCTTAGAGTAAACTAGGATATCATCAAGGAAGACTATAATGAACTGGTAGAGATACGGTTTGAATACCTTCTGCATCAGATCCATGAACATAGCTGGTGCATTAGTAAACCCGAAGGGCATCACCAAGAACTAGTAATGTCCATACCTCATCCGAAAAACAGTCGTTGGTACATCCTCATCCCTAATCCTCAACTGATTGTACCTAGACCTCAACTAAATCTTCGAAAAAAACTTGGCCCTAATCAGTTGGCCAAACAAGTCATCAAAGCGTGGAAAAGGATACTTATTCTTCACAATTACCTTATTCAACTGACGGTAATCTATGCACAATCTAAGACTCCCGTCCTTCTTCTTAACGAACAACACTGGCGTTCCCCAAGGTGACATACTAGGGTAAATAAATCCCATGCCCATCAGCTCATCTAGCTGGGCTCTAAGTTCATTCAACTCTTTTGGTTCCATACGATACGGTGGAATGGAAATGGGTTTTGTTTCAGGCATCAGCTCAGAAATGAAGTCTACCTCTCGCTTAGGCGGTAAGCCAAGTAACTCATCAGGAAAAACCCCTGGGTACTCACAAACTACAGGAATGTCTGCTAGCTGAACACCCTATCCCACATCATGCACTGGCCTCAAATTGGCCATCGTAGCAACCTCATCATCAGTGGCTAATCTACCTGAGGTAGGTTGTGGCGACCCCGCACCCCGGACCACCAATCCCCCTAGGAATGGCGTGCGGAATGTCGGGGCGGGACGCCCGGTGTAGGCATCTCAAACCAGTCCTCAACCCTCGTGAGGGGGTTGAGACCCTACGAGCCTTATCCCAAACAACGACATAATATAAACAGGTACTAAACAAAACTACCAACCGTATTAATAATCCAAGACAAGAGATACTCCATAAAAATGAACCATAAATAAAATCGTCATATATTGTGTTCAGATGTATTAGGTCTAATACAAACAACCCTACAAATTTTCCATTTAATATTTTGTTCAGATGTATCAAGCTGCCAACAAAAATATTCAATCACAAAATCAACCGTACAGATTGAAGTATGTTAAGAGGCAAACCTTCTGTCCAAAAATCAGCTCAATCAAACGGTTGACCGAAAAGTAAAGCTTCCTTGATGAACAAGTTTCTAATCAAACAATTTCTCATTTCCTGCTGCAAATACTTGAACTCAGATGACTATATCACACAAAATACGCTTTCCACCAACATCTAAACCGTTCATAGTAGAACAATCAGTTTTGAACCACCTTCTCAAATATCATATCCATCCAACGGTAGATTTAGGAGATCTATTAGTTTGATCTAAACTGCATGAGAAATCAAGACTTTCCGATCAGCTTTGTTTGGGAGGTTATATTTTTCAAACGAACACTCCAATCAAGATCTCCACCGACCAGACTGAACACCCATAAGATTCGAACTTTCTGACAAAGTTTGAGCTCAATCTGACTATATAGCACCAAGATCCAGCTCTCTAATGAAAACGTTGCTGAGACTTCCCTCAAAGCAACTTGCTCTTTCTTTCTCTTCTTCTTTTCTTGCTCTTCTTTTTTCCTTTCCCTCCACTCACCTCACTCTCTAGGACTTCCTTGGAGAAGAGAAGTCGGCATGGGACACTTGTCCGCTTTCATGCACCACTTGACATGTGTTGGAGAAGAGAAATGGGGCATGGGACACTTGTGCACTCTCATGCACCAACTTGACATGTGTCGGTCTCATGCACCAACTTGACATGTATTGGAGAAGAGAAATGGGGCATGAGAAACTTGTCCATTATCATGCATCAACTTGACATGTGTTGGTCTCATGCACCAACTTGACATGTGTTGGAAAAGAGAAATGGGGCATGGGACACTTGTCCATTCTCATGCACCAATTTGACATGTGTTGGTCTCATACTACCCATACCAACCGCATGTACTTTAACCAATCTTATGCTTGCATGTATTTTAAATGTCCAATCCATCTAATACACCAATTTTTTTATTCTCATTTATCATTTTATTAAATCAATCCTAACCCATATCAATTTATGGTTTAATGGGCCCATGCATAAATAATAACATATGCATTATACTTTAATTTAACATGACCCATATATAATTTATAATGCGCATATTTATATACATTATCAAGCATCAAATATACAAACATTAAACAACCATCAAACAAAAACCAAACATATCAAGGCAACACATAGAGTTTGGAAAAAATGCAATTGGGTTATGGGCTAGATGAAATAATTTTTGGGGGGTCACATAGGTGGTCTAGATGCAGTCCTGCCTCGATAAACATTGACTAGTTGTCCGGGTACTTGAAAAACAACCCTCTTGCCAAAGCAATCAATATGGGCGTGATATACTACCAGCCAATCCATACCCAATATGGCATCAAACTCGAGGAACTTTAAGACTCTAAGGTCAACAAACATCTCATGGCCCTTGAATCTGACAATACATCCCACTCATACCATGTTAGGGTAAATCCTCTCACCGGCCGCCGTATTCAAAATCAACAGAGTACTAGTCCTAACAGGAGATAATCTCAATCTATCTACCACACTACCATAAATAAATGACAGAGTAGAGCCATCATCAATCAAGACATACATCAAAGTATCACAAATGCTAATTGCACCTTCAATTAACTGGTCGTCAACCATGTGGTCCAGTTTCCTCAACTAATCATCAGCCTTATCGACGAGCTTGAATCTGGCAAACCTCACTCTATCAGCCTCAGAGGCATACATATCACTGAAGATAGTCTCCATCCTCCTGAGCCATCTCTCATCTATCTCAGTACAAAGGCCTCCAGCAAACTCCGTCGGGCCTTTAATCCAGAAGGCCTTCACGACCCTCTCATATCTCTCTCCCTCAGACCTCTACTCAAGAATCCCCAGAGCCTCAGCCTGGACCTTAGCCTGTACCTCAGCCTGAACTGTAGCTGGTCCACCCTATCTCCCACAGCCATGCCAACACTGTTATGCTCCCCCTCAACCAGAACACCCTGCTGTGGCTGCCTATTGCCCTGAACGTGGGCAAACAGTGCCAAAATCTAAGTCTGTTGTTGTTGTATCTAGGACAGAGCAGCCTGCTGAGCAACAAAGTAAGGCCTCAATCTACATAAACCTCTCATACGGGTCCATGGCTAATTCTGTGTTCCCTCTCTTGTAAATCTAAAATTCACAAATAAGGGAAAGCTCATCAAAATCACAACCCATGGGAGTTGTTATCCCTAAGATAACTACCCATAAAAGCAAACATAATATCATATAAGTCTTTTATTTTTTTTTATGGTTTTTAAACCTAAACACTCGCTCTGATACCAAAGTTGTCCCGACCCACGAACAGTGACATCATGACCAACACGGAACCTCGGGTATATCCTCCCTCGATATCCTCGACATCCCGTCAGCCTCATCTAACAACACACCATAATCCTAATACAACAACAAAGCATATGGATGTTGGTCCACTAAAAAGAGGGTTGAATTGGGTATGATGGTCAATTTTAAACTTTTCCAATGACTTAGTGATATACATTGGTACATTGGAAATAAATGCACATACTTAACCAAAGTAAAATGCATAACTTAAAGCACACTAGAATTTATAGTGGTAGCCTAAGTCCACTACCTAATCTCGCGATTAGGATTTTCTCAATCCATTAACTGATTCTTTTATGTGTAAGAACCAAACTGTTATACATGCCCTTTTACAAGTTCAAGGTAAACATATCCTTTTGCGGGTTTAGGATGAACCATTTTCCTTTTTCCAGGATTAGAAAAAACCCATGTTCCTTTAACGGGATAAAGAAGAACAGTTTTCCTTTCTCCGGGATTAGGAAAAACCCATGTTCCTTTACGGGAGAAGGAAGAACCATTTTCCTTTTACGAGATAAGGAAGAACCGTGTTCCTTTTGCGGGATAAAGAAGAACCGATTTCTCTTTTACAAGTTAAGAGATAACCTATCATTTTACAGGGTAAGGACTAACCTATCCTTTTATAGGATTAGGATGAATCGATTTCCTACTTACAGGTAAGGATTTACCTTAACATGATTTCAACCCTAAAATCATTAAGTGAACTCCATTCACTTGACCTGGTTGTTTCTATCCAGAAACACACCAGCACAACAACACTAAAAATATTGGTTCTAATTGGGAAGATCACTTTACAATTAAGCTCATATGCATAGCATTACGAAGATGTATAAATTGAATACGTAATGCTAAGAGACATACACCCACAGTCCTTTACCTCTCAATGTTCGATATTGCTCAAGCGTAGGTTTCAAAAAATGTGAATGATATGTAAATCAATTAAGTGCTTCTTTGAAAACATAATGATACCAATTAAACATTGAAGTAGAAAATGAAGGACCAGTGTAAATCATGGACACAGAAGGTTTTCAAAATAGATATAAAATATAAGTATGAAAACTTTTGGTTTAGCATTCAGTAGTTGACACAACTACTGATATAGTTCGATACAATACTTAAGATAAGAAATCAAGTAAACTATTGATATAGTTCGATACAATACTTAAAATATGAAATCAAGTACAATATATCTCGAACTATTTCTCAAAGTCTTTCTCCAGCAAGATTGATATCAAGTATAGATCAGTGCTGAGAATTTGAGTAGAAACCAGTTTAAAATAGATTTTCTAAGATAGAATGTAGTTGAAGCTCAATATGAAAATCTATTGACTAAGTACACTTAGAACAATTGAAAAACATTTTGAACGATTAAACATCGACTAACTTTCAAAATGTTTTTGGCACAATAAAAAATATCGGCAAGTTGTTTGATTCAAAGTGTTTGTATTTATGGACTTAGTAACTGGTAGCCGTTAGACATTTGAAGTTCAAATACAATGTGAACGTTTATACACAATGGCTAAAATGTTATATGAAAATGGCAACTGCAATTTTCACTAACATTCTAGTTCTTTTCGGATTGCATGAATAAGGAAAGTTTTAGAAAACTTGATTCATGCATTAGAGAAAATCTCTGATAAATCTAAAAAAGGACTCTGTGCAAAGATCCATTCTAAAAAAGTAGATTGATATAGTGTACTTGTTAGAATAGTTACGATTGTTGAATTAGCATCTTAATTTCGTAATCAGCGTCCTGACGCATAATTCAACTTTGTGGTTTTGTTCCTTGAGGGCACTCATTATGTGTAAGCGTCCTGCTGAACATTGAAGTGAGGGCGCTACTAACTTGTAAGTGTCATGACCTTCTTTGCAACATAAGTTAATTAACTTTGAGGGCGCTAATGCACAGTTAGCATCCTGCTATGTTTTAAAACAATTAAGTGCATAAGGGCGCTACTTTCCAAGTAAACATCCTAACCTTTTAAAACACAAAACACAAGGGCGCTACAACTATGTAAGCGTCCTGATAATTCAAAATAATTGAAAATAAAACTAAGTGCGTTGAAGGACAATCAACGTCTTGAAAGTTATTAAGTTGGTTCTCAAAGATGAGGGTGCTCCTATCCAGGTAGCGTCCCGATAGTTCATCTAACTTATAACTATCAACATCCTCAAAGATAGATTCTTTGAAGAACTTAGAAATCTTTCAGTAAGCTGATGCTGAGTCAGCGTGCTGACAACTTCAAAGGTTGACTAAAAGAGGAAGCTACTTGCAAGTAAGCGTCCTGATTAATTAGTTTAATTCAGCCTAGAATGTTACCAGCGTTCTAATGAATTATCAGCGTCTTGACTTATCAAGTTCAGGAGAGCGTTGCTAAATCATTAGCGTCTTGAAAGACTTTAAAAATAGTTTTGACTCACGATTAAAAATACGATGAATGCGATTAAAAACTCAGTAAATTTCAAATTAAACATATAAAATTAAATCATTTGAAATACCATAAAGCGTATGATCAAAATATGCAAGTATGCAAGTGATTTGTGCATGGTTTTGAAAGAACGTTTGAGCAATATCGATTAGAGAAAGATATACCTTTAATACTGTGTATTTCTCATGTTTCTCATAATCTTTAAATGCAACTCTTTATTATGAGATCTTCAATGTGGACTTCATGCTTGAGTTGAATGTCTTGAACGTTGATCCGAAGATGTAGACTTGAAGCTTGATCGAATTGTTCGTGTAGTGTAATCTTGAAATCATGAGTTGATCTTTGAGGTCGTTTGAATGAAGCGATCCTGAACATCTGATATGATCTCGAATTCCTTGATCGAATCATTTTTCAGCTTTTTGCTTTCCTGAGGTGGTGAGATAAGTTCTTGATTAACGCTCGTTAGCACCAAAAGAGATTTCGTTTATGATCATCAAAATATACTTTATCAAGTATGCTTAGGGACGTGCTTACTGATGAATCGCTTAGGTTAACAATGGACGTAAACAAATCATCAATATAATTACATCCCCAAAATGACAACCATAAAATTCCATAAGTCCATAAGGTATCGCTACTGACGTGTGTTGCATATTCACCATATCGTGAAAGATGAAGTAGGGTAATATGATCTTATTGCGAGAGAAAATGCTCTAAAGGATAAAAGTATTGATCGGTTTAACTATCGAACGAGAATTAAGTCGCGAAAGAATGACCCGAGAAATAATGTTATGAAAAATCTTAAGCTCTAATGGAAAGATGGTGCTTGAGACATCCCTGGTGTCGGGCTTCTGGATCTGCCAGGACATGATCTCGTCCCTCACCCTCGTATGTTTTGATGATTGCAAACAACATGTATTGCCAACTGATAACTTTGATCGAGTTGTTTCCGTGCTTAAATGATCATATCTGTAAAGTCAAGCAAAAAGTTAAAGTCAGAGCTCGAATTGAATCAAAGCAATCGGACAATCAAGATCACATCTATGTAATGTAGTTGCTTAGATTCTATAGGGTTGTAGAATACTTTCTATTTGTGTCAGCCAAAGTCTTTGCATGCATCATATTTCAAAATCATTCTTATTTTTGCAAAGTGAACCATTTTCACCAGAAGTCAACGTTTTACTTGTTTGATCGAAATTATTCTTGATGTAACTACTTTCACCTTGTTTTGTTTTGATGATTACAAACAACAAACTTGTGATCACTAATATCTTTGACGTAGTTATTTCAGGAATAACTATCTATATCAAATGGATTCAACTATACTGTGAAAATATGTGGAAGGAACATCATTACACAAAGATTGAAGAGCTTAATGTTCGTAATTCTTATTTAAAATCTTAGTGTTGTAGAGTAAGATTTACATGTTCCAATGACAATATGATTTGTATTTTTTCAAAAATCATGCATATAGTTTATCATACTCATGCATAAACACTATTATATTATTAATCATGCATGCACACACATTAGCATGATAACTATGCAACAACAAAATTAAAATTGTTTATCATGCATATTTTTATCAATGATTAACATTCATTCATTTTACCAACTTTGCATGATTTCATCGTTTTACGTGTATTATATTGATTATTTCAATCATATACTTAGTCGATTGATTTACACGTATTTAACATTGTCCAAAATTATTTTTAAAAGTTAGTCTATGTATTTGACAATGTCCAAAATTGATTATGATAAAAAAAATCTGGTTTCTTTCACATCACAGTGAAGGAACGCGGTCCTGAGCATTTTTCCCTAGACTCAGAATTTTGTATCTGAGTTTTAGGAATGCGTTCTTTGTAAAAGGAACGTGCTCCTGTGGTTTTTCCCTAGAGTCAGAATTTTCTGATCAAGGAAAAAAGAATGCGCTCCTTCCAATAGGAACGCGCTCCTATTTTCAACGGCAAAATTAGAAAGTTTATAGAGTTAGTGGTTCTTGATGAACGACCTCGCTCCTATGCCCAACGGACACATTAAGTGTCACGACCCACGATCAGTGACGTCATGACTGACAAGAAACTCCAAGTATATCCTCCCTCGATATCCCCAACATACCATCAGCCTCATCTAACAACACATCATAATCCCAATACAACGACAAAACATATGGACATAAACAGATCATCAATATAATTACATCCCCAAAATGACAACCATAAAATTTCATAAGTCCATAATGTTCAATTTTACAAATCATACCTAACCATAATTACAACCATGAATGTGTAAGTATATACAATAGGTGTTATTTAGTTGAAATTACAAAAATACATAAAAGTACTAAAACACCTACATCACCAACAATACAAGGAAATGCTCCGCAGCTAAGTCTTTCCCTTCCCTTCCTATCTAAACTTGAAATGATAAGAATGAGGAGTGAGCTACAACAAGCTCAGTGAATGTTTCTACAATTGGCAACATATATATGCATTTAGATAAAACATGGCGAGATCAATAAAATAATTTAAATAACATGGTGATATACAAGATTACATAATGCCAAATATAATGCATCATGTCATTAACCAAGACAATGCATATCATTTTTCTAAACATGACATATGCGACACCCATTGCTCGATTGACTTCTTACTGGTAATCTTTTAGGATTCCATGGGATTGAGCATGTCACCGGGATACAATCCTTCCCAAACCATTTTCAGGTCTAGGCGATCCCGTCTACACCTACCATTGAAACCCTCTGTAAGGTCCATAATTGAGGATCCTCGTTTTGCCCAATGGAATTCTATAAGAATCCCATGCTTAGGAGATACTACATACAACCCAATTGCTAACCCAACCAGACTATGCTCAAATTCATTTCATGAATCATTAAAACATGCATACTACAATGCCACATATACAAACCAAAATTAAGGAAACACTCACAAATCGATTGGCTGGACTAGTAAATCCAAGTCCAACCACTATGAGTACTAGGACGCCACCAAAACGCTCCTATGCACCTCAACCCCCAATTGGCTTAATTGGGACAGTTGGATCATTCACAAACCCTGCATATACATAGGCTCATTCTTCATTAAAATCAGTCCAAATGTATGACATTCAACCATTAATAAACCCCAATCCAATAGCCAATTAAGACTCTAAAATGGTTGCACCTATGAGCTAACTCATATAGCTTAGTCAACCCATTTTACATCTAATTAAACCACATTCAACCCAAAAGAATGCATGAGGTTGATTCCCATGATCCAACCATCATAATACAATGTATTCAATCATAATTAGGGTCAATTAGACTAACGATGTCAATTTAATCAATTGACTTAGTCTAGGTCAAAATTCCCAAATTTAGGCAAATCCCCGAATTCATGGCCTAGGCCAAATTTGGACTACACCTAGGTTTTTCAACATTCAAAATCAGTAAATTGAACCATCAATCATCCACATTTACACATTTGATCAACATAGATGACATGCAACTTGAATGGAAAATCCTACGTCCATAACCTAGGTTTAGGTCAAATACACACAACCCTACCAATTTCTTGCTAGAAATTGGGGATTTCACCATTAATAGGTTCCCAACACCCTCTAATCACACATACTGACATGCAAGACCTAACTCCAACATGTGTTCTTCCACCACCCCCTTTACATCCTGGATTCAAGTGTGAAAAACACTCCTTGGGTGTAGGTTTAGATCAAGGGAAGCCATTACTACTATTTACAAGCTCATATGAGTACATGCAAACCAAACCCTAGCCTGGTTCTCCACAAAACCGAGGTCCATAGCAAAAGACACACCATTCAAAAGCTAGTAAACAACATTGAAGGTATTTTAATGGAAGAAAATTTGCATCTGCAAAGCATGGAACGCATGCCACTAGTCTGAAAAATCCATTTTTTTGGATTTCTGGGTTCATGGAGCTCGCTCTACCCAATCTAATGGTTTCAAATTTTTTTGAATTTCACCATGGAGCATACTCCTCCCTCATGGAGCGCGCTCCATCAGAGATTGAACAAAAAAACACTCACGGCCACGTCCATGGAGTGCTCTCCTCCATGCACTAAGACATTTTTGCCTCAGATCAGTGCATGGAGCGAGCTCCTCTTCCTTGGAGCAAGCTTCATGGTTCCATAACTCAATTTTTGACATTTTGGCACCGAATGGTCTCCGATGGTTCTGAAACTTTATGCGCACTCTAAATAACATGAAAGCATGCTGGAACACTTGAACCGATACGCATCAAGTATCAAATATGTATATGGGTACTCGACGGATCAAGGTGACATCATCCTAAGGTGCAGGCGTTATATTAAGGAACATGCTCCTCATATAAGGAGCGCGCTCCTTGATTTGAGGAAAATCTGAATGTTTCAGATTTTAAAGCAGAAACACGCTCCTTCCTTGAAGAACGCGTTCCTATACCTCGGTGTGGTGTTTTTTTATAAATACCACACTTGCTCATTTGAAGAGCAACTTTTGCAAAATATATAGAACTTGTCCATTTTTTTTCTTTCATTTCTACAAGTCCAAAACAAGGTCTTGAGTGATTTTAAACATTTTTCTAAGCAAAAGTTCACCTACATTTGATCCATTGATTCATACTTCCGGATAGTTCTCCAAATCTTTCAAATACTTTGAGAAACTTGTGTGTTTCTCTTGAGCAAGTATTTAAGACGTTTTTGAGTTTTATCTACACATCTTGTTGTGTCTTAATCATTCTTGAACGTGGTATGTCTCATCCAACATAACACTTGAAGAATCTCGGAGCTTCAACCTTACCTAAGTGGGGTATATTTTCTATATCTAGATTCTTGTGAGTTTTGTTTGAGTAAATCAATTTTGTGCTTATGTTAACATCTTGAAAATTGATTTCGTACTGAGTATTGCTTATGAAACCCAAATTTGATCGCCATATCATAGTATCTTGTTTAGTGGTTTCATAAATATCTTGTGGTATCGATTCATGTGTTAAAGTTATACTATATTGAATCGATTTCATAGATCAACATTTGGTTTGTTTGATTCTTGATCTAAATCATTTACACTTTTAGAATCATCAAGTTTTGATCATCATTATATATTGATTCTTGTGCTTTAAACATATCATTGTTAGAATCAATATCTAGATACATGTGCACATTCGATTCTTGAGTTCATATCATATATATTTAAATCGATTGCATATTTGAGAAAAACTATTTCAATCGCATCATTTAAATCATTGTGGTTGGAATAGTGGTGTTTACTCATTCAAGATTGTAAGCTTAATATTGTTGAGAGTGTTGTAGAACACTTCTCTTTATCTATTGTAATCTTGATATATAGTTGACATGTTTGTCAACCGAAATCATACCATATCTTGTACGGCTCGTAACCACGCCCGTAAGTTGGTTACAGTGTGGCTTTCTAGCCTAGCCCTGGTATAGGCTAGAGTGTGGCTTTCTAACCAAGTCTTCATGTTGGCTAGTGTGTGGATTTCTAATCAAGCCCTTACGTTGGTTAGTGTAAGGCTTTTAGCCAAGCCTTTGTGTTGGCTTTCGTAAATTGCTTCTAGTCACTCTCGTCAGTTGACTACTCTCACCCAGTTTTATTTTTATGATTACAAACAACATACTTGTGATAACTAATCTCTTTGACATAGTTATTTCAATGCTAACTAGATATATGAAATAGATTCAACTGCACTGTCAAAGTATGTGGAAGGAACAACACCTTACGAAGATTCAAGAGCTTCATGGTTGTATTTCTTATTTAGAATCTTAGTGCTGTAGAGTAACATTTACATGTTCCAATCACAACATGACTTGCATCTTTTCCAAAATCATACCAATAGTTTATCATTCTCATGCATATACATTATTATATAATTAATCATGCATGCACACACATTAGTTTGTTAATTATGCTATCAATTAGTTAAAATTGTTTATCATGCACATATTGATCAGTGATTATCATGCATTCATTTTATCAACTTTGCATGGTTTTATTGCTTCAATTGTATTGTTCTTATTGCTTTGATCATTGGTTTAATTGATCGAATTACTCCTGTTTAACTTTGTTAATTGTACCTCAATCTTGTCAAAAATTATTTTTAAATGTTAAGCTATGTATTTTACAATGTCCTAAACCTATTATGATAAAAATTTGAGTTTCTATCACTTCTCATTGAAGGAACGCGCTCTTTTACAAAAGAACTCGCTCCTGAGTATTTTTCTGAGAGTCAGTATTTTTTTATCAGGGTTTAAGGAACGCACTATTTGTAAGAGGAATGCGCTCCTGTGGCTTTTCCTGAGACTCAGAATTTTTCTGATAAAGAAAAAGAAACGCGCTCCTGTTGCCAATGACAAAATAAAAAAAACTTGGAGAATCAGTGGTTCTTGTTGAAGGAACCCGTTCCTATGCCCAACGGACATAGTGAGGAACGTGCTCCTTAAGTAAGGAACACGCTCCTTGATTGGAAGGAAATATAAGATTTTTCAGACTTCAAAGCAGAAACGCGCTCCTGTGTTAAGGAACGCCTTCCTGTGCCTCGGTGTGGTGTTTATCTATAAATACCATACTTGCTTATTTAAATAGCAACTTTTGCAAAACTTAGAGGACTTGTGCATTTTACGTCTCAGTCTTTTTACAAGCCAACAATAAGTTCTTGAATGATTTAAATCTTCTTTCAAGGCAAAAGTTAAACAACATTTGATCTATTGATTCATACTTTCAAAAATTTCTCCACATCTTTCAAAACTTTGAGAAACTTAGCAGTTTCTCTTGTGCAAGTGTTCAAGACGCTTTAAGTGCTTTCTACATCTTCTATTGAGTCTTGATCGTGATTTCTTTCATCCAACATTACACAAGAAGAATCTTGGAGCTTCAACCTTACCTAGTGGGGTATACATTTATATATCTAGATTCTTGTGATTTTGGTTTATGCAAATCAATTTGTGCTTATATTATCATCTTTAAAACTAATTTTGTGTTGAGTTGTGTTTGTCAAACCCTATATTGATCTTCATAACAAAATATCTTGTTTAGTGGTTTCATAAATAGTTTTTGATAACGATTCATGTGTTAACATTATATTATATTGAACAAAAGTTTTAGATCAATACTTGATTTGTTTGATTCTTGATCTTAATCACATTTATTTAGAATCATCAAGTTTTGATCATCATAGTATATTGATTCTCGTGCTTTAAACTTATCATTGTTTAGAATCAATATCTTGATAGTTGTGCATATTCGATTCATGGTTTCACATCATATATATTTGAATCGATTGCATTTGAGAAAAAACTATTTGAACACTTTGCATCATTTAAAATCATAGTGGTTGGAATAGTATTGTTGACTCATTCAAGATTGTAAGCTTATATTGTTGAGAGTGTTATTGAACACTTCTCTATATCTTTTGTAATCTTGATGTATTGTTGACTTGATTAAGTCAATCGAGACATTACCATATTTTGCATGGCACGTAACCACGCCCGTAAGTTGGTTACAAGTGTGGCTTTCTAGCCAAGCCCTGGTGTAGGCTAGTTTGTGGCTTTCTAACCAAGCCCTGGTGTAGGTTAGTGTTTGTGGCTTTTCTAACCAAGCCCATGTGTCGGTTAGAGTGTAAACGACTTCTAATCACTCCCGAAAGTTATTAGCCAATAACGTATTGGGAAATCCTAATTGTGGTGATTGGGTAGTGGACGTAGGTTCAAGGGGAACCGAACCACTCTAAATTTTCTGTGTTCATTTATTTTTCCTACATTTGTTATTTGAATTGTTACCTACGACACACTTCACTTGTTTAATTAAAATACCCAAAAGGTAACGCGAAAATCCACCAAGTCCAATTCACCCCCTCTTGAACTATAATACTGGGCCAACAAGTGGTATTAAAGTGGGTTTTTGCACTCAAAGTTATCTAACAATTTCTTTGAGTGAATGATAGGAAATAGTTCTAATGGTTCTTCTAGGGCACACAATGAAGGGAACTCTGTGGATCATCCTCCATTGTTTTTGGGTGAAAACTACTTGCACTGGAAAACAAGGATGAGATACTTCATGAGGTCGCATGACTCCGGTATTTGGGACATTATGAGAAATGGATATACTACTCCCACAAAGATCGAAAATGGAGTAATTATGCTAAAGGCAAATAGTGAGCTACCTGGAGAAAAGAAGCTAGAGCAATTGGATGATAAAGCCATAAACATGTTTTTTTGTAGTATCTCCATATGAGTTTAACAGAGTTAGTGTCTGGGACACTGCCAAAGAGATTTGGGATAAAATGGAAGTAACTCATAAAGGCACAAAGCAAGTAAAGGAGACAAAGCCGAGAATGTTGGAGGAATCATATGAAACCTTCAGAATCAGTGAGAATGAAGACATCTCTAATGCGATAACGCGCTTTACCATCATAAATAAGATGAAGAATCTAGGTGAGGTGTTCCCACAAGCAAAGACAGTTGGAAAATTCCTTAGGGGATTACCAAAAGAGTGAGACCCTAACGTCATGGCGATCAAGGAAGCTAAAAACCTTGGTGACTGCACCTTTGATGAGCTATGTGGATCTATGATGGTTCATCAAATGAAATTGAAGAATAGAATCAAGAATGAATCAAAGGATAACCACAAGGCAAATAAGGACTTAGCTCTGAACGTGAACGATTCAAGTGACTCCTCTTCGGATGATGAGAACACGGATGGTGAGGTTGCGATGCTTACTAAATGGCTAAGTTTCTTGAAACGAAAAGGAAAAAGAGGATCTAGTTCAAAGTACTTCAAGGGAAAAAAAATGACACCAAATCAAACGAATTTACATGCTACGAATGTAACAAGCCGGGACACATGAGAAATGACTGCCCAAAGAGAAAGAAGAAGTATTATGATTCTAGGAGAAAGGACAAAAATGTCTTAAAGGTTACTTGGGATGATATAAGTTCGAGCGACAGCGACTTGGATTCTTGCAATAAAAAGGTTGTTGGTCCACCCAAGAGGGGGGTGAATTGGGTGTGATAGTCAATTTTAAACATTTTCAATGACTTAGTGATATACATTAGTACATTGGAGCTAAATGCACAAGCTAACCTTAAAGTCAAGTGCATAACGTTAAAGCACACTGCATTTATAGTGGTTCGGCCATGCCTACGTCTACTACCTAATCTACTGATTAAGATTTTCTCAATCCACTAACTTATTCTCTTACGGGTGAGAACCAAACCGTTACAACTGCCCTTTTTCAGGTTGAAGGCAAACCTATCTTTTTACGGGTTAAGGATGACCTGTATTTCCTTTTTTTGGGATGAGAAAAAACCCATGTTCCTTTTACGGGATAAGGAATAACCATTTTCCTTTTACGGGATAAGGAAGAACTGTTTTCCTTTTACGGGATAAGGAAGAACAGTTTTCCTTTTACAGGTTTAGAGATAACCTATCCTTTTATGGGATGAGGATGAACCGGTTCCTACTAAAAGGTGAGGATGAACCTTAACATGATTTCAAACCTTAAATCATTAAGTGAACTACCCTAGTTGTTTCAATCCAGAAACACACCAGCATTACAACACAAACTAATAATGTTGGTTCTAACTGAGTAGAACACTTTACAATTAAGCTCATGTGTATAGCATTACAAAGATGTATACATTTGAATACGTAATGCTAGGAGGAAATACACTTACAGTCCTTTATCTTTCAATGTTTGGTATTGCTCAAGTGCAGTTTCAAAAAGTGTATGATATGCAAATTAATTAAGTGCTTCTTCGAATATATTATGATGCCAACTAAACATTGACATAGAAAATGCAGGACCACTGTAAATCGTAAACACAGACAGTTTTCAAAATAGATATAGTATATAAGCATGAAAAATTTTGGTTCAGTGTTCAGTAGTTAACACAACTATTGATATAGTTCAATATAGTATTTAAGATATGAAATCAAGTACAATTGTATATCTCGAACTATTTCTCAAATTCCTTCATCAGCATGATTGAAGATAAGTATAAATTCAGGCTGAGAATTTGAGTAGAAACCAGATCAAAATAGATTTTCAAAGATAAAATATAATTGAAGCTTAATATGAAAATCTATTAACTAAGTAAAGTATCAGTGAAGAATACTTTGAAAACTTAGTGCATTTGAAAAACATTTCGAAATATTAAACATCTACTAACATTCAAAAAGTTTTTGGCACAATACAAAATATCAGCAAGTTGTTTGATTCAAAGTATTGGTATTTATAGACCTGGTAGAAAATAGCGGTTAGACATTTGAAATTCAAATATAGTGTGAACGTTTACACATAACGGCTAGAATGTTATATGAAAATGGAAACTACAATTTTCGTTAACATTCTACTTCTTTTAAGATTTCATGAAAAATGAAAGTTTTAGAAAAACTTGATTTATGTATCAGAGAAGATCTCTGATAAATTTGAAAAAAAACTCTGTGCAAAGTTTCGTTCTGAAAAAGTAGAATGATATAGTGTACTTGTTAGAACAGTGACGATTGTTGAATTAGCGTCCTGATTCTGTAATCAGCGTCTTGACGCATAATATCAATTTTGTCTTTATGTTCCTTGAATGCGCGCATTATGTATAAGCGTCCTGTTGAACAATGAAATGAGGGCGCTACTATCTCGTAAGCGTCCTGACTTTCTTGGCGACATAAATGACTTAACCCTCAGGGCTGTAATGCACAGCTAGTGTCTTGCTTTTTTTTAAAATAATTAAGTGGATGAGGGCGCTACTTTTCCGAGTAAGCGTCCTACCTTTTAAAACATAATATGCAACACAAGGGCGCTACACTTATGTAAGTGTCCTGACATTTAAAACATTTTGGAAAATAATACTAAGTGAGGTGAAGGACAATCATCGTCCTAAAAGTTATTAAGTTGATTCCCAAAGGTGAGGGCGCTCCTATCCAGGTAGCGTCCTGATAGTTTATTCAACTCAAAACTATTAGCGTCCTCGAAGATAAATTCTTTGAAGAACTTAGAAATCTTTTACTAAGCTGATGTTAAGTCAGCGTCCTGACAACTTCAGAGGTTGACTAAAGGAAGATAGCTACTTACAAGTAAGCGTCCTGATGAATTAGTTCAATTCAACCTTGAATGTTATCATCGTCCTAATGAATCGTCAGCATCCTGTCTTATCAAATTTAGGAGAGTGCTGCTAACTCATTAGCTTCCTGAAAGACTCTTGAAAATTAGTTTTGACTAGTGATTAAAAATATGATGAGTGCGAATAAAAACTCAATAAATTTCAAATTAAACATAGAACAATAAATCATTTAAAATACCGTAAAACGTAAGATCAAAACATGCAACTATGCAAGTGATTCGTGCATGGTTTTGGAAAACGTTTGAGCAATATAGATTAGAGAAAGATATACCTTAAATACTGTGTATTTCTCATTTTCTCATAATCTTTAAATCCAACTCTTCATTATGAGGTCTTCAATGAACTTCACGCTTGAGTTGAGTGTCTTGAACGTTGATCGAAAGATGTAGTCTTTGAAGCTTGATCGAAATGTTTGTGATGTGATCTTGAAATCAGGATATGATCTTTGAAGTCCTTTGATTGAAAACAATCTCGAACGTTTGATTTGACCTTGAGTTCCTTGATCAAATCATTCTTTTAGCTTTTTGCTTTCCTGAGGTGCTGAGATAGGTTCTTGAATAAAGCTCGTTAGCACCGAAAGAGATTTCGTTTGTGATCATAAAAATATACTTCATCAAGTATACTTAGCGACGTGCTAAGTGATGAACCGCGTAGATTAACAAAGGTTGTACTCTGCCTCATGGCATGTTCGGAGGTAAAAAACTCTACCTCTCTTGTTCTTGATGATTGTTTTGATTCTAATGATGAAAATGATATTGAGTGTTTGAGACTTAAACTTACTAGGCAAATTAAAAAGAACTCAAAACTCAAAAGTAGCTTAAGAGAAGCATTAGTTGAAATAAAATCACAACATGATGCTTTAAATACTCTCCAAATCGATTATGAAATACTTAGAAAGGAGAGAGATACACTCCAAAAGAGTGTAGATGACCTAACCAGCATGGTACACAAGTTTACAAACGGTCAAAAACTGTTTGATATGATGTTAGGAGCACAAAGTTGTGTTTTTGACAAGACTGGGTTAAGATATACAGAAAGCTCAAAGCAAAAATCATATAACTATTTATTGACCAAGAGACCTAATTGCATGTCACGACCCACGAGCTGTGATGTCATGACCGACATAGAACCCCGTGTATCTCCTCCCTCGACGTACACGGTATCCCGATAAGCCTTTTAAAACACACCATAATCTTAAATACACAACAATAAACACATGGACATAAAATAAGATCATAAAAATAAACATAACAAAATGACAACCAGAAATATTTTTTTTCCAAGTCCATAGTGTTCAAAAGTACAAAATATACTTAACCATAAGTACAAACTCATCTAACTGTTAAGTACAAGTATTAGGTGTTACATAGTACAATTTATCAAAATAAATGCGAAAAAGTACTAACACCTACGTCAACAAAAGTACAGGGACGCTTCGCAGCTAAGCTTTCCCCTTCTCCTTCCTATCAAGTCCTGAAAGGATAAGGATGAGGATGAACTACAACAAACTCAGTGAATGTTCTACACAAATGGCAACATATATATGCATTTAATTAAAACATTGAAAGATCATTAAAACTATTTAAATAATCATGAGAGTAAGCAAGATTACATACATGCCAATTTAATGTATCATGTCATAAACAAGATAATGCATACCATTTATTATAAACATGCATATGCAACCTAAACATCTCCTGAATAAGAATCAGTACAGGGGTCATGTGTGCGCGAAACCCATGCCTTACCAATTTTTTACTCGTATCTGTTAGGATTCCTAGGATTGCGTGAACCATATGATTCACCCACCAAGGCAAGTACCATGCCTAGGCAAATCTTAACATACACAACCCATAGAAAACCTCTACAAGGTCGACAATTAAGGATTCTCAGTAGGCCTAATGGGATTTCATAAGAAATCCCAAGCTTAGGGAATGCACATAACTCAACTGCTTTCCCAACTGACTATGCTCAAATACAGTTCATGATTCAATAAATCATGCATACTACATTCTACAAGCATTTAAAACATTTTATACTACAATGCCACATATAGAATTCACAAGTAAAAGAAACACTCACTCTTGATTGGCTAGACCTAGCCAATCCAATTCCAATCCAAGAAGCACTAGAAAGCTACAAAATCACCCCAAGTACTTCAATCCCCAAATGGCCTATTCGGGTTACTTAGATCCACCACAACCCCTACATGAAACATGGTTCATACATTACTAAAATCAGTCAAAAGTATGCTCAACAACCATGTTTAATCCCAATTTCATAGCCAATTAAGTTCCTAAATTGGTAATACACATGAGCCAAATCCAATATTGCTCAATTCAACCATTAATATCAATTTAACCCATAATTAACCCAATTAAATGTAATAGGTTGATCCCTTGATCCAACAACCAATTACATGACATTCAATCAGAAATAGCGTTAATTAGACTATTTATCAAGTCAATTTCATTAATTGGCCAAGTCTACGTCAAAATCCCCAATTTGGGTAACATCCCCAAATCACATGCAAATCCCCAATTTGGGAAAAAATCTCTACAATAGGCATAGAGCCAAATTGAACTAGGTCATTCAATTCTAACACATGTCCAACCATTCTAAACCCATATTTTCATTCAATTTGGTCCAATTAGATAATTCCCAAGTCAATTTAATCAATTGACTTGGTTTAGGTCAAAAGCCCCAATTTGAGCAAATCCCCAAATTACATGGCAATTTCCCAAATTACATGGCCTAGACAAAAATTACACTACAATGGGGTATCCACTAATCAAAATCAGTAATTTGGAGTGCCATACATCCACAATTACCCATGCATTCATCATAAATCACATGCAATTTGAATGGTAAACCCTAGGTCTAAATTTCTAGTTTAGGTCAAATCAATGAAACCTCACCAATTTCTTAGTAGAAATTGGGAGTTTTACCATTGATGGACTCCCCATACCATCTAGATATACATATCACAAAATCAAAGCCTAAGTCCAACATTGGTTTTCTACCATTCCCTTAAATTTCGAGATTCATAGATGGAAAACACCCCTTAGGTGTTGGTTAAGGTTAGGGAAGATCATTAACATGAAAAACAAGCATAAAATAGCCCATACATGTAAACCCTAGGTCAAGAACCCTAAAATTTTGGGATTCATAGAATCCCTAGGTCAAAAATCAATTTGCAAATACACAAGAAAGAGATAGAAGGAAGAAAATGAGAAAGAAATTGATACTTCGCAGGGATTTTGGGCAAGAATCACCCAAATCCTAGCCTTTTCTCTCCCTTGATCTTCTTCCCTTCTTTTCCTCTCCTCCAAGCTCCTTTCTCTCTCTTCAATGTGAAAAAATGAGCAAGTGAGCTAAAAAAACTAGTTGGTTACTTTTATAGAAAAATTTTGGGCCTACATGAAAAAAATACACTTAAATAACAAGAACAGTTTTCCTACTGCAATTACTTGCACTTAGATAATTAAGTTCTTGCAAACGACTCACCAATTTAACATCTAAACCGTTCAAAATTTTATAAGTCAGTTACAAACATTATGATAAACTTTTAGCGCAATCCACGGTGGAATTGCAAGATCCAACCGTTTAATCAAAACTGCGCAAGAAAATTTGCAAATCCTAGAAACAATGTTTGGAGTCTTATAACACACAGTAGATAACTCCGATCAAGATCTTCACCGTTCATAATGAAGATATATCAGAGAAGAATAAGACTAAATAATTTCAGCTCAATCGAACCACGGATCTAAGAGATTAAGTCATTGATGTAATCAATGATAGAAATTTCGTCCTCCATGGATCCACTGTTCCAAAACACCATTTTCGACATTATTCTGAAATTTACGCACACATTAAACAACATAAAAGCATGCAAAGACACTCGAACCAACAATTGTCAAGCATCAAATACGTATACGGGTACTCTACGGGTCAAAATGACATCATCCCAAGGTACGTGCGTTACATTGCATTTATTGAATGAGGCTAACCTTGTGGGACCCATAGGCAAGGCCGTACCATAGGAAGGTGCACACTTAGAACAAAAAGGAAAAGCCACTTCGCATGGATAGAAAAAGATATTTTGAATGAGGCTAACCTTGTGGGACCCAAGGCCACTTGGGTACCAAAATCAAAAGTTTTCTATGTGGTGTAGGATACTTCAAAGAATGATGTATGGTACTTGGATAGCAGATGCTCTAGACACATGACTTGTAACAAATCAAATTTCTTGAGCATGGTTCGCAAAGATGGAGGTGTCATAACATTCGACAACAATAGCAAAGGAAAAATTGTCGGTGTCAGTATTGTTGGTAACGACTCTCTATCTATAACTAATGTTTTTTATGTCAACGACCTGAAACATAATCTCTTGAGCATAAATCAATTGTGTAAAACGGAATTTTCCATTTTGTTTTAAGCAAATCGTTGCCTTATCAAGCATGATTCTGGAAATGTGGCCTTCATTGCATGCATATCTAAAAATGTTTATACTACAAATTTGCATGAATTATGAGATAAAAATGTTTCATGTTTAAGTGCTATTGAACAAAATGATGCTTGGCTTTAGCATAGGAGACTAGCTCATGTAGGGATGGAAAATATTTCAAAGTTGGCAAAACTTAACTTAGCTCGACGCCTTCCTAAAGGAATATACTTGAAAGATAGAGTATGTTAGTCATGCCAATTGGAAAAACCTACAAAATCTTCTTTCGAAAGTAAGACCCAAAGCTCAATCACAAGAGCTCTTGAACTTGTCCATATGGACTTGTTTGGACAAACTCGAACACAAAGCTTAAGTGGAAAATCTTATTGTCTTGTGTGATTGTTGATGATTTTGTTGGTCCACCCAAGAGGGGGGTGAATTGGGTGCGATGGTCAATTTTAAAATTATCTTCCAATACCTTAGTGATGTACATGAGTATATTGGAATTGGATGCAAAATAGAACACAAACTAAATTGCAAACGTGTGACACACAGATTTATAGTGGTTCGGCCAAGCCTACGTCCACTACCTAATCTCCCGATTAAGATTTTCTCAATCCATTAATTGATTCTCTTACGGGTGAGAACCAAACTATTATAACTGCCCTTTTATAGGTTAAAGGCAAACCTATCCTTTCACGGGTTAAGGATGAACCAAATTTCCTTTTTCCGGGATGAGGAGAAACCCATGTTCCTTTTGTGGGATAAGGAAGAATCGTGATCCTTTTACGGGATAAGGAACAATCGTTTCTCTTTTACAGGTTAAGAGATAACCCTGTCCTTTTACAGGTTAAGGACACACCTATCCTTTTGCAAGATGAGGATGAACTGGTTCTCTTTTGCAAGTTCAGAGATAACCTATCATCTTACAGGTTGAGGACGCACCTATCCTTTTGCGGGATGAGGATGAACCGATTCTCTTTTGCAGGTTCAGAGATAACTTTCATGATTTCAATCATGAAATCATCAAGTGAACTACCTTTACTTGTCCTGGTTGTTTCAATCCAGAAACACACTAGCATTACAACACTAGGATGTTGTTTGGTTCTAACGTAATAGAACACTTTACAATTAAGCTCAGTACATAGCATTATAGAGGTATAAAATATGAAATAGGTAATGCTAAGTTGAAATACATCTTCAGTCTTTTACCTTTCAATGTTCGATATTGCTCAAATGCAGTTTCGAAAAGCATGAATGATATGATATGAAAATCAGTGTTTTATCAAAAATAAAATATACCAAATAAACATTGACGTATAAAATGAAGGACTGGTGTAAATCAATGACACAGACAATTTTTAAAATAGATATTAAATATAAGTATGAAAACTTCTGGTTCAATGATCAGTAGTTTACGCAACTACTGATATAATTCAATACAATACTTAAGATATGAAATCAGGTACAACTGTATATCTTGAACTATTTCTCAAATTCTATCTCCAGCAAGAATGATACCAAATATAAATCAGTGCAGAGAATTTGAGTTGATACCAATAAAAATGGATTTTCAAAGATATAGTATAATTGAAGCTCAATATGAAAATCTATTGTAATCGTAAAGGTATCAGTGAAAAATACTTTGAAAGATTAGATAATGAAAAGCATTTTGACACAGACTAACTTTCAAAAAGTATTGGCATAATACAAACAGATTGACAAGTTGTTTGGTCCTAAGTGCTGATATTTATAGACTTTGTGGGACATAGCCGTTAGACATTTGAAGTTCAAATAATATGAACGTTTACACACAACAGCAAGAATGTAATATGAAAATAGCAACTGCAATTTTCACCAACATTCTGGTTCTTTTCAGATTTCATGAAATGGGAAAGTTTTAGAGAAACTTATTTCATGTATCAGAGAAGGTCTCTGATAAGTCTGAAAAAAACTCTATGCAATGGTCCGTTCTGAAAAAGTAAACTGACGTAGTGTACTTGTTCGAACAGTGGCAGTAGTTAAATTAGCATCTTGATTCCGTAATCAGTGTCCTAATGTATAATATCAACTTTGTCGTTACGTATAAGCGTCCTACTAAACACTTAAGTAAGGCACTAATGCACATTTAGCGTCCTGCTATGTTTTAAAACATAAGACCACAAATGAGGGCGTTACATTACGTGAGCGTCCTATTAGTTCAAAACATAACATGAGGGCGCTAGTACTGTGTAAGTGTCTTACCGATTAAAAATATTTTAAATAAGACACAAATACGCTAAAGGACAATCAGCGTCCTGAAAGTTACTAAGTTGATTCCCAAAGGTGAGGGTGCTTTTATCCATATAGCGTCCTGATAGATTGTTCAACTTTTAACTATCAGCAGCCTCAAAGATACATTCTTTGAAGAACTTAACTCATCTTTCAGTGAGCTGATGCTGAGTCAGCCTCCTAACAACTTCAGAGGTTGACTAATAAAAGAGGCTGCTACTATACAAAAAAGCGTCCTGATAAATCAGTTCAATTCAACCTTAAACGTTATCAGCGTCATGACTTATCAAGTTCAGGAGAGCATTGTTGTTTCATTAGTGTCCTAAAAGACACTTTAAAAATAATTTTGACTCGTGATAAAATATACGATAAATGCGAATAAAAACTCGGTAGATTTCAAATTAAATATATAGTATTAGATCATTTGAAATACCGTAAACATTAAATCAAAACATGCAGATTTAAAAAACACATGTAGATGATTTATGCATGGTTTTGAAAAATATTTTGAGCAATCGTTATTAGAGAAAGATATACCTTAAATACTTTGTGTATTTCTCATTTCTCATAACCGTTAAATCCAACTCTTCATTTTGAGATCTTCAATAAGAGCTTTGTGCTGAGTTGAATAACTTAAACGTTGATCGAGAGATGTAGACTTGAAGCTTGATCTAATCATTTGAGTGAAGTGATCTTGAAATCATGATGTGAACGTTGAAGTTCATTAGTTGAAACGATCGTGACCATTGGATATGAGCTTTGAGTTCCTTGATCGAGTCGTTCCTTGGCTTTTTGCTTTTCCTTTGGTGCAGAGATAAGTTCTTGATAAACGTTCATTAGCACCAAAAAGTACTTTGTTTGTGATCATCAAAATATACGTTACCACAGTATATAGGGACGAGCTAAGTGAAGAACCGCATAGGTTAACATATTTTACTCGTTATAGATGGGTTTACTTTCTAGCACATAAAAGTGATGTAGATGATATATTTGTAAAATTTTGCTCTTGTGTTGAAAATGAAAAGGGATACAAGATCGTTGTCATTAGATGTGATCAGGGTGGGGAGTTTGTAAAGAAAAATCTTGAAGACTTTTGCAACAAGCAAGGATACACCCATCACCTTTCAGCCCCCAAAACTTCTCAACATAATGGAGTTGTTGAAAGGAAAAACAGATCCCTTCAAGAAATGTGCAGAACAATGTTATGTGACTATGTCATGAATAAAGTGATGGTTAGGAAAAAATTAAATAAAACTCCATATGAACCTTGAAATGGTAGAACTCCTAAAATCGATCACTTAAAATTCTTTGGTTGTAAATGTTATATTTTAAACGATAAAGACAATCTTGATAAATTTGACCCTAAGTCTGACATTGGTATATTTTTAGGGTATGCATCTCACAGTAAAGCTTTTAGGGTATTCAAAAACTCTTCAAAAACTATAGAAGAATCAATACTTGTTAAATTTGATGAATCTGACCCTAGAATGGCTCTAGAAAAGAAAACAAAACACTTTAGAATAGATGATGATGATGATGAAATCATAACAAACAAATCGTTGATCTAATCTAGTGAGCCCCAGGTTGAACCACCCAAGAACACTAGGTTGGTTTTAGGTCACCCTTAATATCAGATCATAGGTGATCCAAACCTAGGTGTAGCAACTAGAGCTTCCCTTAGAGATTAAGGGCATGCAACCTTTGTTTTCCAGATTAAGCCTACTAAGATAGAAAAAGCTTTAACTAATGAAAACTGGAGTCTTGCTATGCAAGAAGAGTTGGGACACTTCACTAGAAACAAAATATGAGATCTTGTACCTAAACTAGAATACCAAATGGGTATTTAGGAACAAGAAAGATGAGAAAAGAATCATAGTCAGAAACAAAACAAGATTGGCAGCACAGGGCTACAATCAAGAAGAAAGAATTGACTATGAATAAGCTTTTGCTCCAGTAGCAAGATTAGAAGTAATTAGATTATTACTTGCTTATTCTTTCTATAACGGATTCATGTTATATCAAATGGATGCCAAAAGTGCTTTCTTGAATAGATTTAGAAATCAAGAGGTTTATGTGAAGCAACCACCCGGTTTTGAGGACAATTTCAAACCTGATCATGTTTATAGACTAAGAAAAGCTTTATATAGTTTGAAACAGGCTCTTAGAGCGTGGTATGATAGGCTTAGCACAGTCCTCTTGGATCATAACTTCAAGAAAGGAACCCCAGATCCAACTTTATTCATTAAATGCAAAGATAATGATATGCTTCTAGTACAAATCTTTGTTGACGACCTTTTCTCTGGTGTTTCAAACAAGACATTGTGTGATGAGTTCTTGATAAGTTGAATTTTGGTTAGTGATTTGCATGTTAATTTGTTAGACTTTTAGGTGTATTTGCTTAGTTTTCAAGTGTTTTTGCATGGTTAGTATACATAGTTATTTCATGTTCATTTTGTTGTTTAGATGAGGTTTTAGAGGTTTGTTTTAGGTGTTTTCATTAATTAGATGCATTAGATTAGTTTAGGAGAATAATCATGATTTTAGGAATTTTTCCATAAATAAATAGTATCTCTTTCATAAGCATAAATTTCACATTTTACATGTTAATACATACATTCATATAGAACTTTGCTTCTTGATTAGTATAGATTACTTACTTGTTTTTTTACTTTGTTTTGTAGGTAAATAAAGAGCTTTAAAGTGGGTTTAAACAAAGCTCAAATGGTGATGAAAAGAGGCTAAAAACATGTTAAAACAAAGTGCAAGAAGTGACCAAATGCCAAGAAAAAGCACAAAAGAGAAATGCAAGAAGAATTGATGGTCGAGACTGGGTGCGGCGGCGCCGGTGAACCTAGAAGTATGGAAATGTGCAATTTTGCACGATTTTGGTTGTCCATTTTGGTCTTTTGACCCACTACTGTGTATAACTCATTTTAGGGTTTGATTTTGGGGATATCTCTAATTCTATCAAACTTTAGAAGATAACAATTAGGGTTAGAGAAAGAGGAGAGAAAAATGAGGAAGAGAAGAGAGAAGAAGAAGAAGGAATTGCAGGTTGGAAAAGAAGAAGAAGAAGGAGATCTCACTCTTGAAGGGGGGTTTTCTAATTTCTTTCCTAATTCAATTTGTTTCAATGATTTCCTATTTGAATCTCTATCTTGTATCCATGGATTGAAATAGATAATCTAGAGTTTTGATTTAGCTATGTTTGATCTTGTGATTAAGTCATTGTTTATGTGTTTTTGAGCTATCTTTTGGGTTTATTTAGGATTCTCCATGTTTAATGCTTTCAAATTCTTGATCACTCTTTGAATGAACATAGATTTGGTTTCTTACACTTGAGAGAGGTGCTATCGAATTGGACCAAGGGATTTGTAAACTAGGTTAGTAGTATCGAGTCGAGAGACCTACGAACACCTTTGAAATCATTTAAAATGAATCATAGATTTTAATGAGTTCTTAATCTATTGGTTGGCGCTCGAGAAAGGGAATCGATAACTTAAGGATAAATGTTCAAATTGACGCTTAAGAGACGTATTTGGATTGGTCAGGATTCATGATTTATAAATTCAAGAAATTAATTCATCAACATAATTATTAGAAATAGAGACAACATAGTGAGATCTAAACTCTAGAACTATAAATTCATTTATTTCTCTCCAATTTTCATTTAATTGGCATTGTTTCGTTTGATTTTGTTTATTTTACATCTCTACAATTAAATCATCTCTTTTTATCGCCTAGATAAAACCAATAATCATTGTACTTTTGGGCATTTTTAACTGTGAAATTAACCTTCCCTGACAAGTGAGTTTGAAATGAACATGATGGGAGAATTAAACTACTTCCTTGGTTTACAAATTAAGCAAATGAAAAATGGAAGATTCTTAAACCAATCGAAGAATGCAAGGGACATGATTAAAAAGTTCAAATTCGAGAATTTGAAAACTATTGATACTCCTTGCAATTCATCCATCAAAATGGATAAGGATGAAAAAGGTAAACCAATCGACCCTAAGCTATATCAAGGAAAGATCAGAAGTTTGTTGTATCTAATGGCGAGCAGACCTGATATTTTTGTTTGGCATTTGTCTATGTGCTAGATTCAAATCTGATCTTAAAGAGTCTCATCTAAAGTGTGTTAAACGAATATTTCGATATATAAGTTGCATACTAGATATGGGTATCTGGAATGCTAAAGGAACTTTTTTCGATTTCAAGAGCTTTGTTGATTCTGACTATGTCGGAAGTTTAACAATTCGAAAAGTACCTCAGAATTTTGTCACTTTATGGGGGATTCACTCGTTTCTTGGATTAGCAAGAAACAAAATTCAGTGTCATTATCCACATCAGAAGCTCAATATGTTGCAACCGGAAGTTGTTGTACTCAAGTGTTATATATTAAACAACAACTTTCAGATTATCAAATAAATATTCCATGTGCGAATATTTATTGTGATAATACAAGTGCTATAAATATTTCCAAAAATCATGTAATGCACTCTCGAACGAAACACATTAAAATTCGATATCATTTTCTTCGAGATCATGTGCAACGTCGAGATGTCAAATTAATCCATATTGGAACTAAAGATCAGTTTGCTAATATCTTTATTAAGCCTTTGGCTAAAGATGAATTTTCACATATAAGGCGAGAATTGGGCATGTTTGACTTTCCAAACTTTCCAAGTGTTTAATTGATTATCCATCTCTCCACCATCTCCGAGCCATGATTTAGTTATCCACTCCAGCTCCATCTCTACTACCTCATCTGCTACTACCGTTGTCGTACCTGATGCAGATGTTGGTACTACCCCTACAGAGGATGATGCCCCAACTTCACTAGCTAACGACATATTTGTTGGGCTAGGATCTCTTGATCCACGATTGTCACCTCCATCCTAGGCACACCCTTTTTTTGATGTTTTAAAAGGGGGAGAGATTAGTATGATTGGTCTGATTGACTAGATCATTCTGTGCACATACCTAGGGGGAGAGTTTATACACTCAGGGGGAGTGTTTGGAGTTTGGACATACATTTTGGAGATGTTTTGTATTTTCTATTTACACTTTTGTACTCCTTGTGTACTTGTGTTATTTGTGCTTTATTTTTTTATGTACACATCTATGATAATCACATGTATACGTTTGATTTGACTATATTGATATACATGTACATTTTGTTCTTATTGATCATATTTTGAGAATGCTTTTATTGGTATCTGATTGATTATTCTCCACATGGTATTGAATGTTAAAATCGTTTATTAAGTGGTATTTTCTTAAAAGCGGCGTGATATAATTTAATCACTTAACTCATTAGTTCACTTGAGAAATCATGCTTCTTGCTTCAATCAAGCTAATAGTGAATTTGTTTGAAATCATCAAAAAGGGGGAGATTGTTGATGTAACTACTCTCACCCGATTTTGTTTTGATGATTACAAACAATATACTTGTGATAACTAATCTCATTGATGTAGTTGTTTCAGTGGTAACTAGATATATCAATTGGATTCAACTGCACTGTCAAAGCATGTGGAAGGAACAACACCTTACGAAGATTCAAGAGCTTAATGGTTGTATTTCTTATTCAGAATCTTAGTGTTGTAGGGTAACATTTACGTGTTCCAACCACACATGATTTGCATCTTTTAAAAAATCATACATATAGTTTATCATTCTCATGCATATACTTTATTATATAATTAATCATGCATGCACACACATTAATTTGTTAATTATGCTATCAATTAGTTAAATTTTTTTATCATGCACATATTGATCAATGATTATCATGCATTTATTTTATCAACTTTGCATGGTTTATCATTTCACGTGTATTGTTCTTATTGCTTTGATCATTGGTTTAATCGATCGAATTTCTCGTGTTTAACTTTGTTAATTGTACTCCAATCTTGTCAAAATTTGTTTTTAAATGTTAAGCTATGTTTTTGACAATGTCTTAAACCTATTATGATAAAAAAAATTGAGTTTCTATCACTTCTCAGTGAATGAACGTGCTCCTCTAGGAAGGAACGCGCTCCTAAGCATTTTTTTGAGACTCGGTATTTTTTAATTAGGGTTAAAGGAACGCTCTCCTTGTAAGAGGAACACGCTCCTGTGGTTTTTTCCGAGACTTAGAATTTTTCTAATCAGGGAAAAGGAACGTTCTCCTTTAAGAAGGAACGCGGTCATGTTGCCAAGGGAAAAATAAGAAAAACTTGAAGAGTTAGTTGTTCTTGTTGAAGAAACCCGTTCCTATGCCCAACGGAAATATTGAGAAATGCTCTCCTTATATAAGGAATGCGCTCCTTGAATGGAGGAAAATCTGAGATTTTTCATATTTCAAACCAGAAAAGCGAGCCTGTATTAAGGAACGCGATCTTGTGCCTCGGTGTGGTGTTTACCTATAAATACCACACTTGCTCATTGGAAGAACAACTTTTGCAAAACTTAGAGAACTTGTGCATTTTTCGTCTCAGTCTTTTTAAAATCCAACAATAAGTTCTTGAATGATTTAAATCTTCTTTCAAGGCAAAAGTTCAACAACATTTAATCTATTAATTCATACTTTTGAAAATTTCTCCATATCTTTCAAAACTTTGAGAAACTTGGGAGTTTCTTTTGTGCAAGTGTTCAAGACGTTTTAAGTGCTTTTTACATCTTCTATTGAGTCTTGATCGTAATTTCTTTCATCCAACATCATACAAGAAGAAACTTAGAGCTTCAACCTTACCTAGTGGGGGTATCCATTTCTATATCTAGATTCTTGTGATTTTGGTTTATGCAAATCAATTTTTTGCTTATATTATCATCTTTAAAACTGATTTTGTGTTGAGTTGTGTTTGTGAAACCCTATATTGATCTTCATAACAAAATACCTTGTTTAGTGGTTTCATAAATAGTTTGTGATATCGATTCATGTGTTAACGTTATATTATATTGAATAGAAGTTTTAAATCAATACTTGATTTGTTTGATTCTTGATCTTAATCACATATTCATTTAAAATCTTCAAATTTTGATCAACATAGTATATTGATTCTCGTGCTTTAAACTTATCATTGTTTAGAATCAATATCTTGAAAGTTGTTGTTGGCCCAGTTATGTCCAAAAAGGGGGGTTGAATTGGACACTTAGCAGATTTTAACCTTTCTTAATAATATGCGGAATATTGAAAGCAGATTAAACAAAGTATAGCAAATGAATATGATAAATGAAAATAGACAAGGCAATTAAGATTTATAGTGGTTTGACCTCGCATACATTCACTACCTAACCTCCTTAGTTAGGATTTGTTCAAACTCTACTATGGACGTTCTTACGGGTGAAGATCAAAATGGTACACTTTCTCAACTTATAGGTGTGAGAACTATCGTTTCTCAACTAACGGGTGTGAGATGACCCTTTCTCAACTTTGAGGTGTGAGATGACGTTACAACTTCGAGCAACACTTATTCTTGCCCAGTGACTAACTAGTCACTGCAAATTGAATACAAGATGAGATATGATTCCCTTTACTTAGAATCAAAGTAATACTTAGAAAGCTTTGGATTGAACCTTCTGTGACCACAGATTTAGCAAAATATGTATGATGAAGTTTGGCTGAAAACAGGTTCAGGTTCAAAGAGCTTTTGTCTTCTTCAATGGATTATCAGTCAATCCAAAAGACTTGAAGCTTTTCTTTCAAAATGATCGTAAGCTCAAGCACAAATGAAAAAAGACTAACTTTCAAAGAGTTTTTTCTCATGTGAAAACTGTTAATATGTTTCTAAATGAATATCAATTTTCGTATATGATTAGTGGTTTTTCGGCTATAAGGCAACATGTATATATAGAAATAACAGAGGCACAATGGACTTGATGAATTTTGGCGCTCTAGGTTATTTCAAATACAACGCCTACATTATTTCTTGAAATGGATTGATTCAGCTTTGTGCATATTACTGCAATAGCACCTTAATCATATGATCCTTTCACGAAAAAGGAATGTTCTGACACAATTTTAAAACATCCAAAATGTTCTGAAAAAGTTGTTGTACGATTCTGTAAAGTTTTGAAAAGTATTAGTACGGTTCAGAAGAAGTTAACAGACATAATGCCATTGTCATAACAGTAACATTTGTTGAATTAGCGTCCTGACGCATAATATCAACTTTGTCGTTTTGTTCCTTAAGGGCGCTCATTATGTATTAGCGTCCTGCTGAATTGTGAAGTGAAGGCGCTACTAAGTCATAAGCGTCTTAACTTACTTTGACGATTAAAATACTCAAATCATGAGGGTGCTACTTCAACAGTTAGCGTCTTGCTGAACAGTGAAGTGAAGGCGCTACTAAATCGTAAGCGTCTTAACTTACTTTGACGATTAAAATACTCAAATCATGAGGGTGCTACTTCAACAGTTAGCGTCCTGCTTTGTTTTAAAAACATATAAACGCACAAGGGCGTTACTCACAAGTAAGCGCCCTACTTTGTTTTAAAGCAAACTTAAAAGGTATTAAGTTCGCTGATGGATAGTAAGCATCCTAAAAGTTATCAAGTCGATTCTAAAGATGAGGGCGCTCCTACATAAGTAGCGTCCTAATAGTTTATTCAACTTATAACTATCCGCGTCCTTAAAGATAGAAATCATTTAAATGCAAAGAGAACTTTCAGCGAGCTGAAACTAAGTCAGCGTCTTGACATTCTCAAAGGTTGACAAAGCAAGGTCGCTACTTAAAACATACAGTCATGCATAATGCTGAATCAAATGGCATAGAAGGTTCTACAACCTATCACAATCTAATCATACTACCGAACATCTTCAAATGGTAATGGTCTTTTGTAATCTTGATTTATTGTTGACTTGATTAAGTCAACCGGGACATTACAATATTTTGTGCGGCACATAATCATGCCTGTAAGTTGGTTGCAAGTGTGACTTTCTAGTCAAGCCCTGGCGTAGGTTAGTGTTTGTGGCTTTTCAAACAAAGCCCTTGTATCGGTTAGAATGTAAACGACTTCTATTCACTCCTGTAAGTGATTAGCCAATAGTGTATTGGAAAATTATGATCGTGGTGATTGGGTAGTGGACGTAGGTTCAAGTGCAAACGTGTTCCAGCTAGGTTGACAAAAATTAGTGTTTTTGTCTTGGGTCTCGTGAAACGCATGCTAGCAAAGTGAAACGCGTTTCAGCCAGTATATGGGAATATGCTGGTTTCTCTCGAGTGTCCTGAAACACACTCCAGGTTTTTAAAATGCACTCCAACATGTTTTTTCCATATTTGCTCATTTTTGAGTTTTTAAGCTTAAGCAACCAATGTGGGCCATTGATTTCACTAATGCAATATTAAAACTTCTAATCGTAGCCATTCATAATAGGTTTAGGGTTATGAGACAAGTTTTATTATAAAAACAATCATTAACTCTTGTTTCTATATCAAGAACTTTTCTTCTCTTTCTCTGAAGTTATTTTCTCTGCACCTAGAGTCAGCCTCCATTTAAGATTTGAAAATACTTGTTGGATGCACTGAGATTCTGGTATTTCTTACTTTACAAAAGTTGTTCATCATCTTGAGTCTTATTACATATCTCATTTCTGGTTTGTTTTGAGGTAATATCATTTCGATTTCTCGATTTAATGTTGTGTATGTTTTCCATTACTATAGTGGCTGAGAAATACTGCAAGAAATCATTTCAAGTTGTAGTTTACTTTTCTCTTGGAGACTCTTGTTCCCTTGTTGAGCAAATTTCCTGTTGATAAACCAATGTATCATTGAAATCTAGCAAGTGTGCTAGTTGGGAAGAATCTCCGGTGGAGAATCAATGTTTGTATCCGATTTGATCCTCAACTGTGACGTAGGATCAGTTTGGTGAAGAGTTCTAGAAAACCCAGTCGGGGAGACTAGGTAGTGGAGGTAGATTTATTGGGAAGCCGAACCACTATATATCGCTATGAATCGTCTATTTTGTTGCTTTATTTATATTCCTATGTTATTAACTATTCACGTATTTCAAATATTTGAAAAAGATCCTGATCAAAAAGTCTAACACCCAATTCACCCTCCTTGGGAGTCCTTCTAGGGGAGCCAAATCACTCTAAATCTCTGTGTCCATTTATCTTTCCTGCATTTGTTTATTTTGATTGTTACCTACTGCATACTTTATCTGTTTAATTATATTAACCGAAAGGTAACGCGAAAATTCACCAAGTCCAATTCACCCCCCCTTTTGGACTATAATACTGGGCCAACAATTATCTTGATTTATGTTTTGATAGTAAAATCACTTCATTTGTATCATTTTGAAGTTGAGTAAATTATATTTATTCTTTGCTTTAAAAAAATCAATCGTATTTAAAGGCCAAATGGATTTCATATTTAGTCAAAAGTTTGACTTTTCATCCAAAATGAGTTTAACACTTGTTCATTTTTCAATTTGATCAAATCCAGTGTTGTCAAGTGTTTTTAGACTTGTTTGACCGAGAAAACTTTGTTTTATCACAAAATTATTTAAGAAAAACAAGTTTATGTTTCTGTTAGAAAAAGAATCGCATTTCCTATATGAGAAACGAATTTTCTGTTTGATCTTGGTGAATTTCTCACTGAGTCAGATAGAAATGCGTGTCATGTGGAGAAACATGTTTCCTATTTGGACTTCGTGAATTTTTTTACTAAAACAAGAACGTGTTTCATGAAAGGAAATGTGTTTCCTCAAGAATTCCAAAATATTGCTCTCTGGAATGCATACAGAAACACATTTCCTACTTTTTGGTAGTTTCTAGGAATTCAAACAGAAATGTGTTTCCTTTATAGCAACGCGTTTCCGCTAAGAAAACAGAGAGATGTTTTCATACACATTTAGAACAGAAACGTGGTTCCTACTTTTTTTCATGTTTTTGTATAAATATGTGCCTTAGCTCATTTTGAGCAACTTTTTGCAAAATCTTTGAAAGAAAGAAACTTGTGCAAAATTTAGTTTTCCACATCTTTTCATTAGGAAAGCAAGTGTCAAAGGAATTTTTGAATAGATTTTGATTCTCCATCTTTGACAAGAAAAACTTTAAAGTTCTTCAAGTCTATCAAGCATCTTCAACAAGCTTCTCAAAGTTAGATATTTGTGTTTTTCAAATCATTTTGAAGAAATCTCCAACACTTCATATCTTCACTTTCTAAAAGATTATCATTGACAAGAGATTTCAAGTGATCGAGAAAAGGTTTTGGATTGTGCACTTCATCTTCATCTTCTTTCATTCAAAACCCAAGGAATATCTTCCTTTCTTCAGCTTGTGCATCATTTCATATCTTTTGGCTATACACACTTGGAAGGTATTCTATCACACTCCAAAATTTCCCACGTTTTCTCCAACAAAAACTACCAAACGATGTAGGATTCATACTATTAAATCATTATTATAGTATTATTAATATATATAATATTAACATCACATATGAAACATAATGTTAATATTATAAAAGATATATATATATATATATTTATATATATATATATATATATATATATAATATAGATATACTACCTCAGTTAGATAATACATCATTATCTAGCACAAATGACATCATGTAACGGTAGTTGCATGAACACTCAACACAACATGAAATTAGAACCTTCAGTAGGGAACCTTCGAATCGAGACCAAGAATACCCAAATAGGATATTCACAAAAACACGTGCATTTGTTCAATGAAGTACCCAAGTGAGCATGAACTAGATTCAAATCACACTGTTGCACTATGTTTAATGGAAAGCACGGAGGTAAAATCTGAATCTGTCGATGAAGTCAATGCTTTTGATATTCATAAGCATAATCTTCAGTTAAAACTCAGTAAATAAGTTAGGAGAAATGAAAATCTCAAACATAGTCTTGAGGAAGCTCTTGAAGAAATAGAGTTTCAACAAGATGAGCTAGATGAACTGTCCCTAGATAAGGAACAACTTAAGAAAGTTGTTGAGAAACTAAAAAATGAAAATGAAATACTTAGAAAGTAAAAGGAAGACTTGAACTGAACTGTGATCAAGTTCACCAATGGTCAAAAATTATTTGACATGATGTTGGGATCACAAAGATGTGCATTTGATAAAGATGGCTTAGGTTACACACACGTGTCAAAGCAAAAGGAGTATAACACTTTATTGACCAAAAGACCAAAATGCTATAAGTTTCATAGGGATGGTCATACCATGCTTAGATGTAATGTTTTAAATGGAAAAAACAAGAAATATGAATGGATTGAAAAGACTATTCTTACTGATGCCAACATGCATGGACCCAAAGTAGCGTGTGTACCAAGGTCAAAAGTATTTTATGTCATGTAGATGAACAAAAATGAAGAACTATGGTATCTAGACAGCGGCTGCTCAAGGCACATGACTGGAGATAAATCTAAATTTTTGAGCCTTGAAAAGGAGAAAAGAGGACAAGTCATCTTCGGAGACAACAACAAAGGTGATATTGAAAGCATTGGAATCATTGGTAACAATTTTCTATCCATATGTGTTGTACTTTATGTCAAAGGGTTGAAACATAATCTCTTAAGAATAAGTCAATTATGTGATAAGGGTCATGACATTTCATTTGAAGCAAATAAGTGCATTGTTAAACATATAGATAAAACTGTTGCATTCATGGCATCTAGACATAAGAATGTTTATTGTACAAATCTTAATGACATGGAGAAACAAAATGTAACATGTTTAAGTTTTATTTCGTGTGATAATGCATGGCTTTGGCATAGGAGACTTGTTCATGTTAGTATGGATAACATATCTAGAACTGTTAAACATGATCTTGCCAAGCGCATTCCAAAGGGAATTTACTAAAAAGACAAGGTATGTGAACAATGTCAACTAGGCAAGCATACACGATCATCATTTAAGAGCAAGAGGCATCAATCTACCTCTAGAGCTCTCAAACTGATTCATATGAATCTATTCGGACCAACCAAGACCCAAAGATTAGGTCATAAATCTTATGTATTTGTGATTTTTAATGACTTTACTAAATTTACTTGGGTATTTCTATTAGCTCATAAATCTGATGCATGTAGTTGAGAGGAAATATAAGACATTGTAAGAAATATGTAGAACAATGCTTAATGAGTATAACACTGCAAACCATTTTTGGGATGAAGCTATTAACACAGCCTGCTATGTAATGAACACAATCCTAATTAGGAAAGACTTGAATAAAACTCCATATGAACTATGAAAAGGTAGAGCACCCAACATCAGTTACTTTCTAGTATTTGGATGTAAGTGTTTTGTCCTAAATGATAAAGACAACATAGACAAGTTTGAACCTAAATCTGATATAGGAATATTTTTAAGATACTCTTCTCACAATAGAGCCTATAGAGTTTACAACAAATCTACTCAAATTGTAAAATAATCAATTCATATAAATTTTGATGGAAGTGAATGTAAGAAAATTCTTGAGGATGAAGTTAAAAAATTAAATTTTGATGATGATGATCCCAAGACAACTAAGATCATAGATCTTGAGACTGAAAAGCCTTTAGAAACATCTAAAAACTCTAGATTGCTTCAAGGCCTATCCAAAGATCAAATATTAAGAGATCCACAAAAGGGTGTATCCACTAGAGCTTCAATTCAAAGAGATCAAGAGCTTGTTGCTTTTGTATCGCAATTTGAACCAATCAAAGTGGAAGATACACTGAAAGATGAAAACTAGATTCTTGCTATGAAAGAAGAGCTAGGACACTTTGTGAGAAATAAAGTATGGGAATTAGTTCGTAGACCATTTCATCAATCAGTTATAGGAACCAAATGGATCGTTAGAAACAAAAAGAATGAACAAGATATCATTGTTCTAAATAAGGCTAGATTGGTTGCACAAGGGTACAACCAAGAAGAAGGCATTGACTTTGAAGAAGCCTTTGCCCCAATAGCAAGATTAGAGGCAATAAGGATGCTACTTGCCTATTCTTGTTACAAGGATTTTCCCTTATACCAAATGGATGTAAAGAGTGGATTTCTAAATGGATACATCAATGAAGAAGTATATGTGGAACAACCCCTAGGGTTTGAGAATGCTCAAGACCCAGATTATGTTTTCAAACTCGTCAAAACCTTATATGGATTAAGACAAGCTCCAAGAGCTTGGTATGATAGATTGAGTTCGTTTCTTTTAGATCATAAATTTGAAAAAGGAAAACTTGATCCAACTTTGTTTATCAAACACCATAATGACAATATGCTTATTGTCCAAATATATGTGGACGATATGATTTTTGGTGCATCAAACAAAGAGTTGTGTATTGAGTTTTCAAAGCTAATGCAAAAAGAATTTGAAATGAGTATGATGGGAGAACTTACATACTTTCTCGGCTTGGAAATTAAGCAAATGCCAAAAGGCACCTTCATAATCCAATCAAAGTATACTAAGAAAATGGTTAAAATGTTTCAATTGATTAATTTGAAATCAATTGATACTCCCTGTAACTTAGTAATTAAGTTAGATAAAGATTAAAAAGGGAGACCTATTAATTCTAAACTTTATAGAAGTATGATTGGAAGTCTATTGTACCTAACAGCAAGTAGACATGGCATTATGTTCAGTGTCTATCTTTGTACAAGATTTCAATCAGAACCCAAAGAATCTAACTTAAAATGTGTCAAACAAATATTCAGATATATAAATAGCACAACAAACTTAGGAATTTGCTATTCCAAAGGTACTACATTTGACCTGAAACGTTACGTAGACTTCGACTACGCCGACAGTCTAATTGATTGGAAAAGTACCTCTGGATTTTGTCACTTACTTGGAAATTCTTTAATTTCTTCGTTATGCAAGAAGCAACACTCAATGATACTATCCACAGCTGAAGCAGAATATGTTGCAGCTGGAAGTTGCTGTTCTCTGGTCTTGTACATGAAAGAACAACTTTAGGATTATCAAATATTTGTTGAATGTGCTGAAATTTTGTGTGACAATACTAGTGTTATTAACATAACCAAAAATCATGTATAGCACTCTCGAACTAAACATATTCAAATAAGACATTACTTTTTATAGGATCATGTGCAAAATGGAGAAGTTACATTGTCTCACATTGGCACAAAGGAACAATTGGCTGATATATTCACTAAAGCCTTACTTAAAGACCAGTTTGTTCACATTAGGAGAGAGCTTGGTATGTTCTCTGAAACTGATCTATGATGTTTTAATGTTTACCGCTATCAAGGAGGAGAAGCAATTCATAATGCTTGACTCTTTTTGATGTTTTCAAAACGGGGAGAAGTAACATATTTAAAGCATCAGAAACTACTCATAAACTAAGGGGGAGAATAATTGTCTTAGTATATTCCTTGGTGCTAAACTCATATCTTATAAACAAGGAACATTAGTATCTATAATACATAACATTATCACTGCATTGCATGCATTATCTTAGCTTGTTTCAAAGCTTATAGTAATGTGTTTGAAATCATCAAAAAGGGGGAGATTGTTGAACCAATTATCCTCATGTCCCTTACAAGAGTATGTCTTTTATATGAACTTTATTTTGATGATTTCAATCTACATTCTGTTTATAATAATATTGTATGCATAACACATCTAATCTTTCATGAAGGTTTCAAAGATTCAATAATGCATTGTGAAAGTTCTACCAAGATCTATTTGAAGGCCATGATTGTTTGAAGACATATTTTAAAGGTTTAGAGTGTGTTTAGGTTGTAGAACATCTTTTATCAAATGATTCAGCAATATAGATGTCACACCCCGATTTTCAAAACTTAAATTTAAAGTAATAAGAATAAATATTTGATCTTATCAAGAAATTAGCAAAAAAAATATAACAAAAATCAAGGCGTAAATTGAATCCATCTACCTTAACCTCAAAATCTTTACACAGGTAGAAAAATTTAATAATACCATTTATATTCAAAATAAGATCACAAGTTAAGATAGATGAATACTCTTTCAATTTCTATGCCACGGACTATATATTCCCATTACACAAATTGAATATTGAGCCATGAGGGTACTTGCCCTTGTCCATCCATTATAGACACAACATTTTAAATATATTCATCAAGTAGAATTAACAAGTTCAAATCCAAGGCATAAACATATAAAATAACCCATGAAATCTTCAAGGACCATCATAATGTTACAAAAGTATTGATTTCTAATACAACCAATTTAATTGACATAATCAATTATTAAATAACTACTCAGTCCTACTAACATAACGTACTCAAGCCACTAACCCACCCCTACTACGGTGAGACACGTCACGAACTTGCGACTCTATTCTTTCATGTACCTGCATGTGAAAAATAGGGGTGAACTTGAAAGCCTAGTGGGTCATCCATAAACATTCACAATATTTTACTCTGATGTATACATGAGAACATATATACAAGTTTCAAACATTAACGTTGCACACATCAATTTGTTTGATAGTCGAGATTCAGTGTGTACCCTTAGGGGATTCGCCCAGGGTGACAATTACTCAAATATCTCAGGGGATCTGCCCCATCTCAAATCTAAGTACCCATCTCAATAACATTTGATAGTATTCATCTGAATGATCGTCCTTAAATGTGTATTATTATTCTTAATAATGTTCTTTAGTGAAAACATGCGATATATATGAAATCAACATCAAGCACATAATCATGTTTTCATCGGAATTGACAATCACAGCATATTCCACATGGTATTTCGTCACAATGACACGTTATAATCGACATGTATATTATTGCAACATGTAAATTTAACATTCAAGTCATCATGGTATGATCCTAACATCATGTCTCATAAGGCATCGTATCACATCATTCTCATATCATCATACACATCATATGATACAATCATCAATAATTACTAACTAAACACACATATAATTAACTATGTTCCTACACACATATCGAAGAAAATAAAGTGAAGAGTATGAATTTAGTAATGTAGTAAGTCAAATTTTTGGGCCATGTAGTCTCAGCAGAAGGGATATCCGTAGATCCAACAAAAGTTGAAGCAGTAATGAACTGGGAACAACCAAAATCAGTGACAAAAATCAGAAGCTTTTTGGGATTGGCTGGTTACTATAGAAGATTTATTCTAAATTTTTCGAGACTAGCTAAGCCTATGGCAAAGCTAACAAGGAAGGGTGCCAAATTTAGTTACGATGAGAAATGTGAGAATTTCTTTCAAGAGTTGAAGAGACGATTGACCACAGCCCCAATATTGATCATTCTTGCAAGCCGAGTCGGTTATGTCATTTACACTGATGCTTCTAAGAATGGTCTTGGTGTTGTTCTGATGCAAGAGGGTAAAGTGGTTGCTTATGCTTCTAGGCAATTGAAGACTCATGAACAGAATTACCCGACTCATGATTTAGAATTGGCTGCTATTGTATTTTCCTTGAAGATATGGATACACTATCTTTATGGAGAAAAATTTGATCTATACTCTAGTCATAAGAGTTTGAAGTACATCTATAGGCAAATGGAGTTAAATTTGAGGCAAAAAAAATGGATGGAATTGCTGAAAGATTATGATTTTCAGCTGCATTATCACCCAGGGAAAGCCAATGTAGTTGCAGATGCTTTAAGTCAAAAATCTTATAAGAGCAATGTAGAAAAAACTCAGATGTACCAGTTGATTAAAGAATATGATTTGGGTGTACAGAAAGGTGAAAACCAGATTTTTTTATATAATATGAGTTGCAAGCCATACCCACTACATTAAATTAAGGAAGGTCAAACTCAGGATAAAAAATTGATAAAATGGGTGGCAGGTGCAAGAGCCAATAATGGACATGCAGATTTTAGGATCGATTCAGAGGGGTTATTAAGGTTCAGAGATTGAATTTGTGTACCCAGAATTGAGGAAATTAAAAAAATATTATTTAATGAGACACATCAGACTAAATACACTTTACATCCTGATGGGGATAAGATGTACCAGAATTTGAAGAAAAACTACTGGTGGAAAGGTGTGATGATAGATGTGGCCAAATATGTGTCTAAATGCCTTACATGTCAGCAAGTTATGGTCGAGCATAAAAGATCTTCTGGATTGCTACAACCTTTTGAAATCCTTGAATGGAAATGGGATAACATAGCAGTGGATTTCATGGGAGCTCTTCCTAGAAATCAGAAAGGTGAGGATAAGGTTTAGGTAATTGTGGATCGACTTACTAAAGTTGCACACTTCTTACCTATTAAATCCACAGATCCAGTTAGTAAACTGGGTGAGTTATATGTTAAAGAGATTGTGAAGCTACATGAAGGACCCAAATTGATAGTGTCAGATAGAGATTCCTTATTCACATCTCAGTTCTAGCAGAGCTTGCAGCTGGAATTGGGATCCAAATTAACCATGAGCACCGCTTATCGTCCTCAGGCAGATGGTCAATCTGAAAGGGCTATTCAAATCTTAGAAGACATGTTGAGAGCTTGTGTACTAGATTTCAAGGGAAATTGGAGTAAATACTTGCACCTAGCAGAGTTTTCTTATAACAGTAGTTACCAGGCAAGTATACAAATGGCTCCATATGAAGCCCTATATGGACAACCATATAGGTCACCACTGTGTTGGGCTGATTGGGAAGATTAGGTACTTATAGGACCTGATATGATAAATGAGATTAAAGAAAAAGTGAAGTTGATCCAGAAAAGGCTAGTTACTGCACAGAGCAGGCAGAAGAGCTACACAGATAAGATGCGCTGACCTTTAGAGTTCCAAAAAGGTGACATGGTATTTCTGAAAATAAGCCCATAAAAGGCATCATGAGGTTTGGTAAGAAACGAAAATTATCGCCTCGATTCATCGGTCCGTTCAAGATCAGTGATCGAATTGGGGAGAATGCTTTCAAACTAGACTTGCCAACTAGTTTATCAACCATCCACAACGTGTTCCATGTTTTGATGTTGCGAAAATATGAACCAGACCCTTCCCACACCATTGATTGGAAAGAAGTAAAAGTACAAGCTGATGCCACCTATGAAGAAGGACCTTTAAATATCCTAGATTGGAAAGTTCATAGTTTGAGGAATAAAGTCATTCCATTAGTTAAGGTGTTGTGGAAGCATCACGGAGTTGAAGAAGCCACTTGGGAACTCGAAAGTGAAATGAAGACCAAATATGGAGACTTATTTAAAAGAACGCTCTAGGTAATTAATAATACCCCATTCCATGCGCTCAATATCAATCTTTTCTTTAGACACACCAAAAGATTCGTAGTTTTGATAGACTGCTAATAGAATATTTTCAACATCTTAGGTTTCGAGCTGAAACTGGTCAACCTTGGAGAAAGTTAAGCATCATCAAGTAAGTAAGCTTAAAATTTAATTTTGAAGACGAAATTTCTTTTAAGGGGGGTAGGATGTAATACCCCAAAAATTTCAAGGGTATTTACGTAATTTTAATCTGAGGGGTATTTTCGTAATTCTGCACATCTAATTGAAATGAAACCATGTGTTACATGCGTTAGGTCTGAAACACTACAAAATGTATTCGTAAGTGAATCGTGTCGAGAACGAGTGAAAACGAACTTCCATTGAGGGCGAACGCGTACAATAACGACACAAACATTTCTTAGCTAAATTAAATGGGAACATGATCAAACAACCTTGTTCTAAAAATTCGATGTAACGGATGAGTTCGTAATGTCGAAAAACCCTTAGAAACCTAATTTCATAAATTTTGGTCGTCTGTTATCAAAAAGTGAGAAAAAATCACGTGGAAATATCCATGCATACAAGACGATCTATTAATGGACAATGATTTGTCACATGACTTGATGAATTGTTTCAGATGTTGGGTCCACGATAGATGGACAAGGGTAAAGACCCTCACAATTCAATATGAAAATTTGTATAGTGGAAGTATATGGTCCTTGGCGTGGAAATGAAAGGGTATTCGTTTATCTTAACCAGTAAGTTGGTTAGAAGTATACAAAATCATATTTTTGCAAAATTTACTATCTATATAATGGTTTTGGGTTAAGATAGATGAATACGATTCACATCTCGATTTTCAGTGATCTTTCTCGATAAAATTAAAATATTCATTATCTTACTTGAAATTTAAGTTTTGAAAATCGGGGTGTGACAATGCATGATGACATGGTTTAGACGAGTTGATTTTTGATCATTTACATTGAATTTTCTATGATTAATTTGATCCAAAAATACCAAGACTTTAATTGCATTTATCAAGTTTTAAATGGAAAACCCAAATTGTTTTTAAGTGTCAATCGGGACGTTAATATATCTTTCAAGACACTAATGTCTCAATCGACCCCTCCTGGACTTGGTAAGTCAGAACGCTGATGATGCATTAGGATGCTAATAGAGTTCAAGGTTGAAACATTCATATCCATCAAGACTCTTACTGATAAGTTGAGTTTTAGTAGTTAGTTTGCATGTTAATTTGATAGAATTTTAGGTGCATTTGCTTAGTTTTTAGATGTTTTTGCATGATTAGTATACTTAGTTGTTTTGAGATGCATTTAGGCTTTTTCTTAGGTTTTTATCAAGAATAAATGACATTTTGATACATGTTAATATCATAGAAGTCATATACTTTGAGTGCCTTTCATTTTAGTTAATACTTTGATTAATTGCATAGAATTTACAATTGTTTATACTTTGTTTTGCAAGTAAATAAAGAGCATAAAAATGGGTTTAAACAAGGTTCAAATAGTGTTCAAAAGAAGTCAAGAACATGTGCAAAATATGTGCAAGAAGCGTGCCAAAAGAAGGGAAAATCGACTAAGTCCATAAATCACAAATTACCCGAGACTGGGTGTCGCGACGCCCAGATGCAGAAATGAAGTGGTGGTGAACAGTGTGTGGGCACCGTGGCTCCAGTGAACCCATAAACGAGGATTTTTGCATTTTTGTGCTAATTATGTTTCCCTTCTTGGTCTTTTGACCCATTAATGTATATAACTCATTTTAAGGTTTTTTAAGGGGCATATCTTTCATTCTATTACATTTTAGAAGATAGCAATTAGGTTTAGAGAAATAGGGAAGATATAGGAGCAAGAGAAGAGACAAGAAGAAAAAGGAGTAGTAGGTTGGAGAAGAAGAAGAAGAAGGAGATCTCAATCTTGAAGGGGGTTTTTCTAATTTCTTTCCTATTTCAATTTGTTTTAATGATTTCCTATTTGAATCCCTATCTTGTATCCATGGATTGGTTTATGAACTAAATAGATAATCTAGAGTTTTGATTTAGCTAAATTTTTTTAAAAAAAAATATTGTTTTTCTCTTTTTTTGATTTTTCTTTTATTTGATTTTTTTTATTTGTTTCTTTTGTAGAAATGGCGTACAATTACAACCACTTCACTTTCAAAGATGATTTTGTGCGAGTTGATCCAAATACAACATTTTCGGCATCAATGATCCACCTTCAACATCAAATGGAACGCCTTCAACATCAACTGGACAATATTATTGCTGCAAGATCTCAACACACTATGGACGGTATGGGAGCTGCAACCATGAGAGATTTTGGAATGTATTCAAGTGTGGAGCAAGTTCCATATGGTCAACAATGGGATTATAATTGTATGGGTAACCCTTTACCCTATCAATACCATTTAGGTATTTATGACCATGAAAACTACTTCTACAATTACTCATGGAATGGGTTGCAACCTCTACCGAGCATGTACAACCATGTGGAGAAGAAACCATCTTTGGAGGAGGCATTGAGTTCTTTCATGAGTTGGAGACTTCAAGAAGAACTACTTGCTTCAAACAACAAAGAAGAGATGTTAAAGGGAAAAAAAATTTATGCCAAGACATGACACCACCACCACCAAGTGAGTTGGCTATCCTTGAAGAAATACAAAGATATAAGGCTTTGAAAAGATAAGAAATGAATACTCAACAGGTGGATGTGCTCGAGTGTGATGATCAAGAGGTGCCTATGGATATACAATCGGGTGATCTTATGATGTCATATGTTGAAGAGGTGCCTACCAAGGTGGAAGAGTGCTTGGATGTGAAGGACTATAATTTTGACTTTGAGGATCTGTTTGCTCAAGGGCTACAAGTTGAAGTTGTAGTGGTTAATGATAAAATCCATTTAGAGGTACTTGAAGGTCAATGCCTAAAAGTTTGGAAAGCACCAACTGAATATTTCGATGACATTCCTCCGTTAAATGGGAGTGATGCTTCATCGGACTTTGTGTTCCCACCGGCGGATCAATCATTTCAATTTTTGTGGGAGAAATGCACAAGTCCGATGATTCGGTCATCAAATCTGAACAATGAGGAAGACGGGAGCATGCTCAAAATAATAAGGAAACATACGCGATTCAAATAAGAAGAGAAAATCTAGCTAAGGACTATAAAGAAGCGCTTGTTGGCAGGCAACCCAACCGGTTTTTAGTTTTTATGTTTTGTTTTATTTTTAGTCGTTGTAATATAGATTTTGAAGTTTTGTTTTTCACTAATGATATTCATTTTTGTCCCTTCTCAGGTTTCAATTCAAGTTTGGGGGTCCTCATAGATGCCAACAACAAGAGCCATTATGGAGCGCTACACATATGGGTTAGGGGAGTCTCATTACTTTTCCTTTTATCATGCTTTTATATGTGGATGTTTTTGCATTGAGGACAATGCATACTTTAAGTTGGAGGAGAGTTTGAGCTTTTTGGTGTCTTTAGTGAAAATTTATGAAAATTTAAATTTTTGAGTTTTGATCATGAATAATCCAGATTTCCTTATGAACTTTGATTTGATTTGATTTGATCTTGTATGGATGGTCTATGAAGAGATTAGCATTGGGTTTCGAACATGACCTTTAAAAAATTAGAAAGTACTCTTAAGTCTATGTGCTTGATCTAATTTGCCATATTTATTGGATATTTTTGTTGCCTTATGAGTATAAAATTATGATTATGATCATGAGTTCCACTTGCTATTTAAATTGAGATTTTGCAAGATTAAGATTTGGCAAAAATTAGAAAGTACTCTTAACTCTAGAACTTGCATGATCTCTTCTTAAGGCGAAATCCTAGGAATCACACCATGAGAGATATGATTTAGGCCATTTTTGGACAGTTTGAGATATAAAACCCACCTAGTTGTGTATTACCCCTAGTTACCCTATTTTGAGCTTTATATACTGTTCTTTGTCACCTAAATTGATTAGCCAAGGCCTTTGATTGATATTCTCCTATTTTTCACCCTTGCACCTTTAACTCTTTGAAGTAGATGAATTATAATGGGTTGGGTCGTTTTCATGGGAATTTATGTGTAAATGTGCTATGGAATAAGAATGTATGTGAAGGTGATGAGAAAAGATTCAAAATGGTTCAAAATATGTGAAAAAGAAGAAAAAGAAAGATGATGAAGAAAAATAATGAAAAGAAAAAGTATAGTTCTTCATCAATGAGTGAATTGAATAAGTTTGGGAGAATGTAAAGGGTGATGTGATGATTCATTTTGTAAGAATGTTTAAAGGTGCTACATATAAAAGATGTTTTGGGCGTATTGAGCTTCATTTTATCCATGTTATCAAACCCTTAACCTTAGCCTTACATTGCAAACTCACAAAGTCCTATTGATCTGAATTGGTGTGAGTCCTACATTAGTGGAGAGAAGTGTGAAAAGCAAGCATATGAAGTTCATGTTTTGTTTTGTTGAGATTATATTTTTATCTTGCTTGCATTGATCTATATGATTTATGAGTGGTCATATGAATGATTTTTATGCTTGGTTGTCAATGAGGATAGAAAAGAAAACATGGTTTTGTAAGTTGAAATTCTAGACAAACAAATTTAAACTTTCGAAGTCTTCCTTTAGTTACGTTGTGAGAGATGTGTGTTGTCTTTGATGAGATCATGTGAATCAAATCTTTGCAAATCAAACATTTGTTCATTTTGGAATATGTGAATAGTTTTGTTGTCCAACTTTCATTTTTCTCTTTGCTCGAGACAATCAAAGTTTAAGTTTCGGGGAATTCGATAAGTTGAGTTTTAGTAGTTAGTTTACATGTTAATTTGATAGACTTTTAGTTGCATTTGCTTAGTTTTTAGATGTTTCTGCATGATTAGTATACTTAGTTGTTTTGAGATGCATTTAGGCTTTATCTTAGGTTTTTATCATGAATAAATGACATTTTGATACATGTTAATATCATAGAAGTCATATACTTTGAGTGCATTTCATTTTAGTTAATACTTTGATTAATTGCATAGAATTTACAATTGTTTATACTTTATTTTGTAGGTAAATAAAGAGCTTAAAAATGGGTTGAAACAAGGTTCAAATGGTGCTCAAAAGAAGTCAAGAACATGTGCAAAACATGCGCAAGAAGTGTGCAAAAAGAGGAAAAAATCCACTAAGTCCACTAGGTGCCGCAATGCCCAGATGCAGAAATGAAGTGGTGGTGGACAATGTGTGGGCGCCGCGACACTGGTGAACCCAGAAACGTGAACTTTTACATTTTTGTGCGAATTATGTCGCCCTTTTTGGTCTTTTGACCCATTAATGTATATAACTCGTTTTAGGGTTTCTTAAGGGGCATATCTTTCATTCTATTACATTTTAGAAGATAGCAATTAGGTTTAGAGAAATAGGGGACAAAGAGGAGCAAGAGAAGAGACAAGAAGAAGGAGTTGCTGGTTGGAGAAGAAAAATAAGAAAGAGATCTCACTCTTTAAGGGGGTTTTTCTAATTTCTTTCCTATCTCAATTTGTTTCAATGATTTCCTATTTGAATCTCTATCTTGTATACATGGATTGGTTTATGAACTAAATAGATAATCTAGAGTTTTGATATAGCTATGTTGGATCTTGTGATTAAATCATTGTTTATGTGTTTTTGAGCAATCTTTTGGGTTTATTTATGATTCTCCATGTTTAAGGCTTTAAAATTGTTAATCACTCTTTGAATGAACATAAATTTTGTTTCTTACACTCGAGAGAGGTGTTATCGAATTGGAGCAAGGGATTTGTAATCTAGGTTAGTAGTATCGAGTCGAGAGACCTAAGAACACCTTTGAAATCATGTAAAATGAATGATAGATCTTAATGCGTTCTTAATCTATTGGTTGGCGCTCGAGAGAGAGAATCGATAACTTAAGGATAGATGTTCAAATTGACTCTCGAGAGAGGTATTTGGATGGGAGAGGATTCATGATTTATAAATTTCAGAAATTAAATCATTAACATAATTATTAAAGATAATACGATACAACATAGCGACATCTAAACTCTAGAACAATAAATCCATTGATTTCTCTCTAATTTCCATTTAATTTGCATTGTTTCGTTTGATTTTGTTTATTTTATATCTTTGCAATTAAATCATCTCTTTTTATCACCTAGATAAAACCACTAATCATTGTAGTTTTTGGCATTTTTAACTGTGAAATTACCTTCCTTGTGAATACGATAACCAGACTCACCTTAGATATATTATAACTTGACTGTCGTACACTTGCGATACAAAATATTCAAGATCACTTACTTCACCAGTAGCGCCCTCATTGAGTCAACCAATGAACTTGTCAAGACGATGATTCAATATCAGCTCACTTATTGTTTTTCGAGTTTTTTTAATGTTTTAAAACTTTAAGGATGCTGGTAGTTATAAGTTGGAAAAGTTTAGGACGCTACTTGAACAGGAGTGCTCTCACTTAGGAACCAACTTAGTGACTCTCAGGACACTAAACATTTTCCAGCGTACTTATCATTTTAACGAATTCAAACACATTAAAATCATCAGGACGCTTGTTACACGTAAACCCACAAGCGTACGATGTCAAATTATAATATAGACTGATAAGATATCGAGTATCGTCCTTAAGGATTATTATTACACTAGCTATCACTTTTTAACCCTAAGTTTATCTAGAAAACCAAATTCAAATGATTGAGTGATTAAAAGCAAAAACTAAAACAACTACGTATTAAATTAATTAATGCAATAAAAACCAAATAGGAAAATCAATGGTAGAACGATCTAGAGGTTCATTGTCACCTCACTATCAACTATGCCTTTATATCTATTTTTATCATTAAATCAGTTCTTCGTTTATAAGTCGGAAATCCTAACGCTTCTAATTCCCTTTTTTGAAGCAACAACTAGAGCATATTATTGTCGCCTTGGCTTTACTCTTTCGATGAAAACCTAAGATGACAACAACTCATTAAGTTCTATGATTTCCACCTAACGAGTTCAAAGGTTCTCGATCTCCTTGTGAGTCTCACGTTATATTTTCCAAATTCCAACCCAAGGTACCCTCTTGTGAAGCATCTACCTCAAGTCTATGATCATCTAAGATGTGATCAAGGGATCAAAAGCATTACACTCCAAGAAATATAAATAAACTATAGAAACTTTATTAACAATAATCAAACCATAAAACTAGACATAGTATCAAGCTTGGATCAATCTACACCTCTGGAAAGAGGCTTTAGTTCATAACTAAAGACATAAAAATAGTAAACAATGGTTCAAACATGAATCAGAACAAAAGAAAGCAAACTAGAATTGGTATAGAGATTTTCAATAATCTTCAATACAAATCTTCTTCTTCACTTTGCTCCAGCCATCAAACCATTCGTTTTCTCTCTATTCTAATGTGTTCCCCTTGAAAAACCCTACAGTTTGATATATAATATGCCCCCTTTCTCTTTCGAAAATAATTATAAAATCCTCAAAAAAAAAATCGTCCAATAGTTATCAAAACTGCAACTTAAAAACACCTAGCACCGTGGCACTCCTTCATCTAGCGCCGCGGCGCTCAATCCGTTACATCACAGTGCCGAGGCGCTACATTCAAGAGTTGCGGCGCCCAGAACCGTGACTTGCGTGCATTTCTGTGGACTTAGTCAATTTTTTACTCTTTCCTGCTTGGGTTCTTCACGAAACATCATCTAGGCTTCTAATATGTTGTGTCCATCATTCATGCTCACTTCCACACATCTAAATACCTACAAAACAATGCAAAACAAGTAATTAACACACTCAAAACATAAATTGATCCAACATATAAACTAACAAACCGAAATAATGCATAAAAACCAATTTATTCCTAAACTAACAAATGCATCAAAACTAACTTAAACACACTAAACTAATGCATAAATCATTCTAAAACACACATAAAACATTCTCTAAAACCTATCTAAATATGCAACTATCAACGCTCATAATCTTATTAGCGCCCTTATGTTTTACTTGTTTTAAACGGGTCAAAACACTAACCTTTGATTAGCGCCCTCACAAATTTTATCTTCTTTATCTGTTAAGTAAGTCAGGACACTTACATTCTTTGTAGTGCCCTCACTTCTCAGATCAGAAGGACGCTTATGATCTAGGAGCGCCCTCAAGGAACAAAACGATAAAGTTGAGATTATGCGTCAGGACGCTGATTGACCAATCAGGACACTAATCCAATACATTCACAAAGCTGACACCTGCACTTTTTAAAAAAAACTTTTCAGAACTTTCTAAATCTTTTCAGAACATTCTAATACTTATCAAAACATTCTTTTTTCATGAATGATAAGAAGATTCAGGTGTTGTCACCATAATTGCATAGAGTTTAATCGATCTGTTTTGGGAAAGATTGTGTACATGAAAGAGGAGATCATTGGTAAAAAATATCTATAAAAAAAATAGATGAATTAGAAAGGAATGAGATCAGGAAGAAGGAAGAGAAAAATAGTTTTAAGTTTTATCTCAACTAACTAATTGTACACTTCTCCTAAAACGTACACATGGAGAGATACAGTTTTGATAACATTAGAGGTAATGTGGGTTGGTTTGGGTGGTTAAGATAAGCGGGCTAAAAAAAAAAAAAGGTAGACTGAGTCGGAGAGTGGGTGGAGAGAAAGAAGGGAAGTAGTTGTATACGTTGACAACAAATTCGACTATTTTGAGATTATCCAACATGAGATTTTAGTATTTATTGTTGAATTACCTATATACCCTCAAAAGGAAAAATTAAAATGTAAGAAACCGTTAAAGCAAGAAGAAAAATAAGATCATTATAGGAATTATTGGTAAATTGATCACCCCGTGAGTTTTTATGGGTATTTGCATTATAAGTAGTATATATATATATATATATATACCGAATAAAAAAAGTTACATGAAAGAAGTACCTTGAGGAAGGTCTCGCAAGAAAAGAAAATATTTTTTTCTAAAACGTGGCACCCTCCGCCACGTGGCACGTAGGAAAGAGATATTTTTTTTGGCAATTGGGTTGTACAATGGTAGCTTGAAAATAGATACAAGGAAAATTTTCATTTTGAAGGTTTGTTTGGACCTTAATCGGATATTGTGATTAGATGATTACAGTAAACTATAGATCTAGCTAGACATTAATTAGAATTAAATATTTTCAATATAGTGAACTTATGGTGATCACAGTAACAACAAGACTATTGAAAGAACAATGAGATATTATAGAGGATAAAGGTTCGGTCTGTAAATTTAAACAATATTAAATCATTAATTGAAGAGTAAGTAGTGATTATATGAGAATTACAAGGTCCAATAATCTAGTTTTATAGATAAATGTACATATTGGAACTCACGATTTGAGAATCTTATGATCATGATCCTTGATTTCTTTGGACTTTAAGGTTTTTTGGGACTTTTCAAAATCATGATATTGTATATGTAAACAATAACTTATGGAGATTTTTTTAATGCCACATGAACATCAAGGTATGTGCATAACATGTCTACTAGTCATATCACGTATGATCAGATCAAGATAGACTTGCAAATTTTGATAAGACTGAACTATTTGATTTTTTTTCATATGATGGCTAAGTGTGACCAGATCAGGATGTATTTTACAAATGTTTAATATCATTGAGTTAGTTTTTCTTAACATTTCATATGATGAGTGATCATGACTATAGAATTGTCCTAGATGAATATTAGCATACCCAGTTTTTTTTTAGTAGTAGAGTAATCAAATGGTTGCATTACTTGATATTAGTAGTAATATAATCACTTTGGGTATGTTTATTTTGGTTGTTGATCAAATGAGCATAATGTGAGGAATTGGGGGTTGTATACATTAATATAAGTTTAGTACATTCTCAACTAGTGATTATGGACTTACTATATAAAATCTTAGGTTATGGAATTAACCTAAAATAAAGGTGTTGGCTGTAATACCTTAGGATTGCACAAAAAAAATAAAAAATAAAAAATAAAATAAAATAAAATAAAAATTTGTTCGGGCAGGACGCCTGAACGTTCGAGTGTGCACCCGAATGTTCAGGCGCCAATTCTTCTATATAAAGAAACCTCCCCCTCCTCATTTCTCACACCAAATCACCTCTACTTGTGATTTTTCTTCTCCTTTTCACTCATTTTGAGTTTTTAGTCTTTTGAGACTCTCTTTCGAGACTCTCTGTGCGGTGCAACACAGTTCTGTACGGGGGAAAGCGCCAGTTCCGAAAGAAGTTCTTATCTGAAGGTGGGAAACGAAACATAGGTTTGCATGTCTTATAACTTTTATCAAAGTTTACATTCATTTATTATTATGTCTACTATTTATTTACACTGCATTATATCATATAATGTTTATACTGTCACAATTATGCCTGTATATTTGGAATTCAAGTATTATACTGTTGTAATGCCGGATTAGTGGTCAATCTGGCTCAACTAGACTAGGTCTTGTCCTCAGTAACTTTAAATAGTGAACGGGAGGCAGCATGCTGCTCTAGGCGATTGGTATTTAAGTAGACCTTGTGTCTCACCTCTCAACTGGAGACTGATCTAGTTGGTCTTATTGAAAGCTATCAGCTTATACAAGTATACTGAATGTCCTAACCTTGCACGTCGTGATACCGACCCTAATAAGGATAACCAAACGTTGCCAAAGTCAGTCTGAATGTTAAGTAAAGACCATACCAGTAGACTAGACCAGTTCATGCATTGGCATCATACATATCACCACCTAGGGACGTATGTGGTTTATGATTCATAGAACAGTTAGGAGCATTGCTCGCTATTCATTATATTTCTCTGGAGAGGGACGTACAATGAGAACCAGGCTACGCCTGGGGAGGGACATCTATACGTGAATCCAGAGCATCGTTCTTGAGGAGGGACGTACAATGAGAACCTGGCTACGCCTGGGGAAGGACATCTGTACATGAACTCAGGCGATGTACGTTCATCAAACCATTTACGAGATGGTGTCATGCATACATACATATTGATTGATTATGATGCTTCGATGTGTATTTAAGATATTTAATTACGAAGTTTGCTTTATTAATTGTTATATTCACGAACTATTTTACCCACTGAGCACGTTAAGCTCACTCCATTATTATCCAATTTTTCACAGGAAATTAGGGTGGACTAGGTATAGGTTATGGGGCCCATATTTTGCACCCTTTTTGGGGTTTTTGGGGAGTATGGTCCCTTGACTACTTCATGTACAAATGAATTCTGAATTAAATGAAATCAGACTTGTATCGAATTTTATTTCCGCTGCGTACTCTGATATGACCATTGTTATAGTCCAAGAGGGGAGGTGAATCGGACTTTGTGGATTTTTGTGCTACCTTTCAGAAATTTTAATTAAACAAAGTAATGTGCGTAGTTGGTAACAATCCAAATAACAAATGCAGGAAAACAAATGGACAGAAATGATTCAGAGTGGTTCGGTTCCCCTTGAAACTACGTCTACTACCCAATCACCACGATCAGGATTTCCCAATACACTATTAGCTAAGCACTTAGGGACGTGATTAGAAGTTGTTTACACTCTAACAGACACGGATTGGTTACAAAAGTCACAACAACTAACCTACACCCGGGCTTGGTCAGAAAGCCACAAACTAGCCTACATCAGGGTTTGGCTAGAAAACCACAACTTGTAACCCATTTATGGGCGTGGTTACGTGTCGTACAAAGTTTGGTAATATCTTGGTTGACTTAACCAAGTCAACAATACATCAAGATTACAAAGATATAGAGAAGTGTATAACAACACTCTCAACAGTGTAAGCTTACAATCTTAAATGATGCACAGAGTTGAAATAAGTTTTTGTCAAATGCCATCGATTCAAATATATGTAATGTAAAACAGTCAATCAAATATGCACAACTATCAAGATATTGATTCTAAATAACGATAAGTCTAAAGCTCGAGAATCACTATATCATGATGATCAAAACTTGATGATTCTAAATGAATATGTGATTAAGATCAAGAATCAAACAACTTAAGTATAATAAAAAACTTTGATTCAATATAATATGATATAGACACATGAATCGATATCTCAAACTATTCATGAAATCACTAAACAAGGTAATTTGTTTTGAAGATCAAGATAGGGTTTCACAAACACAATCAATACAAAATCAGTTTTAAAGATTATAATCTAAACACAAAAACCGATTTGCATAAACCCAAAATCACAAGAATCTAGATTAGAAATGTATATCCCACTTGGGAAGGTTGAAGCACCAAGATTCTTCTTGTGTGAAGTTGGATACGAGAAATCACGATCAAGACTCAAATAGAAGATGTAGAAACACTTGAATCGCCTTGAACACTTACACAAGAGAAACTCTCCAAGTTTCTCAAGGTTTTGAAAGATGTGGAGAACTATTCAAAAGATTGGATCAAATAATCAAATGTTGTTGAACTTTTCCTTTCAAAGAAGGATTAATGACTCAAGAACTTGTTGGCTTGTAAAAAGACTTAGACGAAAAATACACAAGTTCTCTGAATTTTGTAGAAGTTGCTCTTCAAATGAGAAAGTGTGGTATTTATAAATAAATACCACATCGAAGCAAAAAAATGTTGTTCCTTAACACAGGAGGGCGTTTTTGGTTTGAAATTTGAAAAATTTTAGATTTTCCTCCAATTAAGGAGTGCGTTCTTCAATATGTTCGTTGGGCATAGGAACAAATTCCTTTAACAAAAACCACTGACTCTTAAATTTTTTCTATTTTTCCTTGGCAGCAGGAACGCGCTCCTTTTCCCTTATCAGAAAAATTTTGAGTCTCGAGAAAAGCAAGAGGAGCGCGTTCTTTAAACCCTGATAAAAAATCATTGAGTCTCAGAAAAAAGCTCAGGAGCACATTCCTCACTATAGGAGTGCGTTCCTTCACTGATAAGTGAAATAAAGTCAGTTTTTTATCATTTTTGGTTTAGGACATTGTCAAAAACATAGACTAACATTTTAAAAATATTTTAAAACATTTTTGACACGATTAAGGTATAATTAACACAGTTAAACATGAGTTATTCGATCGATAAAACCATGCAAAGTTTACAAGATGAATGCATGTTAAACATTGATCAATATATGCATGATAAACAATTATGACAAAGTGACAGCATAACTGTTAAACTAAATTATGTGCGTGCATGAGAATAATAAACTATATGAATGATTTTAAAAAGATGCAAATCATGTGTGGTTGAAACATGTATAAGTTACTCTACAACACAAAGATTCTAATAAAGTAATACAACCATGAAGCTCTTGAATTTTCGTGAAGTACTGTTCCTTTCACATGCTTTGACATTGCAGTTGAATCCACTAGAAATATCTAGTTAGCACTGAAACAACTAAGTCAGAGAGATTAGATAACACATGTATGTTGTTTGCAATCATTAAAACAAAACTGAGTGAGAGTAGTTACATCAATAATCTCCCCCTTTTATGATTTCAAACAAAAATTTATTATTGTTCTGATTGAAACAGTAAGCATGAATTCTCAAGTGAATGAATGAGTTAAGTGAATAAAATTATCATGCCACTTTTAAGAATATACCACTTAATAAAAGATTTAACATTCAATACCATATGGAATAATCAAGCAGATACCAATAAAAACATACTTAAAGATATGATCAATAAGCACAAAATGTACATGTATATTAATATAGACAAATCCAACACATACATGTGATCATCATAAATGCGTATATCAAAAATAAAACACAAATAACATAAGTACACAAAGAGTACAAATGTGTAAAAAAAAAGAATACAAAACATCTCCAAAATATATGTCCAACTCCAAACACTCCCCCTGAGTATGTGCACATAATGATCTAGTCAATCAGACCAATCACACTAATATCTCCCCCTTTTGAAACATCAAAAAGAGGGTGTGTCTATGACGGAGGTGACAATTAAGGATCAAGAGATCCTAGCCCGATTAATATATCTTGTGAGGTCGGGGCATCATCCTTCATGGGGGCGGTACCAGCATCTGCATCAGGTATGACAACTGTAGCAGCAGATAAGGTAGCAGAGAAGGAGCCGGAGTGGATAAGTAGATTGCGTCATGGAGATGGTGGAGAAATGTGTGGAAGTGAAAGCACTAAATCCATAGATGAATTTTCCAAAGTGAAAGAAAGATGCAACCTAGGAGTGCAAATCCTCAGAGGTGTTGCCGATAAAGGGATCAGAGCTAAGGCAGTGGCTACTGGAGAAGAACTTGAGGAAGGATCAGAAGCTGAATCGGGACGAACAAGTTAAGCAGGCCGATGAAAGCTCGGTGATGGTGTGGGTTGCTCTTTATCGCCAAAATGATCCTCCTAACTGAAGCTGAACCCATGCGTCTCCTCAACTGTAGATCGATCAAGTAGAATCTGAAGCAAGACCCCATGAGTACGAACATCTGAGGCCAGATCATCGTACTTCTTCCCCATGGGGGAGAAGGAGGAAAGTAATATCTGCTGCTGGTCTTGTATCTCCGTCAGCATTTGTAGAACGACATTTGAAGGAGCTGAAGAGGATGGGCCCGGTATATCTGTTGGTGGTGCGATACTCGAAAATGAAGCATTGACATTTGAGAATCTCGCCCTACCACGGCCACGACCAGAGGGTGCCACAGCCTGAGGCTAGACTAGTGCTGCTCCTCGTCCACGCGGACGAGGTACTAGAGGTGTACCCCCTGCTCCTTCTATGTCAGGCTCTGGCTGGTACGTTTAAGGATCAAATGCAATGATCTAGTGCCCTCGCCTTAACGTCTCTTGGAGATATGCACCCAATCCCGGATGGGTCCAACCCACTGGTATCCGAGTGATCGGATAGTGCTCTCTCCAATGAAATTCTTCTTATTGGGCTTTGTCGAAACCCTGAAGCCCGTGAAGTCAACTCCAGTGCGTTTAGTGAGCAGAGTCACTCAAGCGCCATAAGGAAATGCCCTACTGTAATGTCGTGTCCCAATGATGTGATTAAATGATGACGTGAAACGGGAAAATACTGGTGCGACTGTGCATGCACCAAAGTAGAAAAGCATCAAAGATTTACCTTCGCAAGTGAGCTCAGTCGAGGAATGATAACCCTCGAGATGATGTTGGATACCGCCAACACCCCATGTGCAGGCTCCACTCTTGACATGGTCCTCAAAGCAGTGATCCGATCGTAGTGAGGAAAGACAATCTCGTCATCCTCCCCAAAGTAAGAAAATGTAGGATCAGAAGAGGAAAAATAAAATATCTCATCCAGAATGGAAGGAGATATATCTATATTGATACCCAAAATCTTGGAGTGATAGTGAAGTGGGTCATCGCCAGAAACAAGAGTAAGCCCAAAATAGAAAACTCGAACTAACTCAGTATAAATCGTGCTACCATGGGAAAGGAACCGCTCCCATCTCATCTCGGTGAAGTGGGTGAATAGAAGCATGTGAATCCTCGTGAAGTCATCGAAATTAACTCGAACGCTTGGAGCGAGATGTCGGGTGTCAAATGGTCGGACGACAACCTTAAGAAGTGGAGGTCGTGATGTGGGTGAAGCCGTGGGTGCAGAAAGCGTGACATTGTAATCTGATGAGGATGAAGATGATGGTGATGAAGGTGAGGGCTCGTGAGGAGGTGGTCGTGAGGCATGGGGTCACCTCATTGAAAGTGGAGTGGGTGTGGGGGACTCCTCAACCTCTACAGGTCACCGTGTAGGCCTAGGTGCGGGTGTAGATGATTTGCCTATCTCCAATCGATGTTTAGAAATAATTGTTTTTCTTGGAGGCATTTTGCCGAACACTATATGTGCCAACAAAGATAGCACAAGAGTTTTGAGTGAAAATGCGGTGAAAATGGAGACAAAACGGTTCGAAATGATGGTGGGAATGATAAGTCGAGTTTTAGATACTGTTTTACATGTTAAATTCATAGGTTTTTAGGTGCATTTAGTTAGTTTTTAGATATATTTGCATTAATTGTTCATATTTAGTGTTTTAGGTTCATGTAGATAATTTAATGAGTTTTATAAGATGGTTTTAATAATTTTCAGGAATAAAATGCATTAGGCTAGCTTAGGAAAATAATCATGATTTTTAGGTATTTTTCCTAAAGTCACTTGCATCATTTACATATTAATATTGTCACATTTAGCATGTTCATACATAGTTTCAGTTAGACTTTTTATACTTGATTAGTTTAGACCACTTACTTGTGTTTTTGTGTTTTGTTTTATAGGTAAATAAAGAGCCTAAAAGTGGGATGGAATGTGATTCAAATGATGACAAGACCATCTCAAAGAAAGGTGCAAAAGATGGACCAAAGAATCAAGAGAAAAGCCAAAAAATGGCTAAGTCCACACAAGAACCAAGAAGAAAAGAAGAAAAAACGCAAAAGATCCAACATAGCTAAATCAACCCAAAAGATTGTTCAGAAACACGTAAACAATGACTCAATCACAAGATACAACATAGCTAAATCAAAACTCTAGATTATCTATATAGTTCATAAACCAATCCATGGATACAAGATAGAGATTCAAAAAGAAAATCATTGAAACAAATTGAATTAGGAAAGAAATTAGAAAAACCCCCTTCAAGAGTGAGATCTCCTTCTTCTTCTTCTTCTCCAACCTGCAACTCCTTCTTCTTCTCGTCTCTTCTCTTGTTCCTCTTTCTCTAAACCTTATTGCTATTTTCTTTAATGTGATCGAATGAAAGATCTCCCCCTAAACAAACCCTAAAACGAATTATGTACTTAAGTGGGTCAAAAGACCAAAATGGGGCATGAAAACTCGCATACAAAATGCAATCCCACAACTCTGCGAACACCGACGCCGCGGCGCCCACACACTGTTCACCACCACCATCTCTTCTACATCTGGGTTCCGCGACACCCATCCTGGAGGCCGCAACGCCCAGTCTCTGGTTGGGTGGTGATAATCTGTGGACTTAACCGATTTTTTCACTTTTTTGCACACTTCTTGCACATATTTTGCACATGATCTTGACTTCTTTTACACACCATTTGAACCTTTTTTCAACCCACTTTTAAGCTCTTGATTTACCTACAAAACAATGTGTAAACAAGTGTAAATTATATGTAATTGATTTAACAATTAAACTATAATGAAATGCACTCAAAACATATGACTTCTATGATATTCACATGTATCAAAATGTCATTTATTTATGATAAAAACCTATGAAAACCTAAGATAAAGCCTAAATTCCTCTAAAACAAATAAGTATATTAATCATGCAAAAAAACCTAAAAACTAACTAAATGAACCTAAAAATCTAACAAATTAACATGCAAACTAACTACTAAAACTCAACTTATCAAATTCCATCAAACTTAGACTTTGATCGTCCCGAGCAAAAATGGGTTCTCATGATCTCAAAGATAGCATACATCTCAAACAACATAACCCAAGAAACACTTTGAAAGGTTAAACTTCTTGTCTAGAATTTCAACCTACCAAACCATGTCTTCTTTTATATCCTCATTGTCAAATAAGCAAAAGAAATCATTCAGATGACCACTCATAAATCATATAGACCAATGCAACCAAGATAAAAAAAAAATGATCTCAACAAAACAAAACATGAACTTCATATGCTTGTTTTTCACATTTCTCTCCACTAATGTAGGTCTCACACCAATTAAGATCAATAGGTCTTCATTAAGCTTATAATGTAAGGCTAAGGGTAAAGGTATGACAACATGGATAAAATGAAGCTCAAAACTCCCAAAACATCTTTGATACATCATTATTTTTACACATCCCATGCCTTACAAAATGAATTCTCACACAACCCCAAATTTCCCTCAAACTTATTCATTTCATTAATTGATGAAGAAACATACTTTTCTTTCCATTTTTCAGTCTTTTTCATTCTTCATCTTTCCTTTTCTTCTTTTTCACATATTTTGAATCATTTTGAATCTTTTCTCATCACCTTCACATATAATTTTCATTCCATAGCACTTTTACAAATAATCTCCCATGAAAAATAACCCAACCCATTACAATTTACATCTTTACAAAAAGATTTAAGGGCAAGGGTGAAAATAAGGGAAATTCAATAAAAAGCCTTGGCTAATCATTTTAGGTAACAATAAACAGAATATAAGGCTCAAATGATCCAAAAATGGCCTAAATCATGTCTCTCATGGTGTGAATTCTAGGATTTTGCCTCAAGAAGAGATGCAGCAAGTTCTAGACTCCAGTTTGAAAAGCGAGACCTAAAGATGCTTAACTTGCTAAATCTTGATTTAAAAAGTAAGTGGCACTCATGATCATGATTCATACTCAAAAGTCAACAAGAATATCCAATAAACATAGAAAAGTAAATCAAGCACACAGAGTTAAGAGTACTTTCTAATTTTTTGAAGGTGATGCTCAGAAATGAGTGCTAATCCTTTCATAAACCATTCATACAAGATCAAATAAAATCAATGTTCATAAGGGAATGTGGATTTATTCATGATCTAGACTCATGCAAAAGAAAACGTTTTAACAAAAATTTTCAAAAATTTTCACTTAAGACACCAAAAAGCTCAAACTCTCCCCCAAACTTAAACTATGCATTGTCCTCAATTCAAAAACATCCACGTATAAAAGCAAGATAAAAGAAAAAGTAACGAGACTCCCCTAGCCCATATGTGTAGCGCTCCACAATGGCTCTTGCTGTTGGCATCTATGAGGACCCCCAAACTTGAATTGAAAACTGAGAAGGGAAAAAAATGAATATCATTAGTGAAAAAGAAAAATTCAAAATGTATACTACAATGAATAAAAATAAAACAAAACATAAAAACTAAAAACCGGTTGGGTTGCCTCCCAACAAGCGCTTCTTTATAGTCCTTAGCTAGACTTTCTCTTCTAATTTGAATCGCGTATGTTTCCTTATTACTTCGAGCATCCTCCCATCTTCCTCGTTGTTCAGATTTTATGATGGAATCATCGGACTTGTGCATTTCTCCCACAAAAATTTAAATGATTGATCTGCAGGTGGAAACACAAAGTCCGATGAAGCATCACTCCCATTTAACGGAGGAATGCCATCGAAATATTCAGTTGGTGCTTTCCAAACGTTTAGGCATTGACCTTCAAGCACCTCTAAATTGCTTTTATCATTAACCACTACAACTTCAACTTGTAGCCCTTGAGCAAACAAATCCTCAAACTCAAAATTATAGTCCTTGACATCCAAGCACTCTTCCACCTTGGTAGGCACCTCTTCAATAAATGGCATCATAGGATCACCTGATTGTATATCCATAGGCACCTCTTGATCATCACACTTGAGCACATCCACCTGTTGACTGTTCATTTCTTCTTTCTTCAAGGCTTTATAGCGTTGCATATCTTCTAGAATACTCAATTGTTGTGGTAGTGGTGTCATGTATGTTTGAGTATTCATTTCTTTTCTTTTCAAAGCCTCATATCTTTGCATTTCTTCAAAGATAGTCAACTGTCTTGGTGGTGGTGGTGTCATGTCTTGGCATAATTTTTTTTTTCCTTTAACATCTTCTTCTTCGCTATTTGGAGCAAGTGGCTCTTCTTGAACTCTCCAACTCATGAAAGAACTCAACGCCTCCTCCAAAGATGGTTTCTTCTCCACGTGGTTGTAGATGTTTGGTAGAGGCTACAATTCATTCCATGAGTAATTGTAGGAGTAGTTCTCATGGTCATATATACCCGAATGGTATTGATGAGGGTAAGGGTCACCCATACAATTATATTCCCAATGTTGACCATATTGAACTTGTTCCATACTTGAATCCATTCCAAAATCTCTCATGTTTGCAACTCCCATACCATCCATAGTATGTTGAGGTCTTGCACCAATAAAATTTGCTACTTGATGTTGAAGGTGAGACATTGATGCCAAAAATGTTTTAAAAGGATCCACTCGCCCAAAATTATCTTAAAAATTGGAGTGGTTGTAATTGTACACCATTTTTCTACAAAAGAAACAAATAAAATAAATAATTAAAAAATCAAATAACACTAAAATAAAAGAAAAGAAAAATCAGAAAAAGAGAAAAACAAATGTTATATATATATATATCTAACAAATGAACAAAAATACCTAAATTAAGACCAAAATCACTTCGAATTGGTATTAATAAATGAAAAATTGACACCTCCCCTGACAACGACACTAAAAACTTGGTCGTGGTGTAAATTTTGATTCGCAAGTGCACGAATATCAAGTTATAATGGCCATGGTGAATGGGTTATCGTATCCACAGGGAAGGTTAATTTCACAATTAAAAATGCCTAAAATTATAATGATTAGTGATTTTATCTAGGAGATAAAAAGAGATGATTTAATTGCAGAGATGTCAATTATACAAAATCTAAGAAAACAATGCAAATTAAGTGGAAATTGGAGAGAAATCAATGGATTTATAGTTCTAGAGTTTAGATCCACTATGTTGTATCTTATAATCTCTAATAATTATGTTAATGAATTAATATCTAGAATTTATAAATCATGAATCCTGACCCATCCAAATACCTCTCTCGAGAGTCAATATGTGCGCATCTATCCTTAAGTTATCGATTCCCTCTCTCGAGCGCCAACCAATAGATTAAGAATGCATTAAGATCTACGATTCATATTAAATGATTTGAAAGGTGTTCGTAGGTCTCTCGACTCGATACTACTAACCTAAGTTACAAATCCCTTGCTCTTATTCGATAACACCTCTCTCGAGTGTAAGAAACCAAATCTATGTTCATTAAAAGAGTGGCCAACAATTTGAAAGCATTAAACATGGAGAATCGTAAATAAACCCAAAAGATTTCTCAAAATACGTTAACAATGACTCAATCACAAGATCCAACATAGCTAAATCAAAACTCTAGATTATCTATTTAGTTCATAAACCAATGCATGGATACAAGATAGAGATTCAAATAGGAAATCATTGAAACAAATTGAATTAGAAAGAAATTAGAAAATCCCCTTTCAAGAGTGAGATCTCCTTATTCTTCTTCTCCAACCTGCAACTCCTTCTCCTTCTCGTCTCTTATCTTGTTCCTCTTTCTCTAAACCTAATTGCCATTTTCTTTAACGTGATCGAATGAAAGATCTCCCCCTAAACAAACCCTAAAACGAGTTATATACTTAAGTGGGTCAAAAGACCAAAATGGGAATGAAAATTCGCATAAAAAATGCAATCCCGCAACTCTGTGAACACCGGCTCTGCGGCGCCCACACATTGTCCACCACCACCATCTCTTCTGCATCTGGCCGTCGTGGCGCCCATCAGGGAGGCCGCTGCTCCCAGTCTCGGGTTGGGTGGGGGTGATCTGTGGACTTGGCTGATTTTTCCACTTTTTTGCACACTTCTTGCACATATTTTGCACACGATCTTAACTTCTTTTACACACCATTTAAACCTTGTTTCAACCCACTTTAAGCTCTTTATTTACCTACAAAACAAAGTGTAAACAAGTGTAAATTATATGTAATTGATTTAACAATAAAACTAAAATGAAATGCACTCAAAACATATGACTTCTATGATATTCACATGTATCAAAATGTCATTTAATCATGATAAAAACCTATAAAAACCTAAGATAAAGCCTAAATGCGTCTAAAACAACTAACTATATTAATCATGCAAAAACTAACTAAATGAACTTCAAAATCTAACCAATTAACATGCAAACTAACTACTAAAACTCAACATATCAGTACACTTGTGATATAAATAATTACGATCAAGGAAGTTGAAGACGATGTGGGAACGAGAAAAACAAGCTAATAAACTTGTAATTCCATAAGAAATCGAAGGCGAAATGATGAAATGAAATTTGATGAAAATTTATGAAAAGTTGTGTTTTTGGTGATGAATGGACTAATTAAAAGGTGTTTTCAGTCTAAAAATGATGGATTTGATGATGAAAGAGATGGGTAATGAGTTTAGAATGATCAAACCACTGTAAAAACAAAGTAGGAAAATTGGGTGAGAGAGGAGAAGCAAAAAGGCGGAAAGAGGAGGAGAAAATAGCTCTCGGGTTGCTCGACTGATATATTATTAGTCTTAAGGAACGTGTTCCTCTTAAGGGGAACGCGTTCATGTGTTCTCTACAGAACACCTTCTGGTGTTCATGTAGAGGAGCACGTTCGTCTTTGTAGGAATGCGTTCCTTTAGAACACAAAACACTTAAACATTAAAATTTTTGATTTTCTTTATTACCATTTTGATTAAATTGAAAATTTATGATTATTCAAGTAAAGTTTGGTCATTTCTAAGTGAATGATACACACATCAAATGATAAAAACACTATAGTCAAAATCATTCACCCCAAATTAACGCACATTTGTACATCAACAATAATTCACACAAGATTAAGAATAACACATGTAAAATTATTATAGATGATATATACAAGTGAACATAAAAGTAATCATCATACACACATTCACATGAACACATTGGAAGTGATAGAATATATAAAGTTCAATATATATACTTCCATTCAAATTGAGCAAATATCATATTATCAATTAAGTATCAATGCTCAATAACATAGTTCAATATTTAATGGATTAATATACATAAAAATTTGAGACACATGATCCATTCAATATAGATGAAATTTCTTAATGTGAACATATGATAATCAATTCTAGCAAGCTCACAAGATACACATGTACACAATATATACCTTAATTGATGATAAAAAATATACATTATTCATAACATTATCAAATCAATTAAGTTTGAAGCATAGGCAATGAAATTTAATAATCATTTTAATTAATGTCTGAGATATTTTCAAAATCATACAAATATTATAATTAGGCATAATATGACATGAAAAGTTTATCCAACTCATTTATCACTCAAGCATGTATATAGTACTCATCAATAACATGATGTATGCAATAAAAATGATATGAAAAGTATCATGCTTAAATGCATATTAAATGCTTCAACATAAACATATATCTTAATACAAAATTAATTCATGCTTAAGAGGATATGCTCAGGCCATTTGTGGAATAACACAGTAGAAATATTTGAATTTAAATAGAAGTGTTTCCCACAAGCAAAAACCAATCATGTAACACTTCAAGGAACCTCGAAACTTGCATTTTGATCATCAGTTGTGTTGTCCGGGTCCTTACTGCATCCAAGTTGTTTCCTAAACCACATTTTCCATCTTGGAATCTTTGGAAACCTTCAAATGTGAACTTGAATATTCGGATCTTCGTCTTCATCAGATGAGGTGTAAATGAGTGATCCACTGGATATGACACTTAATGATTAATCATCCTCAACTTGTTCTTCTTCATCGTACTGATCATTTACCAGTGATGAAGTTACACTTTCATCCATTCTATCTCTGTCATCATCACTTGGTAAATTGGAAAGTATTTCTCTTCTTTCGGTTGAAGCTTCACTGTCTTCTGATGAGGTTTTCAGTCTGCTAATGTAATAAAGAGAGAGAAAGTTCAGGCAACCTGCCCGAACGTCCTGGCAGCCGAACATTCAGGCGCCAAATCTTCTATAAAAGCAAGCCCCCCTCCTCATTTCTAACACCAAATCACCTTCTCTTGTGATTTTTCTTCTCCTTCTCACTCATTTTGACTTTTTGTCTGTTTGAAACTCTCTTTATGAGACTCTCTGTGCGGTGCAACACAGTTCTATCTGGAGGAAGGCGCCAGATCTGAAAGAAGAAGTTCTTATCTGAAGGTGGGGAACGAAACATAGGTTTGCGTGAATTATAACTGTTATTAAAGTTTACATTCATTTATTATTATGTCTACCATTCATTTACACAACATTATTTCGTATAACGTTCATACAGTCATACGTATGCCTGTATATTTGGGGTCCATGTATTATACTGTTGTAATGCCGGATTCGTGGTCAATCTGGCTCAACCAGACTCGGTCTTGTCCTCAGTAACTTTAAATAGTGAACGGGAGGCAGCGGGCTGCTCTAGGCAATTGGTATTTAAGCAGACCTCGTGTCTCACCTCAACTGGAGACTGATTTGGTTGGTCTTATTAAAAGCTATCAGCTTATTCAAGTAACATACGTCATGATACCGACCCTGATAAGGATCACCGAACATTGCCAAAGTCAGTCTAAATGTTAAGTAAAGACCAGACCAGTTCATGCAGACCAGTTCATGCATTGGCATCATACATACCACCACCTAGGGACGTATGTGGTTTATGATTAATAGAATAGTTAGGAGCGATGCTCGCTATTCATCATATTTCTCTAGAGAGGGACGTACAATGAGAACCTGGCTACTACTAGGAAGGGACATCTGTACGTGAATCCAGAGCGTCGTTCCTGAGGAGGGACGTACAATGAGAACCCGGCTATTCCCGGGGAGGGACATCTGTACGTGAACTCAGGTGATGTACAATCATTAAACCATTACGAGACGGTGTGATGCATACATACATATTGATTGATTATGTTGCTTTCATGTGTATTTAAGATATTTGATTATGAAGTATGTTTTATTAATTGTTATACTCCCGAACTATTTTACCCACTGAACGCGTTAAGCTCACTCCATTATTATCTAATTTTTCACAGGAAATTAGGGTGGACTAAGTGCAGGTTTATGGGGCCCACATTTTGTACCCTTTGTATTAATTCATTGCGGATTTTGGGATAATGTTCCCTTGACTATTACATGTACGAATACATTCTGAGTTTAATGAAATCAAACTTGTATTTAATTGTGTTTCCGTTGCATACTCTGATATTACCATTATTATGATTCAAAATGCGCTCCCCGTCCCCGAGTGTACCGTCGGTTTAGGCGCGTCCGGGCAGGGTGTGACATTTAATGGTATCAGAGCGTACGGTCCACGGCCCTCCCAAGTCCACCGAATTAGGGGAAGAAATTAATTACTAGATATAAAATATCTCTAGAACTATATACATGTGAATTATATATAGTTGAGATTTATATTAAATATATATATCTAGAAAACTATATAGTTTTTATATAGTTTAGATTTAAATATATATATATATATATATATATATATATATATATATATAGTTATGATTTATGAAAACTATATATACGGTTATGATTAAATATATATATATATATATATATATATATATATATATCTATATATCTATGTATATATGAGATATATAGATACCATGTTGCTAATGAAAAATTTTGGATGAAAAATTTTATTAGATATATATATATATATATATATCAATTATAGATAGTTGAGATTTATATTAAATATATATCTAGAAAGCTATATATTGTTTTTATATAGTTCAGATTTAAATATATATATAGTTATGATTTATGAAAACTATATATATGGTTATGATTAAATATATATATCTATATATCTATTTATATATGAGATATATATATACCATGTTGCTAATGGAAAAATTTGGATGAAAAATTTTATTAGATATATATATCTCTAGAACTATATATATACATCAATTATATATAGTTGAGATTTATATTACATATATATCTAGAAAACTATATATATAGTTATGATTAAATATATATATATATATATATATATATATCATATTGCTAAGGGAAATTTTTGATTAAATAATGACATAAACATCAAGAGAAAAATAGAAAATATTATCCAACGGACAAAGCATAAATCTAAAAAATGTTAGGAATATATTTTGTGTCCTTCACAAATTTTTTTTCCCTTCAGCAAAAGAATGGCCACAAGTGAACGAATGACTTCCAGTAGTAGGGAACCAATTCCCACTAGACTCAAAGAATTGTCCAAAAGGGAGGTTATGACTATGAGGAGTATCGACAATAGAGATCTCCACCTCCGGCCCATCCTTCACGAAAAACTTCCAACAACTTGATGAAATCCTTCTACGAAGCCATTATTTGCATAGGACTCCAAGAAGATGAGATCAGCCCTGTTTTGGAGACAACAGTCAAGGGAACAAAGATTTCTATCAATGTCGAAATCATTCCACGACTTATGGAGATTCCAATTGAAGATAGAATCATTGATCCACGCGAACCCCAGATAGTTGTAGAGATCGCAGAGTCCAACGAACAGTTGTTCAATTCCCTCACCAAAGAGCCGTACACACAATCAACACCAATCTTCCAAACAATCTCGTTAAACCATCTCTTGCTAGACTTGGAAAGATCGTATTCGGCAACATCTTGCCAGAAAGGGGGACTAGAGGCACTATGTCAAGGGCTCAACTTCTTGTGTTATATTGCATAGAGAAGAAAATTAAGGTCTCCCTACCTCACATCATCATCCAACAAATGTTGAAAGTGATTCAAAACCCTTTGTTAAAGGATCTCGTTGGTTACGGAGTCTTGATCATGAGAATGCTATACGAGGCAAACGTCAACACTTTTGATAAGTCTTCGAAGTAGGTCATTGAGGCGGTTACAACATCCTCTATCTTCAAGACATATGTCACAAGTGGAGGGGTAACTGACGAGGAAGTATTCGGCGCGACGTTAGGAAATGCCGAAAGAATGAGAGACGAACATGGACGTTGTCATCGAAAAAGCCGACGCAAGATTCCTATCATGGAAGTACCAAATAATGAGCCAAACCAGAATCCTACATCAAACCCAGCCCAGAATAATGATCCAACCGATCGACTATTCATTGAGGAAGATTTTTTTGCCAACCTAAATCAACCTCAACCAAATCAAGATAGACAAAGTGCTCAAGCAAATCCACCAACATGGAACGTGCCAACTCAAGGCAACACTTCGTACCAAAGGTTTCCAACTCCTGAGGTACCGTATCGGTCAGTTCCACAAGTTCCTGTGAACCGACAACAACAGAATTGGGCGGCAACAAATTATGGAAGACAGGACATCCCAATGAGCCCATTATTTCAAGACTTTTCAACCCAAGCATATCCAAATGTTCAAGGGGTTCCAGTTAGGGGATCCTTGTACAATCAAAACAACTACCCCTCACCTATGAGTCACCCGTACAACCAATATTTTCCACCAATGCCTACGACCTACTTACAACCATTATTTCTTTTGTATCACTAACTTTGGAGTGGTATGGGACACAACAAAATTGGAGGATACTAAAAAAAATGTGGAAGTAAGAAAATACACTACCTTGTATGAAAAGTAACATTTGGAGAAAGTTGCATTACTAATATTATCACTAAGTTGACACGGTATGGGACGAGGAAATTTGGACTATACTATTAGTGAACTACTGTTCAGCCGATGTTTTATAGAGACCGTGTTCATACAACTTAACTTGGTTAACACCCTTTTTACCAAAGTCATGTGGTATGGGACACACGAACTTGGATAATAATCAAAAAGACTAAGAGTAAGAGTTTGAATACATAAGATTGCGATAGAACGTTAGATCAGGATATTTACCGAGGCAAATCTTACAATTCTTATGACTCGTATGGATTTTCAATGAAATATATATGTATGTTCACAAAAAAAAAACCAGAACCAAATTATTTGAAATACTTGCAAAGTTTTATACTTATTATATAAACATTCTAACCTTGTTTTTACACCATGGCCAAACATACGAGGCACATAAAATTCTTTGATTCCTCAACAAAAACCTTACACTATACTTAGAAAAATAGGTGATTTTTTTTATATTGCAGTACTCTCGAAATTGTTGCTGAGCATACTATAACATTATACTTGGTTACAGTTCCTAAATCTTGGTTTTATTTTCTCTTTACCAGTGAGAAAATGCAAACCAGGAAGATAGGAAGGTCACCTACTATCCGTCCAACAGAGAAGGCACCTCCTGAGATTCAGAATCAGAAACCGCCGCCTCCGACGACAGCACGAGCCACACCCAACACTGCCACTACATCTGCGCAGGCAGTGCCACCCCAACCCGCACCCTTTGCCATGACTTGGAGCATGGAAGCCTTTTTCGCCGAATTTATTGAGGCCATGAAAGTCACTGTTCAAATTGTCGTTCGTCAGATTGCGGCCAGTCAGGTTGTCACTGTACAGGCACATGTGAGATCTGGGTCGGAGACTCAAACCGACCAAATTAGGAAGTACAAAAGGTTACAACCTCTTATTTTTGCTGGCAGCATTGATGCTGAAGAGGTGCAAAAGTGGCTGGATGAGTCAAAGAAGGCTCTCCATGTAATGGGAGTCGATGAGACTCGAAAGATTCCACTAGCGACCTACCAACTTGTTTGTGGAGCAAACACATGGTGAAAAATAGTAAAGGAGGACCCAAGGGTCAACATCGTGGATATGACTTGGCAAAAGTTTGAGTCAATGCTTATTGATGAGTATTTTCCCGACGCTATGAAGAGGCAGAAGTGCCAGGAATTCACTAAGTTATACCAAGGCAGCATGACCGTCAGGGAATATGCTGGCAAGTTCAAAAAATTATCGGTCTACTCTCTCTCTCTCCACCATCTCAACAGAGCAATATAAGACCGAGAAATTCTACAATGGCCTGCGTCCTGATATTGGACAAGCCTTGTCGATCTTGGATCTCAAGATTTACAAGGAGGTCGTTGACAAGGCCATAAGTTTTGAGCAAGAGAAAATCGTGCAAGAGCAGAGAATGAATAGGGGAAAATGGCCTGCAACGTTTTTCCAATAAGACTCACAACAGGGCAACAAGAAGAAGCCCTACAATAACCAAAACCCTGCCCTCCTACTTCCAATTCAGAAGAATGAGGCCACAACTCCTGCGGCTGCACCATTTAACCCAAACCATCAGGGTTTTCGCAATCATGGCCGAGGTGGTCGTTATGGCAGGGGTGGCCGTCGAAACGACAATGGCAGAGGTGGTGATCAGCACCACAATCAGCATGGCCAACAGAACCATCTGCAGTATCGGTCGACGTGTTAAAACTGCGGCTAGAAAGGCCATGTAAAATATATCTGTCCGCACCTTCAACAACCTATTCCTGTTGTTCCAGTCCAAAAACCACCACCTGGTGCTAATGCCCAACCCAGGCAGAACCAGCAAAACCAGGGACAAGAAAACCTGGGCAGAGCATTTGCCATCGCTCAACAACCCCTCTGAAACAACAATGTAGTCGAAGGTACATTTTCCTTGTTCAATACCATGGTACATGTCTTATTCGATTCGGGTGCTATGCATTCTTTCATATCGTCCACATTGGTAAGACATTTAGGGTTGCATCCTGAACCCACAACACTCACACTCCATGTCACATCACCTTTAGGATCTGGTACTGACGTAAAATTGTAGTGTTCTCAATGTGAACTTCGAATGTCAGAACATATCATATATGCATATATTTTTGTGATGGACATTGAAGACTTTGGCATCATCCTCGGCATGGACTGGCTTGCACCACTGAATACGAAGATCGATTGTATGAAGAAACAAGTTCAGTTAACCTTACCCACGGGGGAGATTGTCAAGATTCAGGGAACAAGGAAATGGATACAAACCTTGACTGCTGCACTCCTCAAGGCACAGCTTCGAGCTCTATCCCTTGGTGATGAAAATGACTCACCAGCAATGTAACCTCTCGAAGTGCACGATGTCCCGGTAATATCTGAATTCCCAACAATCTTTCTAAATGTTATGTTTGTTCGCAAAAAAGATGGTTCGTTACGACTTTGCATCAACTATCGCAAGTTGAATAACGTCACCATCAAGAACAGATACCCGTTGCCCAGGATCGATAACTTGTTTGACCAACTTAGAGATGCAAAATACTTCTCTAAGATTGATTTACGATCCGGTTATCACCAACTCCAGATCCGAGAGTTGGACATTACCAAGACGGAATTCAAGCTCGATATGCTCACTACGAGTTCTAGGTCATGTCGTTCGGTCTAACAAATGCTCCTGCTGCATTCAAGGATTTGATGAACCGCATCTTCCGGTTATACTTAGACCGATTTGGGGTGGTTTTTGTGGCGACCCCGCACCCCGGACCACCAACCCCGCTAGGAATGGCGTGCGGAATGCCGAGGCGGGACACCCGGCGTAGGCATCTCAAACCATTCCTCAACCCTCGTGAGGTGGTTGAGACCCTACGAGCCTTATCCCAAACGACATAATATAAACAGGTACTAAACAAAGCTACCAACCGTATTAATCATCCAAGACAAGTGATACTCCATAAAAATGAACCATAATCCCTACAGTCCATCAAGATTGACGTACACATAAAGTCCAAAACTATGGGTACAAAAAAATCGTCATATGCCCACATGGTCTATCTAACAAGTACCAATTCACCCATACTACAATGTGGTAAGTGTGATAATTACATAGTCCAAAATATAATACATCATAATTTAAAACACAGTTCAATCAAAATGCCTCTCAACTCAGATCGAGGCCTTGGATTCTCTCGCCGGCAAGGCCCTCAAGATATGACTAGTCCTTTGCCCTTACTCAGGACAGAAGGACCTGAAAGAGGAAAATGGGGTGAGCCAACGGTGCCCAGTGAATAGAATTCAAATATGCTATCAATACTCATCAATAAATATCATGTATGCATGTCAATGTGTAGCATGATTAAAAGCTCATAACATATAGATATCAGGCATTTATAATAAGTTCGATGCAAGTAAAAGCTTATCAATTTGGATCCACATTCCACATGCATTGGGGTTACTAGTGCATGTCTATTTCACCGTACTGTTCTCATCTCCAATCATGTTAATATGGGGTTACTAGTGCACGTCTATTTCACAGTACTGTTCTCATCCCCAAATATTTCCTTTTTAAAACCCTCCTATGACAAGGTTAAGTCCTATTAGCAAAATAGATGGGCCCAACCAAAGTCATAAGGTTTTCTCAAACCAATGCATCATTCAAAACATTAGGACACATTCATGCTTTCAACATACAATATATAAAAGTGATATGATGACATAAAAGATATAATCATAAATGAAGTCTACTCACAACCAAGCCTCGCGAGAGTATCTAACCACACACGGACACCAAACCGAATCAACCCAATCAAGGTCCTGAAACATTCATCAATATCCAACCATACATCAATTTCTATGCTCAATCACATAGACCTTACACATCAACCCTAAATCAGCCCACATATAGACAATAGGCTTCAATCCCATCTAATCCCATCATACAACTCAAATCACATGACTTAGGCCTCTAATGCATAGTTCTCATTCATAAACCATTCTATTAATCAAAAATACTAATTTTCAATTGCTTAGGTATAAACATGCCCAAATTGGGTCACTTGATCACAAGTAGGCCTAACCCATGATACGGTCACAACCACCAAATCAGTAGCATAATCAACCCTAATCATGCTTAATTAGACATAAATTGCATCAATTCAATGATTATAGGCCAAAAGCATCAAAAGCCCTAAAATATGAAATTTTCCATACTTAGGCCATATTGCCTATTTACATTAGGTCACCATGTTCAGCCATGTATATCATTGATTTTGCATCATGGGTTCATCAACAATGGAAACTAGGTCAACATAGTTGACATGCAAGCTATTTGGAAAGGTCTAAGTTCATATTCTAAATTTAGGTCTAATACAAACAACCCTCCAAATTTTCAATTTAATATTCTATTCAGATGTATCAAGCTGCCAACAGAAATATTTAAACACAAAATCAACCGTACAAATTGAATTATGCTAAGAGCCAAACCTCTTGTCGAAAAATCAGCTCAATCCAACGGTGGAACGAAAAGATAGGATTTTTTGATAAACAAGTCTCTAATCAGACAATTTCTCCTTTCCTGCTGCAAATACTTGAACTCAGATGACTATATCACACAAAATAATTACCCCATTAACAACTCAATCGTTCTAATGCATACAAATCAGTTGGGAACCACCTTCTCAAATATCATATTCATCCAACGGTAGATTTAGGAGTTCTATTAGTTAGATTCAAACTGCACGAGAAATCCAGACTTTCCGACCAGCTTTGTTTGGGAGGTTATATCTTTTAAGCGAAACATCCAATCAAGATCTCCACCAACCAGAATGAATACCCATAAGATACGAACTTGCTGACAAAGTGTGAGCTCAAACTGACTATATAGCACCAAGATCAAGTACTTTGATGAAAACGTTGTTGAGACTTCCCTCAAAGCAACTTCCTCTTTCTTTCTCTTCTTCTTTCCTTTCTCTTCTTCTTTCCTTTCTCTTTTTTTTTCCTTTCCCTCCACTCACCTCCCTCTATAAGACTTTCTTGGAGAAGAGAAGTGGGCATGGGACACTTGTCCACTTTCATGCACCAACTTGACATGTGTTGTAGAAGAGAAATGGGTCATGGGACACTTGTGCACTCTCATGCACCAACTTGACATGTATTGGAGAAGAGAAATGGGGCATGGGACACTTGTCCATTATCATGCATCAACTTGACATGTGTTGGTCTCATGCACCAACTTGACATGTGTTGGTCTCATGCACCAACTTGACATATGTTGGAGAAGAGAAATGGGGCATGGGACACTTGTCCATTCTCATGCACCAATTTGACATGTGTTGGTCACATATTACCCATACCAACCACATGTACTTTAACCAATCTTTTGCTTGCATGTATTTTAAATGTCCAATCCATCTAATACACCAAATTTTTTATTCTCATTTATCCTTTTATTCAGTCAATCCTAACCCATATCAATTCATGGTTTAATGGGCCCATGCATAAATAATAACATATGCATTATACTTTAGTTTAACATGACACATATACAATTTATAATGCACATATTTATATACATTATCAAGCATCAAATATACAAACATTAAATAACCATCAAACAAACACCAAACACATCAAGGCAATACATAGAGTTTGGGCACAATGCAATTGGGTTATGGGCTAGATGACATAATCTTCGGGGCGTCACAATTTTTGTGGACGATATCTTGATATATTCCTCAACCGAGGAAGACCATAAGATACATCTGAAGATAGTCCTCCAGACCTTGAAAAGCCACCAGCTGTATGCAAAGTTGAGTAAGTGCGAATTTTGGGCGAAGCGAGTTCAAATCCTAGGCCATGTGGTTTCAGGCAATGGCTTTGAGGTCAATCCTTCTAAGGTTGAAGCGGTTTTAAATTGAAAGTAGCCTACCACTGTTACTCAGATTAGGAGTTTTCTTGGTTTGGCTGGCAATTACAGACACTTCATCAAGGACTTCTCAAAAATTACTGAACGAATGACAAAGCTCACTCGAAAAGACGTGCGATTCATCTGGAATCCCGCCTATGAAGCATCATTTCAAGAATTGAAGAAACGCCTCACGATGGCACCTGTACTTATCACTCCAAGAAATTCACTTAGATTTTCACTATACACCGACGCCTCTCTCCAAGGTTTAGCTGTCGTACTAACACAAGAAGGCCAAGTTGTTGCATATGCCTCGAGGCATCTGAAGATTCATGAGGGTAATTACCCAACACATGACTTGGAACTTGCAGTTGTCGTATTTGCACTGAAGTTATGGCATCATTGCCTATACGGTGAACGGTTTGAGGTCTTCTCGGATCACAAAAGTCTTAAGCACATCTACACCCAGAGAGACCTAAACCTCAGGCAAAGACGATGGTTGGAATTCTTGAATGATTATGACTTTCAACTCCAGTAGCATCCCAGAAAGGCCAATGTTGTGGCTGATGCCCTGAGTAGAAAATCTTATGTTGCTTGCACTCTTTACTTTGAAATGGGGAAGTTGGCTGCATAGATGGAGAATATTAACCTACAACTGAACGAGGAAGGACCAAGATCACGACTTTCTCAATTGTCAGCCAACTCTGAGCTGGTTTGAAAGATTTCAGCAGCTCAAGCCAACGACCCTATGTTAATGGAGAAATGAGAACTTCTACTCAACAGACAGGACCTTCCTTACTGGTCGGTCTCTGATGACGAGGTCGTTTTCTATAAAAAAACATCTTTGTCTACCGAACGATCCTGAGGTTCGGAAAGAACTGCTTACTAAAATTCGTTGTTCGAGGTTCGCTATGCATCCTAGGGGTGACAAGATGTACAAGGATGTCAAGCGACAACTCTGGTTTTCTGGAATGAAGAAGGCGATTGCAGACTTCGTTGCTCGATGTCTCATTTGCCAGCAAGTTAACGCAGAACGAAGACTCCCCTCTGGAATTCTCCAGCAGTTACCTATTGGAGAATGGAAGTGGGAGAACATCGCAATGGATTTTGTTACGGCCTTGCCTCAAAATAATAAAGGGCAAGATACTATCTGGGTTATCATTGACAGACTTACAAAGTCTGCACACTTTTTGTCAATAAAGTTCACGGATAACCCCGCCAAACTTGCCGAACTATATGAAAAAGAGATCGTACGCCTTCATGGCATACCCCTCACGATCGTCTCTGATCGAGACCCTTAATTCACATCAAAGTTTTGGCAAAGCTTCCAGAGTAGAATGGGCTCTAAGATCACCATGAGCACAGCCTTCCACCCTCAGGCTGATGGACAGTGAGAGCGTCTTATTCAAATCTTAGAAAACATGTTACGGTGTTGCATTTTGGACTTTAATGACGGATGGGCAAAGTACTTACATTTAACTGAGTTTGCATACAACAACAGCTACTAAACTAGTATCGGCATGGCACCGTATGAGGCTCTTTATGGTCACCCTTGCAGATCTCCGGTATGCTGGTTAGATATGGCAGATCGACCACAGTTGGGGCCTGAACTAGTTCAAGAGACTTTTGAGAAGATCACACTAGTAAAGGAACGACTTCGTGTTGCACAAAGTCGACAGAAGAGCTATGCTGACAAACGGAGGCAGCCTCTAAAATTTGATATGAGGGACTTGGTTTTTCTAAACGTTCAGCCCACAAGAGGTGTCAAACGCTTTGGGATCAAAGGAAAGCTCTCCCCACGGTTTATCGGTCCATTTCAGATCATTGAACGTATTGGCAAACTTTCTTGCCGTCTGTCCCTTCCATCATCCTTGTCTAAGGTTTATGACATTTTTCTCGAATCCATGCTTCGAAAGTATCACCCTGATCCTTCGCATATCATCCCTCTAGTCGAGGTTCGGGTGAGGAAGGAAATAAGTATCAGGAGAGAGCAATACAGATTTTGGATAGAAAAACTCAAGAACTAAGGCGACGTAGCATTCCACTGGTGAAAGTGCTTTGGGATCACCACGGAATAGAGGAAGCAACATGAGAACTAGAAGCAACAATTAAACAGATATACCCCGAATTGTTTTTTAGTAATAACTGATGATGTGATACATTGTACTATTTCACTTATCAATAAAATGATGAAACTTTGTTTATGCATATCTTAATACATCGTTTCATTTGAATAACTATGTAGATGTCTGAAAATAATATCAATGGATATGGTAATGCACACACGCAGTGGCCTCCTTGGCAACCTGTGGCGACTCCATCAGGATCTGAGTCAATTCACAACTACTTTGCATCACCAACTCCATCGTCACACAGACAACGATCCTTATCGCCAGAGCGTGCATGGCTTTTTTGTAACAATTTTACCCAAAACAATCTCGTGCCCTCATCTTGGCAAGATCTTCTATCTAAATTACCAGGCAGCCAGATTCGAGAAACAGCATGAAAAAGCATTCCACCGCTCAACCTACCTCCCCTTACACGATGTAAACAACGCCCTACACCATAATCTGTTGAGCAACGGTTAGAATCTTCTTAGGATGAATCCAACTCTATTTGCTCCCCATTGTTTCATGATGTTGAAGATTCCACCAGCCACAGTTCCATTCAGGGACCACACAAACACTACCCTGAACTAGCAAACAATGACGCCGGCAGTGAATCTCAAGTAGATAAGCATCATGACTACTTGAACTGATTTTGAGGGCGAAATTCCTTTAAGGGTGGTAGAGTGTAATACCCTAGGATTGCACAAAAAAAAAAAGAGAAAGTTCGGGCAACCTACCCGAACGTCCGGGCGCCAAATCTTCTATAAAAACAAGCCCCCTCCTCATTTCTCACACCAAATCACCTTCTCTTGTGATTTTTCTTCTCCTTCTCACTCATTTTGATTTTTTTTCTTTTTGAGACTCTTTACGAGACTCCCTGTGCGGTGCAACACAGTTTTGTCCAGAGGAAGGGGCTAGATCTGAAAGAAGAAGTTCTTATCTGAAGGTAGGGACCGAAACATAGGTTTGCGTGTATTATAACTTTTATTAAAGTTTACATTCATTTATTATTATGTCTACCATTCATTTACATAGCATTATTTCGTATAACGTTCATACAGTCATACTTATGCTTGTATATTTGGGGTTCATGTATTACACTGTTGTAATGTCAGATTTGTGGTCAATCTGGCTCAACCAGACTCGGTCTTGTCCTCAGTAACTTTAAATAGTGAACGGGAGGCAACAAGCTGCTCTAGGCAATTGATATTTAAGCAGACCTCGTGTCTCACCTCTTAACTGGAGACTGATTTGGTTGGTCTCATGTCTAACCTTGCACGTCGTGATACCGACCCTGATAAGGATCACCCGACGTTGCCAAAGTCAGTCTAAATGTTAAGTAAAGAACGGACCTGTTCATGCATTGGCATCATACATATCACCACCTAGGGACGTATGTGGTTTATGATTAATAGAATAGTTAGGAGCGATGCTCTCTATTCATCATATTTCACTACAGAGGGATGGACAATGACAACCTGGCTACTGCTAGGGAGAGACATCTGTACGTGAATCTAGAGCGTCGTTCCTGAGGAGGGACGTACAATGAGAACCCCGCTATTCCTGGGGAGGGATATTTGTACGTGAACTCAGGCGATGTACAGTCATTAAACCATTACGAGACGGCGTCATGCATACATACATATTGATTGATTATGATGCTCTCATGTGTATTTATGATATTTGATTATGTAGTATGCTTTATTAATTGTTATACTCACGAATTATTTTATCCACTGAGCGCGTTAAGCTCACTCCGTTATTATCCAATTTTTCACTGGAAATTAGGGTGGACTGGGTGCAGTTTTATGGGGCCCACATTTTGTACCCTTTGTATTAATTCATTGGGGATTTTGGGAGAATGTTCCCTTGACTATTACATGTTCGAATACATTCTGAATTTAATGAAATCAGACTTGTATTTAATTGTGTTTCCACTGCATACTCTGATATTACCATTGTTATGATTCCAAATGCGCTCCCCGTCCGAGAGTGTACCGCCGGTTTAGGTGCGTCCGGGCGGGATGTGACAGTTGAACACAAAAAATTATCGAAAAGCTACTGTAAAACGGATCACCGTACATTTCAATAGAACTGACTTTGTATTTCCATTTGTCTGGAAAACCTTCTAAGAAATACTTCATAAATATCTGATGAGGATCGATTATGCCATGACTTTTCAAATCACTTACTAATTCCATAAACCTATCGAGTCCCTCATCAACCGTTTCCTCATGTAAGAACTTAAAATTTTCAATTGATCTTCTAAGCACTTCAGTTCTTACTGTTGCATCATCCTTGGCTTCTATAGATGTCAGCAAGTTGCGAAACTCTTTCAAGGTGAACTCCCGTGGATTCACTTCTGCTATGCTTGTAAGTTTTTCAGACCAACAACTTAGAAGTTTGTCATGAAAATAAACGAGACTAATTCTTGATGGTATCTCTTGATCCAATTTTTTTAAGTATTCAAGAATTTATTTGAATCTAGAACGCGCCTCTTCGATTGGTTCATTTTCAAGAATTTTGAAATCTTTAAATCTTTTATCTGCATCCCTGAGCCTTGATTTTCTGTTATCAAGTGGCTCATAATGAACCAAATGAAGCAATTCCCATACTTCTTTTGCAGTCTCACATGCACTGACTTGTTCTACAAAACAAGGCATACACCACCTTGGAATTTATATGATATTCTTCTCTTTCTTGAGTTGTCCAAAGCTCGGTTGGCTTGTAAAGAAGAGTATAGCCATTTTTCAAAATGTATCTGGGAGAAAAAATGCCATGAGTATGAATAAGTTGGATAGGCCCGGTTTTGGGAATAATATTGGGCTGGATGAATAGGGGTAGCGATTTCTCGTCGGAGCTGAGGGAAACGGTTGAAGTTAACCATTTGCCAACCAGTGACGGATGAACGAAGGTTCAAACTCAAGAGTTACATATTGTTCCTGCATAGTTGACTCAAGAGTACAATGGGTAAGAGCAGTACTTTGAATAAATTCCTTAATAGGAGGACTCTTACATGAGCTGTAACCATCGTCGGAGGATGATATGGCTTAATCATACCAATAAGTTCATCATCAGAGGGAGAAGAAAGTTCATCATCGTCAGTAAATGCTTCTTGATAAGCAAAGATGGTAGAATCATCAGGAGAATCTTAGGAAGACTTGAAAAATTAAAAGAGGAAGATTTTAAAACCGGACTAGGGTCGGACGTAGAATATGAAGGAGGACTATCACCAAAGGGCTCCAGACCATCTGATTACTGCTCGGAAGATTGGCCTCAAATTCTTCCCTAATCTCATTATATGGACACATATTCTCGGCTGTGCTCTTCTGATCTCATAAATGTTTTCATGAGAATCATCCACGCATGAAAATTTTCTTTTCTAAACATTGGTGGTCTGTCGGTGCATCTACTTTCATCCATAGTATAACTAGTTGAGCACTGTCTTGCCATCTTACTCAAATAAATTGTTAGATCACTTTGAGTGCAAAAATCTATTTTGATACCACTTGTTGGCCTAGTATTATAGTCCAAGAGGGGGGTGAATTGGATTTTGCGGATTTTTGAGTTACCTTTCGGATATTTTAATTAAACAAAGTAATGTGCGCGGTCGAGAACAATCCAAATAACAAATGCAAAAAAGACAAATGAACACTAAAGATTTAGAGTGGTTCGGTTCCTCTTGAACCTACGTCTACTACCCAATCACTAGGATCAGGATTTCCCAATACACTATTGGCTAATCACTTACGGGCGTTATTAGAAGTCGTTTACACTCTAACCAACATGAGGGCTTGGTTAGAAAAGCCACAACAACTAACCTACACCAGGGCTTAGTTAGAAAGCCACAAACTAGCCTACATCAGGGCTTGGCTAGAAAGCCACAACTTGTAAACCACTCACGGGCATGGTTACATTTCGTACAAAGTTTGGTAATATCTTGGTTTACTTAACCAAGTCAACAATACATCAAGATTACAAAGATATAGAGAAGTGTATAACAACACTCTCAACAATATAAGCTTACAATCTTGAATGAGACAACAATCACTATTCCAACCACTATGATTCTAAATGATGGAAAGTGTTGAAATAAGTTTTTGTCAAATGTAATCGATTCAAATATATGTAATGTAAAAAATGAATCGAATATGCACAACTATGAAGATATTGATTCCAAATAACGATAAGTTTAAAGCTCGAGAATCACTATATCATGATGATCAAAACTTGATGCTTCTAAATGAATATGTGATTAAGATCAAGAATCAAACAACTCAAATATGATCAAAAACTTTGAATCAATACAATATGATATTAGCACATGAATTGATATCTCCAACAACCCATAGCTTTATCCAACTAAGTCTATAAATACCAGCACTGTCGCAACTCACGACCAGTGACGTCATGACCAACACGGAACCCCCGGATATATTCTCCCTCGATACACTCGGCATCCTGTCAGCCTCATCTAACAACCTAATAAACTCATAATTCCACATCTACAATCAAAACATAGACATTATTAAACAACATTAATAATACATCTTCCAAAATGCCAAATATAAAATTCCTTAAAGTCCAAAATATACAAAACCATAACTAACCATAAATACATCTCATCTATGTGTTAAGTATATACATTCGGTATTATTAAGTACGTAATACCAAAATACAAGAACGTACTAAACACCTACATCACCAAAACTCGGGAAGCTCTACGCAGCTAGGCCTTCCCTTTCCCCTTCCTATCAGAACCTGAAATGATAAGAATGAGGAGTGAGCTACAACATGCTCAGTGAATGTTTTCTACAAGTGGCAATATACATGCATTTAGATAAAACATGGCGAAAGTTCATCAAGCAATTTAAATAACACGGTGATATACAAGATCTATACATGCTAAACATAATGCATCATGTCAATATTCAAGACAATGCATTTCATTTTCCAAACATGTCATATGCAATCCTAGACACCTCCTGAGTAAAAGGCAATACAAGGGCTTGAGTTCGCGACATCCAGGCCTCAATTGAACTTCCCTACTCGTATTCTATTAGGATTCCTAGGGTTGTGTAGCCCATAGGATCAGCCCACCAAGACAAGTATCATGCCTAGGCGATCTTATCTACACAAGCCATAAAACCCTCTGCAAGGTCCACAACAAGGGATCACCATCTAGTCCAATGGAATTCCCTAGAATTCCATACTAGGAGATCCACCCAATTGCTAACCCAACTAGACTATGCTCAAATCCATTTTCATGAATCATTAAAAACATGCATAATACACTAGTTAATCATTCAAATCATTTCTATACTACAACGCCACATATAGAAACCAATTGTAAAGAAACACTCGCTATTGATTAGCTAGACTAGCCAATCCCAAATCCAATTAAATTAAGCACTTCAACCTTCAATTGGCAAAATTGGGGACAATTGAATCAACAACAAATCCTGTGCAATCATATGTTCATTCATTCATCAAAATCAATCCAATTACATGATAATAACCATGATTAAGCCCCAATTTACTAGCCAACATTCGATTCTAATATGGCTTTACTAATGAGCTAACCATAAACCTTAATCAAGCCATAATACCTAAATTAGATCACCTTCAACCCAAGAGAATGGCTAAGGTTGATACCATGATCCAACCTTCATTAATACAATGCATTCTATCACAAATTGGGTTATGTGGACTAATCTCATGTCAATTTAATTAATTGACTTAGTCTAGGCTAAAAGCTCCAAATTTTGGCAAAGTTCCAAATCATGGCCTTAGCCAAATTTACACTACACATAGGGTTTCCAACATGCAAAATCAACAAATTAAACCATCATTCTTCCAAAATGAACAATTGAATCAACATAGTTGACATGCATATCAATTGGAAAACCCTAAGTCCATATTCTAGTTCTCGGTCAAATACAAACAACCCCACCAATTTCTTGTTAGAAATTGGGGGTTTCACCATTTATGGGTTCCCAACAACACCTAAACTCACATATCTGGCATGGAGTAGGAAAATAATTTTTGAACCACGTAAAAATCCTTTGTGTGCATTGTATTTATTTTCAGTATCTTTCATTATGCACTTTACATTGATTTGAGTACATGACTTGAGTTAATCAAAGGATTTCCACAAAGAAATTAGAAATAGTTCAAAACCGACCATAACACTCAATTCACCCCCTCTTTGGTGTCTAACAGTTTCCTCCAGAAACCCAGAAAATCATGTTTCTGGAATGTATACATAAACACATTTCCTACTTTTTGAGGTTTTTTGGAAATATGAATAGAAACGCGCTTCCTATTGAGAAAAATGTTTCTATCTTTTTGTCGATTTCTGGAATTCAAACAAAAATGCACTTTTGTATAAGAAACGTGTTTCTTGAAAAACACAGAGTTGTTTTGTTCATGTTTTGGCAGAGAAACGAGTTTCTCTTTTGAGAAACCTGGTTCCTACTTTTTCAACATATTTTTCTAAAAATATAATCCTTAGCTAATTGAGAGCAAATTTTGGAAAATCTTTGAAACATTGTGCATTGTTTTGTTCTCCATTTTTTTTAGAGAAAATCAAGTTTTCAACAAGTGATTTTGAACAAAGCTCAAAAGTTTTCAAGTGTTCATATGAGAGGAAAGGCTTCAAAGTTCTTCAAGTTTATCAATCATTTTCAACAAGCTTTTCAAGTTGAAAGACTTGTATTTCTACATCACTTAGAAGAAATCTCTAGCACTTCATATCGTCTTTTTCTAGAAGATTATTCTTGTCAAGAGATTTCAAGTGATCAAGAAAAGGGTTTTGATTGTGCACTTCATCTTCATCTTCTTATAATCAAAACCCAAGGTATATCTTCTTTTGCTTAAGCTTGTGCATCAATTCATATATTTTGGTTGTACACACTTGGAAGGTATTCATTCAAACTTATACACTTCAATTTCACACTTTTGTAAGTTTGAATGTACATTGGCTTAGATGCCAATTGGGGAAGACTCCACATAGGAGTCTTATATCTTGTAATGGTTTGATTCACACTCGTAAGTTGAATCAAAGGTCGGAAGGATCCACACCCGTAAGTTGGATCAAGTTAAGTAAGACCCACACCCCCAAGTTGGATCAAGTTGTAACGGTTTGATTCACACCCGTAAGTTGAATCAAGTTACAGAGCTTGGGAAATCCTAATCAGGAAGATTAGGTAGGACATAGGAGGTTGGTGTCGAACCACTATAAATCGATGTGTCCATCTTTATTTCCTTGCACTTTGTTTTGTTTTGATTTTAATTTTATCTTGTCATTAATTGTCGTTTAACGTTTTGCAAAAAACCAACCTAGTCCAATTGACCACCCTCTTGGACTAAAATCTGGGCCAACACCGCCGAGCCCAAAAATAGTCCAACGTGTGAACATGCATTACAACATTCAGCCAACAGGGTATGACAATAAGTGATTTGCAACAGAAGCGTGGGCCCATATACAACATGTCATTTCAAAATAAAAATATTCCATTGATAATAAAAGAGGTTGTTCAAAAGTATCATATTAAAATTTACAGGAGGGTCTCTCCCAGAGACAAAACAAAAGGGACATGCCCCTACAAAAGAAAGTGGCCAATGTCACCAAAAAGAAAGAATAGCCGATCCTAATGTGTGTTGAGAACAGCCAATGGCACAAAAAGATAAGTCCCAATGTGTGTTGAGATTGGTAACCGCCGACCCTAACCCATCTCAAATCCCTAAAAGGTGAAACAACAGGGTTCAACAGTTCAGTGGATCAAGCAAGTTAAAAACAACATTTACAGAAGGATAATAATAACAGTACACAGATCAAATGCATTTCAATCCGCAACAATATGGTACAATCATGAAATGTAGTATCATCGAGCAACTTCGGAAACACCGCAGGCTGAGTGCTTAGTGTTGGTCTAAGCGGTTCATCACTTAACACACCCTAAAGCATACTTTGATGAAGTTTATTTTGATGATCACAAACAAGAACTTATCTCAGCATCTTAAGAAAGCAAAAAGCCAAAGAACAATTCAATCAAAGAACTTAAGGTCATATCATTTGTTCAAGATCGTTTCAATCAAGAAGTTCAAGATCAAACTGTTGACCTAAGCGGTTCATCACTTAGCACGTTCCTAATACTTGATGAAGTATATTTTGATGATCACAAACAAAATCCCTTTTGTTGCTAATGAGCTTTAATCAAGAACCTATCTCAGCACCTCAGGAAAGCAAAGAGCCAAAGAATGATTCTATCAAGGAACTCAAGGTCATATCATACGTTCAAGATCGCCTCAATCAAAGACTTCAAGATCAATCCTCACATTCATGAACAATTCGATCAAAAGCTTCAAGACTACATCATTCGATCAACATTCAAGACATTCAACTCAAGCGCAAAATTCTTTTGAAGATCTCATAATGAAGAGTTGGACTTAAAGATTATGAGAAATATTAGAAATACACAGTATTTAAGGTATATCTTTTTCTAATCAATATTGCTCAAATGTTTTCCAAAATCGTGCACAAATCACTTGAATATGTTTTTCAAATCGGCATGTTTTGATCTGATTAATATTTAAGGTATTTCAAATGATTTAATTTTCTATGTTTAATTTGATTTAAAATTTACCAAGTTTATTCGCATTTATCGTATTTTTAATCAATGTCAAAAACTATTTTTAGAGTCTTTCAGGACGCTAATGATTTAGCAACGCTCTCCTGAACTTGAGAAGTCAGGGCACTAATGACTCATTAGGACGCTGATAACATTCAAGGTTGAATTGAACTGATTCATGAAGACACTCACTTGTAAGAATCGGACTCACTTAGAATCAACCTTTGAAGTTGTCAGGACTCTGATTGTGAATCAACTAGCTAAAAGATCTCTGAGAGTTTAAGTTCTTCAAAGATGTTATCTTTGAGGATGCTGATAGTTATAAGTTGGATAAACTATCAGGATGCTACCTGGATAGGAGGGCCCTCGTGTTTTATTTTTAAAAGGGAGGATGCTTACTCGGAAATAGCGCCCTCATGTATTTAATTATTTTTAAAACAAAGCAGGACGCTAACTGTGCATTAGCGCCCTCAGGGTTTAGTCGTTTATGTCGCAAAACAAGTCAGGACGCTCACGATTTAGTAGGGCCCTCACTTCATTGTTCAGCAAAATGCTTATACATGATGAGCACCCTCAATGAACAAAATGAAAAAGTTGATATTATACGTCAGGACACTAATTACGGAATCAGGACGCTAATTCAATAACTGTCACTGTTCTGACAGGTATACTATATCAGTCTACTTTTTCGGAATGGATCTTTGAATAGAATCCTTTTCAGATTTATCAGAGATCTTCTCTGATGCATGAATCAAGTTTTCTAAAACTTTCCTTGTTCATGTAATTTGAAAAGAACTAGAATGTTAGTGAAAATTGCAGTTGCCATTTTCATATAACATTCTAGCCGTTGTGTGTAAACGTTCACATTGTATTTGAACTTCAAATACATATATATGTTGCCACTTGTAGAGGACATTCATGTGCATGTTTATAAAATGATATGCATTGTCTTGGTTATGACATGATGCATTCTATTTGGCATGTATGTAATCTTGTGTGTCACCAAGCTATTTAAATTGTTTTAATGATCTTGCAATATTTTATTAAATGCATATATATGTTACCACTTGTAGAGGACATTCACTGAGCTTGTTGTAGCTCACCCCTCATCCTTATCTTTTCAGGATCGGATAGGAAGGCAAGGGAAAAGCTTAGTTGCAGAGCGTTTTCCTTTATTTTGTAACGTAGGTGTTTAGTACTTTTTCGCGTTTATTTTGATAAATTGTACTATGTAGAACCTAATACTTATACTTAACATTTAGATGGGTTTGTACTTATGGTTAAGTATAATTTTGTACTTTTGAACATTATGGACTTTGAGGAATTTTTTGGTTGTCTTTTTGGGTATGTATTATATTGATGATCTTTTTTATGTCCATGTGTTTGATGTTGTTTTTGGGATTGTGGTATGTGGTTAGAAGTCTTATCGGGACGTCGTGTATATCGAGGGAGGATATACCCGGGGTTCCATGCCAGTCATGACTTCACAGATAGTGGGTCGTGACAACTTTGGTATCAGAGCGAGTGCTTTAGGCTTAAAAACCTTAAAAGAATAAAAAACTTATATGATATTATGTTTCCTTTTATGGGTATGATTGTGGGTAACATCTTAGGGATAACAACTCTCATGGATTGTGATTCTGATGGACTTTCCCCTATTTGAGAATTGCAGAATTTCAAGAGAGGGAAGACAGAATCAACCATGGACCCGGATGAGTGCTTTAGGTAGATTGAGGGCTTACTTGCTGCTCCTCAAGCTGCTCAGACCCAGATTCAGCAGCAGCAGACTCAGATTCTAGCACTGCTTACCCTGGTCCAAGGCAACAGGCAGCCACAACAGGGTGTTCCAGTTGAGGGGGAGCACAGTAGTGTTGGCATGGTCGTGGGTGATAGAGCTAGACTAGTTGCGGTTCCGGTCGAGGTTCAGGCTGAGGTTCAAGTCGAGGTACAAGCTGAGGTTCAGGGTGAGGCTGTGGGGATTCTATATCAGAGGTTTGAGTCAAAGTGGAACGAAAGGGTCATTAAAACCTTCCGGATCAAAGGCCCGACGGAGTTTGCTGGAGGCCATTGCATTGAGACAGTTGAGAGGTGGCTCAGGAGGATGTAGACTATCTTCGGTGACATGCAGGCTTATGAGGCCGACAGAGTAAGGTTGGCCAGGTTCAAGCTCATTGACAGGGCTCATGATTGGTGGTTGAGGCTTGACCGCATGGTCGACGAGATCTAGACATGGACCGGGTTTGAAGAGTTTTTCTATGAGGAGTTATACCTGAGGTCAGAGCGAGATCAGAGGAGAATCAAGTTCGTGCACCAGACCGAGGGCAGTCGGTCAGTGAGGGAATGCGAGCATGAGTTTAACCGTTTGGCACTCTTCACTCCTGAGATGGTGTCGACTGATTACCTTTGCATGTAGAAAATACGGGATGGGTTTCATGATCGTATTCGTCAGGGTTTGGCACTAGCTGGCGTACAGACTTACGCCCTGGCAATGTTGCAGGCTACTAACTTTGAGACTGCAGAGTCTCACTCACGGATGAAGACATCAGTCACAGTATAGGCACCTGCAGTTCCTTCAGTGCAGACTCAGCCGACAGGGTCAGTGCGTAAGTTTTATAACAAGAAGAAGAACCGGATGAGCAAGAGGCAGAGGTATGGTGGCAACTGGTACGAGGCATCAGTAGCCTCCTCCCCAGTGACAGTTGTACCATCAGTTCCAGGCCAGAGTGTGCAAATGTCAAGCAGGCCCCAGCAGCAGCAGAGTTCATGTAACATCCGTACCTTAGGATAAAGTAATTTTGACCCCTAGAGTACCCGTATGCGTATACGTATTTGATGCTCAACGCTCGTAGGTTCGAGTTTCTTTGTATGATTTTAGGTCATAGAGAGTGCGCATGAAGTTCCGGAATCATCGGAAACCTGTTCGACGTCGAAACATGTCAAAAACGATGTTTTGGATCCAGTGGAGCTCCCTCCATGAAGGAAGAAATTTTTGTCACCTATTACATCAATGAGTTGATCTCCTAGATTCGTGGTCCGATTGAGCTAAAATTTAGTCATCTTATTTTTCTCTAATAGATATTCATTATGAATGGTGAAGATCTTGATCGGAGTTATCTATTGTGAGTTATAAGACTCCAAACATTGTTTTCCGGATTTGTAGATTTTCTTGCGCTGATCTCGAAATCCCACCGTTGGATGGAGATCAAACGTTACCAGAATGTTTGTAATTGACTCATAAAATGTCTGAACGGTTAAGATGTTAAATATTTGAGTAGTTTGAAAGAAATTAATTATCTAAGTGCAAGTAATTTCTGCAGGAAACTGTTCCTTTTATTTAAGTGTATTTTTTTCATGTGAGCCTAAAATACTTCTATAAAAGCCACTTTGGACGTGGGTTGCTCCTTTTTACACTTTGAAGAAGGGGAAGGGAGCTAGGAGAAGGGGAAAAGAAGAGGAGAAGAGAAAGGAGAGAGGAGGCTTGGATTTTGGTGCTCTCATGCCCAAAATCCCTCCAAGGTATATCATTTTCTCTCATTTTCTTCATACTATCTCTATCATGTGTGTTTGCAAGCTTAATTTTGACCTAGGGTTGTATGAATCCAGGAATTTAAGGGAATGGTGGGAAAATTAATGTTGGACTTAGGCTTTGATTTTGGACTTAGGCTTTGATTTTGAGATACGTTAATCTAGATGGCATGAGGAGTCTATAAATGATAAAACCCTCAATTTATAACAAGAAATTGGTGGGGTTTAATGGTTTTGACCTAAACTAGAAATTTAGACCTAGGGTTTACTATTCAAATTACATGTGATTTATGATGACTGCATGGGAAATTGTGGATGTATGGCACTCCAAGTTACTGATTTTGATTAGTGGATACCCTATGGTAGAGTAATTTTGACCCAAGCTATGTAATTTGGCAATTTCCATGTGATTTTGGAATTTTTGCCCAAATTGGGGCTTTTGACCCAAATCAAGTCAATTGATAAAATTGACTTGGGGATTGTTTAATTGGACCCAAATTGAGTAGAATCATGGGTTTAGAATGTTTGAACCCATGTTAAATTGGCATGACTTAGTTCATTTTGACTTTATGTTTTGTATTGACCTAAATTGGGGATTTTGACGAAGACTTAGTCAATTGATGAAATTGATTTGATGTATAGTCTAATTGACCCTAATTATGATTGAATGTCATGTATATTCGTGGTTGGATCATGGGATCAACCAATTACATTCAATTTGGGTTAATCTCGGTTTAATTGGAGTTTAAATGATCAAATTGGGCAATATGGAATTTGGCTCAAAGGGGGGTAACCAATTTAGAATCTAATTGACTTTTGTTTTGGGTTTAAGCACGAGTTTTTGGCACACTTATAGGTTGATTTTTAGTTTGTGTAAACCATGTTATTTTCAGGGTTTTGTGATTGATCTAGAACCTATATAGTCAATTGGAGAGTTGTGGTGATTGGATTAGAATTGGATTGGAAAGACTTAACCAATCAAGTGTGAGTGTTCTTTTACTTTTGGATTATTTATATGTGGCATTGTAGTATAGAAATGTTTTAAATGCTTATATATTATGGTATGCATGTTTTAATATTCCATGAAATATATGTGAGCATAGTCAGTGGGATGACAATTTGGGTTGAGGCTCCTAGTTGGAGTTTTCTTTTTGGGAATTCTCGTAAGTCTAGCGGCGATCCCAGTTGTGTACCTGGCAGAGGGTTTTATGGCTTGTATATAGGTAGGTTAGCTTAGGCTAATCCTACGTGCTGCACAACCCCAGAAATCCTATTAGAATACGAGTATTGTGTGTGTGTTCAGGTGTTGTGTGTCACGCACCAGCCCTTTGATCCCTGTACTCAGGAGGTGTTAGGATTGCATGTGCATGATTACAAATGATATGCGTTATCTTACGTATGACTTGATGCATTTATGTTAGCATGTATGTAATCTTATTTCATCATCAAGATCTTGCCATGTTTTTATAAATGCACGTATATGCCACTTGTAAATGACATTCACTGAGTTTGTTGTAGCTCACACCTCACCCTTTTCTTTCAGGATCTTATAGAAAGGGGAAGGGAAAGGATTGACTGCGGAGCGTACCTTGATTTTGATTGATGTACGTGTTGTACATTTATTTTTGTATTTTGATATTATGTACATGATAACACCTAGTATTTGTATATTTAATACATAGATGGGATGTGTTGGGTTGTATTATTTTGTGGACTTTCGAATTTTATTTTTGGTAAATTTGAAAATGTAATATGTTTATTCATTGTTGATCATGTTTAGATGGATGTTATATCATGTTTGTGTTTCATTGGAATTTGTATTTAAATTAGGCTGACGGGATGCCGAGGGTACCGATGGAGGGTATACTCGGGGGTTCTATGTCGGTCATGACGTCACATATCGTTGGTCATAACAGTTCGACTAGGCACAGTGGACAGCAAACAGCAGAGGCAGAGTCACAGGTCGTATCTTCAGCGCCTAGGGAACCGAGACCGATTATTTGTTTTAGTGCAGTGTTTAGGGGCACAGGAGGTATGAGTGTCCACGTAGAGCGTCTGCTACGCAGTTCAGTCCTATGCCAGTTGCTACCAAGGAGCAAGCCCGAGATGTTACACAGGCCGATCATGAGGCTAGCAAGCAATTGATCGAAGGTACAACATTTGCGATTCTTTGATGTATGTCTTAATTGATGTTGGTTCTACTTTGTCGTTTATTTCTAGTAGTGTGGTAGACAGATTGAGATTATCTACTGTTAGGACTAGAACTCCGTTGATTTTGAGTACGGCAGCTTGTGAGAGGATTTTCCCTAACATGGTTTGTGTTGGATGCATTGTGAGATTCGAGGACCATGAGATGTCTATTGACCTTAGAGTCTTAGAGTTCCTCGAGTTTAATACCATTTTGGGTATGGATTGGCCGGCAATGTATCACACTAACATTGATTGCTTCAGCAAGAGGATTGTCCTTCAGATACCCTGACAATTAGTCATTGTTTTTCGAGGCAGGACTGAATCGAGACCACCTACCCATGGTAGATTAGCCACTGATGATGAGGTTGCTACGATGGCCAATTTAAAGCTAGTGGATAATGTGGGACAAGGTGTTCAGTTAGCAGACATTCCTGTAGTCTGTGAGTACCTAGAGGTTTTTCCTGATGAGTTACCTGGCTTACCGCCTAAGCGAGAGGTAGACTTCATTATTGAGTTGATGCCCGGGACAAAACCCACGTCCATTCCACCGTATCGTATGGCACCAAAAAAGTTGAATGAACTCAGAGCCCGGCTTGATGAGCTGATGGGCAAGGGATTTATTTCTCCTAGTATGTCACATTGGGGAGCACTTGTGTTGCTCGTCAGGAAGAAAAATGGGAGTCTTAGATTGTGCATAGACTGCCATCAGCTGAATAAGGTGACTGTGAAGAACAAGTATCCACTTCCTCATATTGATGACTTGTTTGATCAACTGATTGGGGCCAAGTTCTTTTCAAATATAGACTTGAGGTCTGGATACCATCAGTTGAGGATTAGGGATGAGGATATGCCGAAGACTACTTTTCGAACAAGGTATGGACATTACGAGTTTCTGGTGATGCCCTTTGGGTTGACTAATGCACCAGCGATGTTCATGGATCTGATGTAGAGAATGTTCAGACCGTACTTTGACCAGTTCATTATAGTTTTCAAAAATGATATCCTAGTCTACTCTAAGACTAAAGAGGATCATGACCATCATCTCAGAGTTAGTTTGCAGACATTATTGGAGCATAGGCTGTATGCCAAGCTGACCAAGTCTGATTTCTGGATGATTGAGGTGAAATTTTTGGGTCATGTGGTTAGTACAGAGGGTATTTCAGGTTATTCTGCTAAGGTTGAGGAGATCATTGGTTGGCCAAGACCTACCACAATCATAGAGATTCGTAGCTTTCTGGGTTTGGCTGCCTATTACAGGAAGTTCATGAAGGACTTTTCCACCATTGCCGCACCATTGACTAAGCTGACTCAGAAGAATGTGACCTTCACATGGTCAAATGCTTGTGTGAAAGCTTTTAGTGAGTTGAAATAGAGGTTGACTATAGCTCCAGTGTTGATTCTTCCAGAGCCTGGGAAAGAGTTGGTGATTTATACGGATGCATCACTCTTGGGTCTTGGATGTGTGCTGATGCAGGAGGGTCGAGTTGTTTCATATGCATTTAGACAGCTCAAGGTGCATAAGCACAACTACCCTGTGCATGATTTGGAGTTGGCCGGTATTGTGTTTGCACTGAAGCTATGGAGGCACTACCTTTATGGTGGGAGGTTCACTTTGTTTTCTGATCATAAGAGTTTGAGGTATCACTTTGATCAGAATGAGTTGCATATGCGGCAGAGGATATGGCTCGAGTTACATAAGGATTATGATTTCTCTTTGGAGTATCATCCTGACAAAACCAATGTTGTGGATGACGCTTTGAGCCGTAGGCAAGCAGAGACTCAAGTGGTTGCTTTTCAGATGGCCCAGCAGTGGCAGTTACTTGAGACAGTGACGATGATGAGTATACTCTCGGACATACCACGTAGTGAGATATGTGCTCAGATGCACGTGCAACTTTCTAATGCCCATATTCAGAGGGTTAGAGATCTATAGGAGGATTGTCCGGATTATGACATGAATAGTAGATTTGCAGACAGTGTTGATCGAGCCGATTGACAGAGAGGGTCAGATGATGTCTTGCTGTATAAAGGGAGACTATGAATCCCATATGATGCTGAGTTGTGAACTAAGTTACTTCGGGTGGCGCACAGGCCTCAGTATACTATTCATCCAAGGGCTTTTAAGATGTATCACGACATGAAGAGATCTGTGTGGTGGCATGGAATGAAGAACAATATAGCTGAGTACGTGTAGAGATGTGAGGTGTGCCAGCAGGTTAAGGCTGAACATCGAAAGCCCGGAGGTCAGATGCAGTTGTTACACATACCTAAGTGGAAACGGGTGCACATCATGATGGATTTCATCATGGGATTGCCGAGGTTTCAGGGAAGATTTGATGCCATTTGGGTTGTGGTCGATAGATTAACCAAGAGTGCACACTTCCTCCCTATGAGCACCAGAGACTCAGTGGACAGACTGAATAGACTATATGTGAGAGAGATTGTGAGACTTCATGGAGTGCCCTTGTCTATCGTGTCGGATCGAGATCCACGATTTACATCGAGGTTTTGGCAGGCATTGCAGACTCTATTTGGGACTTGTCTCCGACTCAGTACAGCGTGTCACCCTCTGACGGATGGTCAGTCCGAGAGAGTGATTCAGATGCTGGAGGATATGCTCAGGTCTTACATGTTGGAGTTCGGTGGGGGTTGGAGTGAGCATTTTCCCTTGTGTGAGTTTGCTTACAACAACAATTATCAGGCGAGCATCGGTATGGCATCGTATGAGGCTTTGTATGGAAGACCCTGTAGATCACCAACTTGTTGGCACGAGGTCTTAACCTATGCTGTTCATCACTTAGCTCATCCCTAAATATACTGTGATAAAGTATATTTTGATGATCACTAACAAAATACTTTTCGGTGCTAAACGTGCGTATATCAAGATTTCATCAAAGCACCTAAGGAAAGTAAAAAGTTAAGAAACGAATCGATCAAGGAACTTAAAGATCACATCCAACGGTCAAGTTCGTTTCAATCAAAAGGACTTCAACAATCACATCATGATTTCAAGATCACTTCACTAGAACGATTCGATCAAGCTTCATGACTACATCTCTCGATCAACGTTCAAGTCATTGAACTCAGCACAATGCTCTTATTGAAGATCTCATAATGAAGAGTTAGATTTAACGGTGATGAGAAATGAGAAATATACAAAGTATTTAAGGTATATCTTTCTCTAATCGTTATTGCTCAAAATGTTTTTCAAAACCATGCATAAATCATATATGTCTAATCTGCATGCTTTGATTTCATGTTTTTACGGTATTTCAAATGATTTAATACTATATATTTAATTTGAAATCTACAGAGTTTTTATTCGCATTTATCGTATATTTAATCGTGAGTCAAAACTATTTTTAAAGAGTCTTTCAGGACGCTAATGAGTTAGCAACACTCTCCTGAACTTTATAAGTTAGAACGCTGATAACGTTTAAGGTTGAATTCAATTGATTAATCAAGACGCTCACTTGTATAGTAGCGGCTTCCTCTATTAGTTAACCTCTGAAGTTGTCTGGAAGCTGACCAAGCATCAACTCACTAAAATATTTCTTAAAGCTCTTCAAAAAATGTATCCTTGAGGACGCTGACAGTTATAAGTTGAACAAACTATCAGGATGCTTTCTGGATAGGAGCGCTCTCACCTTTAGGAATCAACTTAGTAACTTTCAGGACGTTGATTGTCCTTCAGCGTATTTGTGTCTTATTTAAAATATTTGTAAACGGTAGGACGCTTACAATGTTGTAGCGCCCTCATGTTATGTTTTATGTTTTTAACTGGTAGGACGCTTACTCGGATAGTAGCGCCCTCATGCACTTAACTGTTTTAAAACATAACAGGATGCTAAGTGTGCATTAGTGCCCTCAAGGTTAAGTCGTTTAAGTATCAAAGTAAGTCAGGAGGCTTACGAGTAAGTAGCGCCCTCATTTAAGTGTTCTGCAGGACGCTTATACGTAATAAGCGCCCTCAAGGAACAAAACGACAAAGTTAACATTATGCGTTAGGACATTGATTATGGAATTAGGACGCTAATTCAACTACCGTCACTATTCGAATAAGTACACTACGTCAGTTTACTTTTTCAGAATATACATTTGCACGGAGTCCTTTTCAGACTTACCAGAGACCTTCTCTGATACATGAAAAGTTTTTCTAAAACTTTCCTCTTTCATGAAATCTAAAAAGAACTAGAATGTTAGTGAAAATTGCAGTTGCTATTTTCATATAACATTCTAGCCGTTGTGTGTAAACGTTCATATTATTTGAACTTCAAATGTCTAACAACTATGTCCTACTAAATATATAAATACTAACACTTAGGACCAAACAACTCGCCAATCACTTTGTGTTGTGCCAATACTTTTTGAAAGTTAGTCTGTGTCAAAATGAATTTCATTTTCTAATCTTTCAAAGTATTTTTCACTGATACTTTTACGATTACAATAGATTGTCATATTGAGCTTCAATTATACTTTATCTTTGAAAATCTATTTTTATTGGTATGAACTCAAATTCTTAGCACTGATTCATATTTGGTATCATTCTTGCTGGAGATTGAATTTGAGAAATAGTTCAAGATATACAGTTGTACTTGATTTCATATTTTAAGTATTGTATTGAACTATATCAGCAATTGCGTTAACTACTGATCATTGAACCAGAAGTTTTCATACTTATATTTAATATCTATTTTGAAAATTTTCTATATCTTTGATTTACGCCAGTCCTTCATTTTATATATCAATGTTTATTTGGTATATTTATTTTCAAAGAAGCACTGACTTTCACATTATATCATTCATGTTTTTCGAAACTGCACTTGAGCAATACCGAACATTGAAAGGTAAATGACTGAAGGTGTATTTCAACTTAGCATTACGTATTTCATATTTCATATCTTTGTATTGCTATGTACTGAGCTTTATTGTAAAGTGTTCTACTACGTTAGAACCAACCAACATCGTTAGTGTTGTAATGCTGGTGTGTTTCTGGACTGAAACAACTAGGACAAGTAAAGGTAGTTCACTTAATGATTTCAGGATTGAAATCATGTAAGGTTATCTCTGAACCTGTAAAAGAGAAATGGTTCATCCTAATCCCGTAAAGAATAGGTGTGTCCTTAACCTGAAAAAGGATAGGCTATCTCTTAACCTGTAAAAAAGAAAAAGGTTTATCCTCACCTGAAAGTAGGAAACTGGTTCATCCTCATTTCGTAAAAGGATAAGTTATCTCTTAACCTGTAAAAGAGAAACGGTTCTTCCTTATCTCGTAAAAGGAAAACCGTTCTTTCTTATCCCGTAAAAGGAACATGGGTTTTTCCTTATCCCGTAAAAAGGAAATATTGTTCTTTCTTATCCCGTAAAAGGAGCATGGGTTTTTTCTCATCCCGAAAAAAAGAAAAAAAGGTTCATCCTTAGCCCGTAAAATGATAAGTTTGCCTTTAACTTGTAAAAGGGCAGTTGTAATAGTTTGGTTCTCACCCGTAAGAAAATCACTTAGTGGATTGAGAAAATTCTAATCGGGAGATTAGGTAGTGGACGTAGGCTTGGCCGAACCACTATAAATTTGTGTGTCACACATTTGCGTTTTAGTCTGTGTTCTAATTTGCATCATATTCCAATACACTCATGTAAATCACTAAGTTGTTGGAAGAAAGTTTAAAATTGACCATCGCACCCAATTCACCCCCCTCTTGGGTGGACCAACACAAGGTGGGCGATATGCAGTTATGGGGCCCTGATGCAGTTGTTGAGCAGACAAAGAAAGTCAAGCTAATTCGACAGAGGCTGAAGTCGTCTCAGGAAAGGCAAAAGAGTTATTAGATAACCGGCATAGGTCGTTGGAATTTGCAGTGGGAGATATAGTTTTGCTTAAGGTCTCGCCACTCAAGGGTCAGATGAGGTTCGGCATCAGAAGGAAACTTGCCCCTAGGTTCATTGGACCATTCTCGATTGTTGAGAGGAATGGACCAGTAGCGTACAGGTTGGCTCTACCTTCTCAGCTCGAGGGTGTTCATGATGTTTTCCACGTAACGATGCTGAAGAAGTATATTGAGGATCCATTGAAGAAATCTTATCCCGATCCAGCTCATGTGCTTGATGTGAGTCATCTGCAAGTTGGGGATGATACGACTTATGCGCAGTTGTCGATCCAGATTGTGGCTCGTCGGGTTCAGAAATTGAGGAATAAAGAGATCCCGCTGGTGTGAGTCAAGTGGCAGTTCCACGATAATAAAGAACAAACCTAGGAGCGCGAGGACGAGATGAGGGGGCAGTTCCCTGATCTTTTTACCGACTAAGGTTAGTTCTCTTGCTTTTATTATTGAGGACAAAAATACTCTTAGGTTGGGGAGAATTGTTACGCTCGCACCTTATGATGACGTCATTTTGACCCGTAGAGTACCTGTATACATATATGTATACGCATTTGATGCTCGACACGGGTAGGTTCGAGTATATTTGCATGCTTTTATGTCTTTTAGAGTGCGCATGAAGTTTTGGAACCATCGGAAACCCGTTCGACTTCGAAACATGTTGAAAATGGTGTTTTAGATTAGTGGAGCTCGCTCCATTGAGGAAGAAATTTCTATCACCAATTACATCAGTTGTTTGATCTCTTAGATCAATGGTCCGATTGAGATAAATATTTTTCAGATTACTCTTCTCTGATAGATCTTTATTATGAACGGTGAGATCTTGATCGGAGTTGTCTACTATGAGATATAAGACTCCAAACACTGGTTTTGGGATTTGCAGATTTTCTTGCAAAAATTTGATCAAACAATTTGATCTACCAATCCCACCGTTGGATTGTGCGGAACTTTTACCACAAGGTTTGTAAGTGACTCATAAAATGTTTGTACGGTTAAGGTGTTACGTAGGGAAGTCGTTTGCACGAAATTGATTATCTAAGTAAAAGTAATTGCAGCAGGAAAATCTCTTTTTTGAAAATTTTTCATGTGGGCCCAAACTTGTCTATTTAAGCAACTAGCACCTAATTTTCAGCTCATTTGCTCATTTTTCACTTAGAAAAGAGGTAAAAGATCTGGAGAAGAGGAAAGGAGAGGGAAGCTAGGGTTTTGGTGATGTTTGCTCAAAAATCCCTAAGGTTTGCATATTTTCTTGGTTTTCTTCCTTTAATCTCTTTAGTTTAAGCATGTGAGTTGTGTTTTGACCTAAGCAATGCCATGGGTTTTCAGTTGAGGGTGTTCCAGACCTAGGGTTCCTTTGCATGTATGTTTTTATGAACCCTAGTGTTGAATGGAGGCCATTGATACCATTTTTCCCAATTTCTCACTTGGATTTGGTGGAACCCTTTGTAAATGGACCTACACTTGGTTCATGGCCTTAGACTTTTCTAAATGGCTTGCATGTCATCTATGTTAGGCTTATGGACACCAAAAACTAATCCATGTATTTTGTTAGAGATTTCCATGGTGAAATCATTGGGTTAAGTACAAAATGGCCCTTGCTTGGTTCATTGACCTGGGGTTGAGAACAAGGCTTGCATGTCAACTATGTTAACCTAGTGGGCATTGTTGATGAACCCATGATGCTAGATCAATATTTTGCATGGTTGAACATGGTGACTTAGTGTAATTTTGGCCTAGGCCATGTGATTTGGGAAATTTTAATGAATTTGGGGATTTTGACCTAGACTTGGTCAATTGATGGAATTGACTTGGCAAATGGAGTGATTAACCCTATTTATGATTGAATGCATTGTATTACAATAGTTGGATCAACCTATTGCATTCAATTGGGTTAAATGTGGGTTAATTTGGTATTAAATGGTTGAATTGAGCAATATGAGATTAGCTCATGGGTATGACTATTTTAGAATCTTAATTGGCTATGTAGTTGGGTCTAAACATGATTGTTTGGCACACTTTGGACTGATTTTCAGTATTGTGTAAACCATATCATTTGCAGGATTTGTGAATGATCTAAGTAAAGCAAATAGGCCAATTGGGGATTCAGGTGCATTGGGGTGATTGTGGCATTCTAGTGTTTTTTTGTGGTTGGAATTGGATTGGCTAAGTCTAGCCAAGTTGTGAGTGTTTCTTTACTTGTAATTTCTATATGTGGCATTGTAGTATAAATAAAATTTTAAATGCTTATCTAATGTAATATGCATGATTTAATAGTTCATGAAATGTATTTGAGCATAATCATTTGGGAAAGCAACGTGGGCTGGATCTCCTAGCATGGGATTCTCTTTTAGGGAATTCCATTGAGGCTGGATGGTAATCCCCAGTTGTAGACCTTGCAGAGGATTTTATTGCTTGTGTAGATAAGATCGCTTAGACATAGCATATGTCTTGGTGGGGTGATCTTATTAGCTACACGACCCCAAAAATCCTATTAGATTTCGGGTAAGAAGTCGGTCGTGTAAGGGGGGTCGCACACTCTGGCTTTTAGATTGACACTTACTTAGGAGGTGTCTAGGATTGCATGTGCATGTTTATAAAATGATATGCATTGTCTTGGCTATAACATGATGCATTATATTTGGCATGTATGTAATCTTGTGTATCACCATGCTGTTTAGACTGTTTTAATGATCTTACAATATTTTATTAAATGCATATATATGTTGTCACTTGTAGAGGACATTCACTGAGCTTGTTGTAGCTCACCCTTCATTCTTATCTTTTCAGGATCGGATAGGAATGGGAAGGGAAAAGCTTAGCTAATGCTTGTATTTTATGAGGTAGGTGTTTAGTACTTTTTCGCATTTATTTTGATAAATTGTAATATGTAACACCTAATGCTTGTATAAGATTTAGATGGGTTTGTACTTATAGATAAGTATAATTTTGTACTTTTGAACATTATGGACTTCGACGGATTTTCTGGTTGTCATTTTGGGTTTGTAGTATATTTATGATTTTATTTGTGTCCATGTGTTTGATGTTGTGTCCATAGAGATAATGTCTCCATATTTTCAATACAAAGACAACTGCAGCCAACTCTAAATCATGTACTGGATAGTTCTTCTCATACACCTTCAACTACCTTGATGCATAAGCAATGACCTTATCCTTCTGCATAAGTACACAACCCAAACCTGTATAGATCACTAACTCTTGACCAGGTTCTGGTAAGATCAACACTAGTGTAGATGTCAGCTTCCTTTTTAATTCAAGAAAAACATTTTCACACTCACTTGTTCACACAAATGGTACATTCTTCTGGGTTGGCTTGGTTAATGGTGCAGCAAATTTTGAAAAGTTCTGCACAAATCTTCTATAATAACCAGCCAAACCTAAGAAACTTTTGATCTCTGTCACAGTGGTGGGTCTCTGCCAATTGATGATAGCCTCCACCTTAGCTGGATCAACTGATATCCCTTCTGAGCTTAACACATGACCAAGAAATTTCACCTCTGACATCCAAAACTCACACTTGCTAAACTTAGCATACAACCTATGCTCTTTCAAAGTTTGGAAGATCATTCTAAGATGTTTTTCATGCTCCTCATGAGTCTTGGAATATACAAGAATATCATCAATAAAAATAATGATGAACTGATTTAGATATGGCTTAAACACTCTCTACATCAGATCCATAAACATGGTTGGTGCAACCACACCGAAAGGCATCACCAAAAATTCATAGTGCCCATATCTAGTTCTAAAAGTTGTCTTAGGTACATCCTCATCCCTGATTCTCAACTGATGGTAGCCCGACCTCAAGTCAATCTTCGAGAAGAATTTGGCTCCTTTCAGCTGATCAAACAAATCATCTATGCGTGGAAGAGGGTACTTATTTTTCAAGATGTTAAAGTGGTAGGTATTTGGCAAGAACTTGAATATCTAAGTGCAAGTAATTGCAGCAAGAAAATTGTTTCTTTTATTAAAGTGTGGGCCCAAAATGCCACTTAACCTCTATATAAGCCATTGAGACGTGATTTCTCTCATTTTTCACTTCCAAAAGAGGCTAAGGAGTTTGAAGAAGTGGAAAGGAAGGAAAAATTTGGGGTTTTGGGTGCATTCTTGCTCAAGAATCCCCAAGGTTATCATTTCTTCCTCATTCTTGCTCATTTTTCTTCCTTCTATCACTTTCATTCATGCATGCAAGTTTGCTTTTGACCTAACGGGTGTTTTCCACTCATGAATCCCGAAATTTAAGGAGGGTGGTGGAAAATACATTTTTGGAATTAGGTCTTGCATTTTAGATATGTTAATCTAAAGGATGTTGGGAGTCCACAAATGGTGAAACCCCCAATTTCTAACAAGAAATTGGTAGGGATATAGTTATTTGACCTAAACTAGAATTTTGGACTTAGGGTTTTCTATTCAATTTGCATGTGATTTATGTTGAATACATGGGTAAATGTCTATGTATAGTAGTCCAATTTACTGATTTTGATTAGCGGATAACCCTAGTGTAATGTAATTTTGGCCTAGGCCATGTAATTTGGAAAATTTCAATGAATTTGGGGATTTGCCCAAATTTGGAGATTTTGACTTAGACTTAGTAAATTGATAAAATTAACTTGATAAATAGTCTAATTGACCCTAATTATGATTGAATGTCTTGTATTATAGTGGTTGGATCATGGGGATCAATCTATTGCATTCAATTGGGTTATGTATGGTTTAATTTGATTTTAAATGGTTGAATTGAGCAATATGGGATTGGCTGATGTGTATAATCATTTTAGAATCTTAATTGGCTATGGAATTGGGTTTAATCATGGTTGTTTGGCACACTAGTGGACTGATTTTCAGTAATGTATAAACCATGTTTCATGTAGGGATTTTTGTTGATTTAAGTAACCCAAATAGGCCAATTGGGGATTGAGGTGCTTGGGGTGATTGTGGTCATTCTAGTGCTCTCTTGTGGATTGGATTGGATTGGCTAAGTCTAGCCAATCAAGTTGTGAGTGTTTCTTTACTTGTTGGTTTCTATATGTGGCATTGTAGTATAGAAATGTGTTTTAAATGCTTATTTATTGTAGTATGCATGATTTAATGTCTCATGAAATGTATTTGAGCATAGTCTAATAGGATTAGCAATTGGGTAGAGTCTCCTAGTTGGAATTTTCTTTGGGAAATTTCGTAAGTCTTGTGGTGATCCCTAATTGTGGACCTGGCAGAGGACTTCTATGGGTTGTGTAGGTTAGGGTTCGCCTAGGCATGGTACTTTTCTTAATGGACGGATCCTATGGTTCATACAATCCCAGGATTTCTAATAGAATACGGGTAAGAGGTCGATTGGGAGATGGGTGTCGCGCACTCAGGCTCTTGTATTGATTCTTACTCAGGAGGTGTTAGGATTGCATGAGCATGTTTATAAATGATATTCATTGTCTTGTATATGACATAATGCATTATTTTGAGCATGTATTTAATCTTATTTGTATCCATGATATTTAAATGGTTTTAATGATCTTGCAATGTTTTACATAAATGCATATATATGTTGCCACTTGCAGAAAACATTCATTGAGCTTGTTGTAGCTCACTCCTCATTCTTATCCTTTCAACTTCGAATAGGAAGGAGAAGGGAAAAGCTTAGTGGCATGCATTTTTCCTACACTTTTGTGACGTAGGTGTTTAATACCTTTTCGCATTTATTTTGATAAATTGTACTATGTAACACCTAATGCTTATACTTGACACATAGATGGGTTGTAATTTATGGTTAAGTAGGATTTTGTATATTTTGAACATTATGGACTTAGAAAAAAAAATTATGGTTGTCATTTGGGTATGCTTTTATATTGATGATCTAATATTGTTCGTGTGTTTTGATGTTGATTATTGGGATTATGGTGTGTTATTAGAAGACAGATGGGATACCGGGGATATCGAGGGAGGATATATTCGGGGTTCCGTGCCGGTCATGACGTAATAGATAGTGGGTTGTGACACAAACCTCTGATGTCCCAACTGTCCACACTGATAGCAAATATATGGTGCTCTAGGTGTAGTAGATCCCACCTGTGAAGCTGTGTCAGGTACTCTAAAATTCTGACTCTCACTCCCTCTGCCTCTACCTCTGCCTCTGGCATATGTCTGCTGAACTGGTGGTTTAGTCGCAGTACTCTGAGTTTGTACAGCAGCCGGTGTGGATGGAGTAGTGTTAAACTGAATCACAACTCCTCTTGGTACAATATGAAACTCACTTGGTGCACCCTTACTGAACTTTTGTCTTTTCCCCCATTTCTTCTTACCCCATACAGTTGTGGCTTACTACCAAAAGTTGCTTGTATCTGTGGTTACCCACTCTAAGTCGTCTGCACCATACTAGTGCTACGCCAGCTCAAATTTCAAAGCCCTATTAACAGCTTGTCTTTACTAATCTATCCCAGTCACGGACAATGCATGTTGAATCACTGATCTCAATCCCCCACAAAAGTATAAAATCCTTTCTTCCTCATCCTTCTGACAGTTGAGTAAAATGAAACCATACTCACGTACTGTCATGTCACCTTGCTTGAAATTCAAAAACTCAAGCTTCTTCCTTTCTCTTTCAGTAGTAGGAACATACCTTTCAAGGAAAAGTTCCTTGAATCTAGCCCAAGTTTTCACTTGACCTTCAGTAGTCAAGACTGATAGCCACCACTGCCCTGCATTACTTTCCAGCATGTGGACAACAAACAAAACCTGAGTCTCATCATCAAGTTTTAAAGATCTAGCATTCTTCTCCACATTGAAGATCCAATTATCTGCCTGTTTGAGATTTACACCATCATAAAACTTCTGAGGTTTCATTCTCATAAACCTCTGCATGAAATCAGACTGATGTATCATCACCTCTTTTGCTGATGATGTGGGTGTAGAGGACGATTGTGCTACAGCCGCAGCAGGCTCTGCTGCAATCTTTGTCCTACTAGTCTCTACCTCAACCTTATTAGGTCCAACTTCTTGAGGCACTGCAGGAGTTGGTTGGAGCATTCCAGTCTTCATCCTCGCCATCCACTCCTGCATTTGTGAACCATTAATCGACCTTGAGCCTCAACTAGCTCTTCTAACCTCTTAATTCTATCATGATCTGTATGTTCCATACGCTCAAACTTTCTCATACAACTGAGAAAACAATTGAGACCACCATCATATATAGAGAAACAACAGATCATCTACATACAAAAAATAATATAGTAAGGCTTATGCATTATCGTAAAGCTTTTAAATTCCTAAGTCTTTTACAAAACCCAGGCTCTGATACCAACGCTGTCAGGACCCCTTCACAATCCCCCTAGGGCATCTTGACCAGCACAGGAATCTAACCACCCTATCCTCCATAGGATCATTAGATCCCTGTTAAGCCTCAACCGAGACTCCGATAAAGTCTCCCCAGTAAACTGGACATCTCTCAATTTCAAATAACATGATAAACATCTCATCCACACATATATATCACATCCGCACATATATATCACATAAACTCAAATATATATAGGTATCAACATTCCCATCAAAATATTTCTTCATACTCACTATGTAATTCCCAACCCTATTAGCATCTAACAGTTACTCACTATTACAACATGTCCATCTACTTAGTTATACATGTGGGGATATGTACATATATTTACAAAATCAAAATACATGTATACCAAGTCTTCAACCTACATCAAAAGAAAACTTTTCTGGCAAGGCACACTCCTGTCTCTGATAAGCTATTCCCTTGCCTTTATCTGCAACTGAAGGACCTGAAAATTTTGGGAATAGAATGAGCCAACGGTTCCCAGTGAAATAGAATATTCAAATATACCTTCAATGTCATGTAAGGAACAAATGCAGTTTCATATGCATATCATAACACAGTACATATATCAATTCAATTTAAAATCTATTATTCATCTTTATTCAAGCATTATGAGAAGTGTCTCAAGGTTATATTATACATATAACGAATTGTAAAACACTTTCAAGGTTATTTCTCAACTTAAGGTCACATATCATCTCATACAACTTGAATACTTTTGTCAATGGCAGTGAATGATAAAGTCCATTCAATCGTCCAACGTAAGTATTTCATGACTTTGTTAAAAGTCTAGCCCGATCTCCCCCAAGGCATAGACTCAATACTGATCATAGAAAGACTCCGCAGTGGAACAATAAATGATGACTTATTTTCAACCAATAGACGATATTAAAACACACCTTTAATTCATAATTAGTAGGTTTATTAGAATAAGAAATCTGATTATTTCCTTGTAGGGAATTCTCATCCTACTAGGTGAATGTCCAAAAATCATCTTTCCCAAAATAAACCAAACCAATAACAAATAAAGGGTTTTCATCCATGCCCACATCATGCAATTTCAAATAAAACATACATGAGCAAAATAGTTCAATATATATAGGACGACATAAATGATGAAATAAGATTGAAATTCTACTCCAAACCAATGCCAGAATATTCCACAATTCTAATTCACTGTACAACTCTATCAAATCCTGCAAATATTATCATTTTCATATCAATATAATTACCCAACATCTCATTTTATGCTCATAATAAACTTATTACAGTTTTACATGAAAACCCCCAACATTTCTTTCCTTTTAATCATAGGAAATTCACCAATTTCCCATTTTAACTCAATTACAATCTATACTATGCTAGAAATAGTATAAATCATCAATTAAGTTAATTTCTCATGTTCCTAACTTGATTTTCCCAATCTCTTTACTATTTTTAAAAATCTGAAAATTCTTTAATTTAAACACTTGGCTAAATTTTCAGCTCATACAACACTAGAATCAGAAGAATGAACTCTAACTTTTCAATTCAGTCCCATAATTATATTTGAGTCTCTCAGACACGAGATAATCAGTTTAAATAAATTCTACCACCCTCTAAAATATTTTCAAAGTGAAAGGCAATATAAATAAGCTTTGTAACCTTATTTCTACAAGTTTCCAAGCCCAACGTATTTACTGAAACCATTCAATCGCATACTAAAAATACCAATCGATATCCAAAAATCATGATCTTGATATCGAAACGTTCGAAATTCAGTCCTCTACGATTCGATGGTTTCAAATAGGAATTTCACCAGAGTTTGACATGGTTCCAAAAGCCTCCAATGTCAAATTTGGCTTTTGGCAGCTCTACTGGCACCAATAATATACATGAACGCAAACAAACTATATATTCGCAATCTACGCGACTATAGGAGTGATAATATATAATTTTTACATGTTTCCATTCAAAGTGGGTCAAAACTCTATTTTTGAAAACACTACACAACACCTCCTATCGAAAAAATTTGACCGCTAGAATCGTCATACACTAGTTAAAGATCAATTTCACGAAGAAAAATAGCAAAAATAGCTTATCGGCTCTCAGATTTGGCCGCGAAAATGTCGCGAAACCCTCCCTTTCTTTCTCTCTATTCGGTTTCTTCCTTCTTCACGTTTGTTTTTTTTTTTTCTTTCTAGGCAAGATGAGAATTTTAGCAATTGAATCAGCAAGTGAATCTATCTCATCTTATATTTCCATACTCTGCATGCTAATTAATAAACAACCCCCATAAAAGTTAACATATGTTTTTTCTCTTGTTCTTTCAAATCACGTTAGAATGCAACTTATAATTTACTATAGTTTAAATTAAATGAATATATTCCAACTTCCATTTAATTAATCCATTCATCTCATTTCATCCACTACATGTAATCAACCTTCATCATCAATTTTTTTTTTTTTTTATCATACCCCTCATTTCATAAATCATTTAAACTTTATCGGCACACTACATTCATAACACAAATACACTCATAAGAAACATACCACACAACATCTAAAAATTCTTGGGGTCCCAATTTATGAAAATAAGGGTCGTTACACAAAAACTTTTTGAATGTTAGTCGTTTTTCAATCTTTCAAAAGTTTTCAAATGATCTAAGTTTTCAAAGTATTTTTCATGGATACTTTACTCATTCAAAAGATTTTCATATTGAGCTTCAATTATATTTTATATTTGAAAATCAATTTGAATGGATTTCTACTCAAATTCTCAGCCTGGAGTTATACTTAACATCAATCATGCTGATGAAAGAATTTGAGAGATAGTTCATGAGATACAGTTGTACTTGATTTCATATCCTAGTATTGTATCGAACTATATCAGTAGTTGTGCTAACTGTTTAATACTGAACCAAAAGTTTTCACTCTTATACATTTTATCTATTTTGGAAACCTTCTGTGTTTATGTATTTACACTGGTCCTTCATTTCCAAGTTCAATGTTTTAATGGTATCAAAAGTTTTGGAAGAAGCATTTAATTTATTTACATATCATTCACGCTTTTTAAAACTGCACTTCAGCAATACTGAACATTGAAAGGTATAGGACTGTAAGTGTATTCTCTCTTAGCATTACTGTAACACCCCGTAGTTTTAATTAAATACATATGTTGAATTACACGTATATCGAGGTATTAATACACATATTTTATACGTAGGAGCCAAATATACGCGTGTATGATTAGTAAATAAATAAAATTATGAAATGAAGATGATACATATGGGATCATCCTATATGGGTGCTTACAATTTAAAAAAAATGAAGTTGAATTAAATTGATTAATTTATGGGGTTGGTTAATTAAATATGTGGATTGGAGTATGATTTAATGACTTAATGCATGGTATGATTTAATGAATGAAAGTTAAATATTAAAATGAGAAGTTGCTTTATTAAGTTAGATGAGGAGTATTGGATCATTTTTTATATAAAATATCAACTCTCTCCTTTCTCATCTCAATCTTTCATACGTTAACATAAAAAAAAAAAAGAAAACGGGTAAAAAAAAATAAAAGGAAAAGAAGTGCAGAGAAGAAAGAACGAGAGAACGAGAGAAGGAGAAGAAGAACGGAAGGGAGAAACGCGGAATTCACATGAAATCGGGACCCGTGGTAAGTGATTTTCACTCTATTTCTTCGTAAAATTAATATCTAAGCTAGATGTAACGATTCTAGCGGAGTAATTTTTGCTGTGGGAGCCGTTTTACAGCATTTTTAAAAATTAGGGTTTTGACCCAACATAAATGAAAATCCGCTAGGAAGGTTGGAAAACACTTCCTAGGCTGTAGAAACCTTAAATATATGGTTAGATTGAATTTATGTGTTCATTTGAAATTTTTATAGCCGTTCGAAGTTTGCTGGAAGTTAGAGTTTAGATTGAAAACCTTTTGAATCATTTAAAACCCAATGAAACTCCAGTTGAAGGCTATAGAATGGTAAATGCACTGTTGCGAGTCCATCGATGGTAATTTCATGATTTTTCGAGACCGTTTGACAATTTTAGTAAAAATTTCTATGTTTCCAATGAATAGTGACGAAGTGAATAGTGACATAAATAGTTCTATGATCATATCCAGTGAATAAAATTGAATTAGAATCCAATGAAACTCCGGTTTGAGATCATAGAATCGTAGAGAACTGAATTCCGGACGTTTCAATGCTAAGATTGTGATTTTTGGATATGATTTGATATTTTTAGTAACTAAATATATGGTTTTGGTAAGTAAAATTCATTGTCGTGACCTTCGCGAACGTGTAAAACCTCAATAAAATACCTGTTGAAGGTAGTAGAATGATAGAATGACTGATTTTACACGTGTCGATGTGGACAGAATAATTTTAGGAATGTTCTAGATTTTTAATAAAATTGATATATGTTGCAGTAGAAAAATAAACTGAGAATTAGTGAAAATATGAATTGGAACTCTATTTTCACTGTTCTTTCTTATGGAAATATCTAGATTGACCACGAAAACGAGATAGTAGTTTTTTCAACTCCTTATGAGTTCTAAATTGAGTTGGAATCTAAAGTCACAGAATGCGTATAATATTTTTAAAATTGATCTTTATTATTGGTGATTTAACGTGAGTTGAGAAATTAAATATGTAAATAGATATGAATAAATGAAATTGAATTATGGAGTGATTGTGACAGGTTAAGTTAGTTGGATTTATAGATTTAAATTGGAGCTGGACTCGAAAGCGACGATCATTAGGTTTAAGTTGAAAAGTCTTGTACTGTGAGTATATTTTCTTGATTTTGGTTCTTGTATGACATTTTAAATATATGAAATGTTTGAATGTAAATATGTTATGCATATAATGTTGCATTGGGTTTTAATTTACATTCATAAATGATTTCCTTTTAGCATTGGAGCATGTAAGACTTGCAAAGGCAAGTTGATGTCATTTCGTTAGGAATTAGACCAGGATGAGTGTTATGCGTAACCTCATTGTCAGTAGGCCTGTCCTAACAAGGATTGGAGATCCTTGAAATGAGTGTGAATTGGGTAATGAGAGGCTGTGGCTACCTTGTAACGGTCATACAAGGGTTAGACCCGCTCTCTTGCCTTGAAGGAGGGAGATTGTGAATTTTGTGGAAAAAAGAATGCATTATTTTCTTGAGAACTCATGAAATTTATGTTGTTGACATGTATAATATATTCGTTGAATGATGCAAGTGTTTACTACTGGGTTGAAATAATTTTAAATGTCATATTTTCCTAAATGCATGTAATTGTCATATCAAGAGATATATTCATTGAGGTGTTGGTTGCTCACTCCATTTCCTTCAATATTTCAGGTATAGAGTTAAAAGGAAAAGCACGAGAGTAGATACGTGAGTTAGAGTCTTATTTTGTTAATGTACTTGTATGCGAAGGAAATGGATTATATTTTCTTTATTTTCAAATGAATATATATATATATATATATCACATCCTACATATATATATTATCACATCGATGGGTTGTACATGAATTTTGATTTGATATTTTGGGTTAGACAATGCGTGTGGTGATAGAATGAGATGATCACATCTAATTATTAGGTGAGAATTTGATTTGCGGAATTTGATGTGTGAATGAATGGAATGAATGGTGGAATGATTATTTATATATATCTCTTTGATTTGATTTGTGGTATGTTAGGGAGAAATGTGAAATGTCCATTTTATGGGGAGGTGCTGTCAAAATTTCTGTAAATTCTGGGAATGATTGTGAATGTTTGTTGAGGCTGACAGTGTATTATATATTGTATATGGGTATGTACAGTGTATAATACATTGTGCCGGTTATGAAGTCAGCCTACGTCAGGGGCGTCGTGACAATATTGGTATCAGAGCCTAGGTTTAAAATCCTTAAAAGATAAAAGCTTTATGATATTATGATTGATTGTATGGGTATATATATGGGTAGTCCTATTATGTTAAGCCTAATCCAATATGTTATCTTGACTGAGAATCGCCTATGTCGGTGAATTCCAGATTTGGAAAAGACCAGTCAAGATTAACAATGGAAATTGCTGATCACGAAAGGATCAAAAGGCTGAAAGAAAAAGAATTGGATGTAATCCAGTGATAATAAATTATATAACTTATATATGGCTAGTAACTACCCAACAACAATGAAATGCACAGCTTATGAGCTTGTGGCAAAGTTGTAATGTGAGAAAGACAGAGGCTTGAACCATTGATAGCTCCCAATTTGAGTGCCAATGGTGTGGGTACTTCTGTATAAACATATATAGTTGAGACTGAAGTGAAAATAAAATAAATAGAAGGTCTCAATGATAAGCCAGATGAAATGGAAAGATATGTGAAAGTTATGGAAACTTTCAGGAGAACAGACTCTCCTATCTTAAGTGGTAGTCTGATAGAAGACGTAGTAAAGAATTTGCTACTCTGAGTGGAGACCATCTTAGAGAATGATTAAGTCTCTGAAAATGATAAAGCAAGTTAGCTAAGTTTAAGCTAACTGATGATAAGAGATAACAGAAAAATGGGGTTAAGGACTCCTGAGATGATTAAGGCATGAGATTAATTAAAGAAGCTATTTTATAAGGGCTTCTATCATCATGTTGAAATTGATTTAAGGCATGAAAAAGTTTATCTTGTTACAATGTAGTGACATGCCTAACCATAAATACAAATATGAATTAAATAGATTGGTCTGGTTTATTTTTGGACTCATCACTATAGATACTCTGAGAATGATAAGGATCTAGAATAAATTTTGGGATCCTATACGGTAGGTTTGCTAATTGTTGGCTTATAAATATATATGCAAGTTCTGAGGCAGCCAATAACTTTCGGGTTAGCCAAAGCTGTGGTGAAATTGTTAACACCAGCAATAGTGAGATAGCTTGCACTGCCGTTAGAAGTCGAGTCATCAACACCAGTGTTAGGTAAAAAGAGAAACAAGTAATGGAAGGAAACGTTGGGGCAATAATATGAAATTCAAGATGGGTTAAACATTGAGTAAGGTTGAGATTTTGGCAGTATTCGTGACTCTAATTTTGTTAGTACCTGAACCAATAATAATGGGAAAAAAGGAAGTGATGTTAACGAATTATGAAAACCAGAAGTGGTTTCCATTGCCTGAGCAGGAGTCACAGACTGCGTACATTGTATCTCGACCACTAATTGTCTATTATCAATTTGAAAAAAAAAAAAGACACGGGATGTGTTAATCTCCAGATAGTAGATATGGAATGCCCCAATATTTTTATCAATGTGACTCCACCAGATTTTAGAGAATAAATTAAAATAAATACAAGACCAGATCCAAAGATTAGTAAGACGTTGATAACAGGTATGATCAACATTTTGTTATTGTGTATATTATGATGTATTGTTGGATTTACTCAGTCCTTTATGTCTGGTGATATGGTAGACAAATTGTATTATCTTCTGTTATAATAATGCATCATTGATTGTGAGTATGCCTACAGGAGAAAGAATCTACCTTGATATGGTTAGCAAATATTATGTGTAATAAATATGAGGGTCATCAAGTAATTATGGACTTTAGAATATGAAATTTTTGGAATTGGATGCTTTGTTGGGTATGATTAGCCGGTCATCTCTCATGCCAGGTGGAGCGTCTATCCGAATAGAAGTAATATTCTGAATAAGTGGAAAAATCTCATTTTGAATCTCGAGGAATTTATACCCTCAAAATCTTCTATCTAAGATAAGGTAGTTACTGACGAGGACATGGAGAACATGGCTAGTACAAAGCCATTTAGAGTAATGTAATAAGGCATGCAGTTGAGTAAAATTCCTATGGTGAGCTGGTATATTGGAGTATTCTCTGATGAAGTATTAAAATTGCTACCTGGACAGGAGATTGATAGCATATAAAACTGATGCCAAGCACCTGAGAAATTGTGAGGATTTAAGGTGTATGTAAAGGTGTTAATGAGCAAAAGATTTATTATCCTTGATATGCCACCTTGGAGAGCATTTGTGATAAGATGGAAAGAAGGTATAGTGAAATATGTTTAAGTATGAAGTACTGTTAACTGAGCAAGGTAACAATAAATAATGAATATCCTTTACCATAGATAAATGGTCGAATTAGATTAACTAAATGGAGCCAAATTTTCTTTAAGATCATTTTGAGATCTAGGCACCATCAGTTAAGAATTCGAGAAAAGGATGTAATGCAAACTATTTTAAGACAAGATATGGATATTATGAAATGTTGGTAACCTTGATTAATGTGTCAATCACGTTTATAGGATTGATGCAGTGGGTATATGAACCACATCTTGATTATTACATAGTCTTCGATGATGATATGTACAATTGTCCAAGAAATGAGAGGAGCATGAATAACACATCGACATTATCTTGTGGTCACTGAGAGAGCACCGATTGAGTGTCAAGCTCGGTGAATATGAGTTTTGAATATAATTAAGATGAGAATTTTTGGATCACATGACTAGCTTAAATCATATCTTTAAAGATGCTGGGAAGGTCAAAGTGATCATAGAACTGTTAAAATTGATTTAAATGATGGAAATCAGAAGTTCTCTGGTATTAGTTGTATGTTATAGAAAGTGCGTGGAAAGATCCTTGAAGCTATCTATTCCACTCACGAAACTAAACCAGATGAATGCTCTATAATGTGTGGACCGTTGTGCATGGGGAAGCTCTCACAGTATTAAATGTTATTACTATTTCCAGAACCTGGAAGTAATTGTGATTGATGAATATCACGTCCAGATTTGGTTGTGCATTGATACAAAAGGATAGGTTAACTTGTGTTTCCAGATATTTGGTAGTGCATGAGAATAACGATCCTGAAAGTGAATAGAAACTAGTTGGTAGTTATTTTGAAATAATGAGAGCATTGCCTCTATAATAAAAAGGTCACATTATCTTCAGATTTTAAGAGTCTAAAGTAATTATTTGAATGAAAAGAAATTGAATATGAGGTAATAAATGTGGCAAGACTTCCCGAAGGATTTTATTTTATATTGAATTATCATCCTGGGAAAGGCCAATATGTTGCTGAGGCATTGAGCAGGAAAGTGGCTGAAACTGTAGTAGTAACTATCAGTTAGCCAGAAATGGAGATTGTTTGTGAGTGAGAGTTACAGTTATGAGTGTACTCTCTATTACTCCATGTGTTGATATTTGTGCTCGGATGCATGTTCAGCTGATTGATACTCATATTCAGATAGTAAAATTTATGATGAGACGAGTATGATATCAATATGACAGATTATGGAATTGGTAACATGGATTGTGTTACATGAAGATGGGATTCAAATGGTATCTTATGGGTTGTGGGTAGATATGATACCATCTGGATGACCATTGATGGACTGATAAGTCTATACATTCTTCCAATGAACATCATAATTCTATTGATAGACTGAGCATATTGTATATGTGTGAGATAGGGAGATTTGATTGGAGTACTCAGATATTTGTCATGTCGGATTAAGATCCGAAGTTTGTGTCGAGATCTGATATATGATGCAGACTCGATTTGGTACTCATCTCCTTCTCAGTGTGATATTTTATTCTCAGACTGGTTGACAGACTGAGAAAGTGACTTTGATGCTTGTGAGCATGCTCAGGTCTGGTATACTTGAATTTTGGTGGAAGTTGGAAGGATTATTTTATTTGTATAAACTTGCGTGTATAAACAACTATTATAATCGTATAATGATGGCACTCTAAAGGTTTGATAGTAAGCCTTATAGATCTCCAACTTGTTGCTTTGAAAGTATGGAGTTATTGTTATTGGTGCCACAGGATATTATTAAATATACAGGGTTGGTATATAGGCCTTGAAATTTATTGTGGTTGACTCAGCTTTGTTAAGGGTCTTACCACAGAAAGGCCAAATGAGATTTGGGATGAAAAGAAAGCTCGCACCGCGATTTGTTGGACCATTAGAGATCCTTGATAGGATAGGTTCATTGGCTTACCGATTTGCTCTACTGTTACAGTTGGTAAGTGTCCGGAATAGTTTCTAGATATTGATGTTGAGGAAATGTCATTCGGATTCCATATATGTTATGGATATAACTCAACTCTAAGTTAGGGAGGATACTACGTATTAAGAAGAGCAAACATGGGAGCGGAGATATAAAATGCGGGAGCCATTTTCTGGGATTGAGTATCACTTGAGGAATATTCCTTGATTCTAAATTTTAAGGACGAAATTCCTTAAGTTGGGGAGATTGTAACACCCCGTAGTTTTAATTAAATACATAGGTTAAATTACACGTATATCGAGGTATTAATACCCGTATTTTATACGTAGGAGCCAAATATATGCGTGTATGATTAGTAAATAAATAAAATTATGAAATGAAGATGATACATATAGGATCATCCTATATGGGTGCTTACAATTTAAAAAAAATGAAGTTGAATTAAATTGATTAATTTATGGGGTTGGTTAATTAAATATGTGGATTGAAGTATGATTTAATGAATGAAAGTTAAATATTAAAATGGGGAAGTTGCTTTATTAAGTTAGATGAGGAGTATTGGATCATTTTTTATATAAAATATCAACTCTCTCCTTTCTCGGCTCAATCTCTCATACGTTAACATAAAAAAAAAATGTGTAAAAAAAATAAAAAGAAAAGAAGTGCAGAGAAGAAAGAACGAGAGAACGAGAAAAGGAGAAGAAGAACGGAAGGGAGAAACGCGGAATTCACGCGATAAGTGATTTTCACTCTATTTCTTCGTAAAATTAATATCTAATCAAGATGTAACGATTCTAGCGGAGTAATTTTTGCTGTGGTAGCCGTTTTACGGCGTTTTGAGAAATTGGGGTTTTGATCCAACGTAAATGAAAATCTGCTATGAAGGTTGGAAAACATTTCCTAGGCTGTAGGAACCTTAAATATATGGTTAGATTGAATTTATGTGTTCATTTGAAATTTTTATAGCCGTTGGAAGTTTGTTGGAAGTTAGAGTTTAGATTGAAAAGCTTTTGAATCATTTAAAACCCAATGAAACTCCAGTTGAAGGCTATAGAATGGTAGAATGCATTGTTGCGAGTCCATCGATGCTAATTTCATGATTTTTGGAGACCGTTTGACAATTTTAGTAAAAATTTCTATGTTTCCAATGAATAGTGATGACGTGAATTGTGACATAAATAGTTCTATGATCATATCCAGTGAATAAAATGGAATTAGAATCCAATGAAACTCCGGTTTGAGATCATAGAATCGTAGAGAACTGAATTACGGAAGTTACAATGCTAAGATTGTGATTTTTGGATATGATTTGATATTTTTAGTAACTAAATATATGATTTTGGTGAGTAAAATTCACTGTCGTGACCTACGCGAATGTGTAAAACCTCACTAAAATACTTGTTGAAGGTAGTGGAATGATAGAATGACTAATTTTACACATGTTGATGTGGACAGAATAATTTTAGGAATGTTCTAGATTTTTAATAAAATTGATATATGTTGCAGTAGAAAAATAAACTGAGAATTAGTAAACATATGAATTGGAACTCTATTTTCACTGTTCTTTCTTGTGGAAATATCTAGATTGACCACGGAAACGAGATAGTAGTTTCTTCAACTGCTTTTGAGTTCTAAATTGAGTTGGAATCTAAAGTCACAGAATACGTATAATATTTTTAAGATTGATCTTTATTATTGGTGATTTAACGTGAGTTGAGAAATTAAATATGTAAATAGATATGAATAAATGAAATTGAGTTATGGAGTGATTGTGACAGGTTAAGTTAGTTGGATTTGTGGATTTAAATTGGAGCTGGACTCGAAAGCGACGATCATTGGGTTTAAGTTGAAAAGTCCTGTAATGTGAGTATATTTTCTTGATTTTGGTTCTTGTATGACATTTTAAATATATGAAATGTTTGAATGTAAATATGCTATGCATATAATGTTGCATTGGGTTTTAATTTACATTCATAAATGATTTCTTTTTAGCATTGGAGCATGTAAGACTTGCAAAGGCAAGTTGGTGTCATTTCGTTAGGAATTAGACCCGGATGAGTGTTATGCGTAACCTCATTGTCAGTAGGCCTGTCCTAACAAGGATTGGAGATCCTTGAAATGAGTGTGAATTGGGTAATGAGAGGCTGTGGCTACCTTGTAACGGTCATACAAGGGTTAGACCCGCTCTCTTGCCTTGAAGGAGGGAGATTGTGGATTTTGTGGAAAACAGAATGCATTATTTTCTTGAGAACTCATGAAATTTATGTTGTTGACATATATAATACATTCGTTGAATGATGCAAGTGTTTACTACTGGGTTGAAATGATTTTAAATGTCATAGTTTCCTAAATACATATAATTGCCATATCAAGAGATATATTCACTGAGCTGTTGGTTGCTCACTCCCTTTCCTTCAATATTTCAGGTACAGAGTTAAAAGGAAAAGCACGATAGTAGATACATGAGTTAGAGTCTTATTTGTTAATGTACGTGTATGCGAAGGAAATAGATTATATTTTCTTTATTTTCAAATGAATATATATATATCACATCCTACATATGTATATTATCACATAGATGGGTTGTACATGAATTTTGATTTGATATTTTGGGTTAGATAATGCGTGTGATGATGAAATGAGATGATCACATCTAATTATCAGGTGAGAATTTGATTTGTGGACTTTGATGTGTGAATGAATAGAATGAATGGTGGAATGATTATTTATGTATATCTCTTTGATTTGATTTGTGGTATATTAGGGAAAAATGTGAAATGTCCATTTTATGGGGGAGGTGCTGTCAAAATTTTTGTAAATTCTGGGAATGATTGTAAATGTTTGTTGAGGCTGACAGTGTATTATATACTGTATATGGGTATGTACAGTGTATAATAAATTGTGTCGGTCATGACGTCAGCCTACGTCAGGGGCGTCATGGCAATTACATACCCAAATTTATACATCTTTGTAATGCTATGTAATGAGCTTAATTGTAAAGTTTTCTACTTAGTTAGAACCAATATCATTTTCATATTTGGGTATGCTGGTGTGTTTCTGGAATGAAACAACCAGGACAAGTGAATGTAATTGTCACGACCCACTATAAGTGAGGTCTTGACAGGCACGGAACCCCCGGGTATACCCTCCATCGGTACACCTGGCATTCCGTTAACCTAATATAACACGAATCCCAATAAAACACAATCCTATAAGGCATCCATGTAACATAATCATCAACAATAATTAAAAGTATTACATATTCAAAAATACCAAGTATAATATTCCATAAGTCCACAAATAAAACAAAACCATACACATCTCATTTATGTGTTAATTATACATATATTAGGTGTTATCATGTACATAATATCAAAATACAAAAATGTACACATACATCAGCAAAAACCAAGGGAGTGCTTCGCAGTCAAGCCTTCCCTTTCCCTTTCCTATCCGAACCTGAAATGATAAGGATGAGGTGTGAGCTACAACAAGCTTAGTAAATGTTATTTACAAGTGGCAATATACGTGCATTTATATAAACATGGTAAGATCATAAAATGCATTTGAAGTATCATGGTGATGAAATGAGATTACATACATGCTAATATAATGCAGCATGTCATAAATAAGACAATGCATATCATTTCTAAACATGCAAATGCAATCCTAACACCTCCTGAGCAAGGGCGATCAAAGGCCAGGTGTGCAACACACAGCGGCCGATCCGACCAAACAATACTCGTATTCTAATAGGATTTTTAGGGTCGTGCAGCACGTAGGATTAGTTTAAGCTAACCTACCTATACACAAGCCATAAAACCCTCTGCCAGGTCCACAACTGGGGATCACCAGTAGACTTACGAGACTTTCCAAGGGAAATCTCAACTAGGAGACCCAACCAAATTGCTAACCCTATAGACTATCCTCAAATTCATTTCATAGAAGATTAAAACATGCATAACACTTATAGATATCAATTCAAATCAATTTATGTAATACAATGCCACATATAAAAATCCATATGTAAAGAGACACTCACAACTTGATTGGCTAGGCTTAGCCATTCCAACCAAAGAAAGCACTTGGATGCACAAATCACCCCAAACACCACAACCTCTAATTGACTATTTAGGTTATATAGATCAACCACAAGATCCTGAAATAACATGGTTTACCAAAACTGAAAATCAGCCTTAAAGTATGTTAAACCACGATGTTTAAACCCAAATCAAAAGCCAATTAAGATTCTAAAATAGTCTAACACATGAGTCAGTCCCATATTGCTCAATTTAACTATTTAATACTAAATTAACTCACATTTAACCCAATTGAATGCAATAAGTTGATCCAACCACTATAATACATGACATTCAATCATAAATAGGGTTAATTAGAATAATCTCATGTCAATTTAATCAATTGACCAAGTCTAGGTCAAAATCCTCAATTCAAGCCAATACATAGCATATGCCCCAATTTGGGAAATAATCTCTACAATAGGCATAGAGCAAAATTGAACTAGGTCATTCAATTCTAACACATGTCCAACCATTCTAATAAATCCATAATTTCATTCAATTTAGGTCCAATTAGACAATTCCCAAGTCAATTTAATCAATTGACTTGGTTTAGGTCAAAAGTCCCAATCTGAGCAAATCCCCAAATTACATGGCAATTTCCCAAATTACATGGCCTAGACCAAAATTACACTACAATAGGGTTATCCACTAATCAAGATCAGTAAATTGGAGTTCCATACCTCCACATTTACCCATCTAATCCACATAAATCACATGCAAATTGAATAGGAAACCCTAAGTCCAAAATCCTAGTTTAGATCAAATCCATAGTTTCCTTCAATTTCTTGTTAGAAATTGGGGGTTTCACCATTTATTGACTCCCAACATCCTCTAGATTAACATATCTCAAATTCAAGACCTAAGTCCAATATTGATTTTCCACTACTCCCTTAAATTTTGGGATTCATACAACCCCTAGGTCAAAATTATGCTTGCAAACACACATGAAAGAGATAGAATGAAGAAAATGAGGAATAAAGATATACCTTGGAGAGATTTTGGGCACGAAAGCACCAAAACCCTAGCTTTCTCTCTCCTTTCTTCTCTCCCCTTATTTTTTTCTTCTCCAAGCTCTTTTCCCTCTCTTCGAAGTGAAAAATGAGTAAGTGAGCCGAAATTGGAGTGTTGGTGGCTTTTATAGAGGTATTTTGGGCCCACATGAAAAAATACACTTAAATAAAAGGAACAGTTTTCCTGCTGCAATTACTTTCACTTGATAATTAATTCCTTGCAAACTACTCACCAATTTAAAATCTTAATTGTTCTAAAGTTTTATGAGTCAGTTACGAACATTCTGGTAAACTTCAGCTCAATTCAACGGTGGGATTGCGAGATCCAACAGTTTGATCAAAACTGCGCAAGAAAATCCATAAATCTGAAAAATATTGTTTGGAGTCTTATTTCTCACAGTATACAAGTCCGATCAAGATCTTCACCGATCATAATGAAGACCTATTAGAGAAGAATAAGCTGGCAAAATTTTAGCTCAATCAGACCACGAATCGTTAAGATCAAGCCATTGATGTAATCGGTGACAGAAATTTCTTCCTCCATAGAGCGAGCTCCGCTGATCCAAAACACTGTATTCGACATGTTTCGAAGCCGAACGGGTCTTTGATCATTCTAAAACTTTACGCACACATTAAACAAAAGCATGGAAAGACACTTGAACCAACACGCGTCGAGCATCAAATACGTATATTGTCACGACGCCCCTGACGTAGGCTGACGTCATGACCGGCACAATGTACTATACACTGTACATACCCGTATACAGTATACAATACACTGTAAGCCTTCACGTACTCTCACAATTCATCCCAAACTTACAGAATTTTTTTTTTTTATACCACAAATCAAATCCAATCAACTAACTATATAGATGATCATTCCACTCACATTCATTTCATTCATTCCACAAATTAAATTCCCAACTGATAAATACATTTCATCATCCCAAGCATTATATAAGATTATCACACAACCCATCTAGGTGATAGTATATTTATAGTATGTGATAATTATACATATCAAAATAACAAAAATATAATCTATTTCCTCCAAGCATACGTACACGTACCAGACGAAGGTTCACGTGATTATCACTCACGGATTTTTCCTTTTCCCTTCGACTCAATACCTGAAATATTGGAGGAAATGGGGTGAGCAAACAACAGCTCGGTGAATATAGATCTTGAGATGGCAATTATATACATTTAGAGAAATTAGTGAAATATGACATTTAAATTCATTTCAAACACTTATTCAACACATGCATCATTCAACGAATATATCATACATGTCAACAACATAAATTGCATAAAATTTCAATAACATAATGCACAATCTCCCTCCTCCGCAAGGCAAGAGAGCGGGTCTAACCCTTGTATGGCCGTACAAGGTAGACACAACTTCTTATCACCCAATTCACAGTCATTTCAAGGATCGCAACCCTTGTTAGGACAGACCTACTGACAATGAGGACTCGCGAAACCTCATCTGGGTCTAATTCCTAACGAAATGACAATGAGGAATCACAAAACCTCATCATTAAAAACTCCAATTGCTAAAATCAGTTTGCATGATCCATAAAACTCAATGTATATCTAAATATACCATGCATACAATTAAACATTTTATATATGTATAATGTCATACAAGAACCAAATCAACGAAACTATACTCACAGTGGTTACACAGGGTTTCTCTAAAATCAAGCAACAATGTTGCTTCCTCAAGAGCGTTTATCCATGCCCTTAAGCTCTCAATTTAAACACTGAAATGACCATAGATTATCATGAGAATCATCATTTACCATTTCGGTAGCTACTAAAATATCAACTCACTGTTCACAGTACTATTTATTTTTTCCCTTTCACTATTCACTATTAACTATTCACTATTACTATTCACTTTTACTATTTACTATTTACTATTTACTATTTACTATTCACATTTACTATTCACTATTTATTTTTACTATTCACTATTTACTATTTACTATTTATTTTTACTATTTATTCGAAAGATGTAAATTGTATTAAAATTGTCAATTGGTCTCCAAACATTATGAAATTGAATCTAATCACATATTCGGGGTTCTAACAGTCCAGGGAGCATTTTTCTACCTTTCTAGCGGAGTTTCATTCACTTTGGGTCAAAACCCCATTTTTTTGAAAACGCCGTAAAACGGCTCCTACAACAAAAATTACTCCGCTAGAAAGGTTACATCTAGCTTAGATAGTAATTTTACGACGAAAAATAACAAAAATAGCTTACCACAGATTCGGATCTCCCTTCGTTTCCCCTTCTTTCTTCCTTCCTTCCTTTCCTTTCTCTCTGTCTGCTCGTTCTTCTCTCTGCAGCAACTCCTTTCTCTTCCTTTCTGTTTCATTTCATTTCATTTCATTTTTTTTTTATTCCTTGTTGCACACGTTGGAAGCAACTAAGGATATTTTCATTTCATTTTTTTTTTTTATTCCTTGTTGCACACGTTGGAAGCAACTAAGGATATTTTTATTTATTTTTTGTATTTTATTTTTTTATTTTATTTAGATTTATATATACTAATGATTCCATGCACCTTGACTCCCTTTATTAACTAACTCCTCCATCAAATTTCACATGTATCATCGTCATTTCATAATTTTATTTATTTACTATTCATACACGCGTATATTTAGCTCACACGTATCAAATACGTGTATTATCACGTGCATATTTAGCTCATATACGTGTATTATACATCTCGATATACGCGTACTTCAATGTATGTATTTAATTAAAATTACGGGATGTTACATATATGCATACGTATACAGGTACTCTATGGGTGAAAATGACGTCATCCTAAAGTACGGGCGTTACAGTAGTTCACTTTATGATTTCGTGGTTGAAATCATGTTAAGGTTCATCCTCACCTGCAAGTAGGATATCAGTTGTTCCTCATCCCGTAAAAGGATCATGGTTCTTCCTTAGCCAGTAAAAGGGAAGATTCGTCCTTAACCTGTAAAAGGATAGGTTATCTTTAAAGGTGTAAAAGAGAACCGGTTCATCCTTACCCCACAAAAGGATGAGTTTGTCCTTAACCTGTAAAAGGATAGGTTATCTCTGAACCTGTAAAAGAGAAACGGTTCTTCCTTATCCCGTGAAAGAAAAATGGTTCTTCCTTATCCCGCAAAAAGAACATGGGTTTTTCCTCATCCCGGAAAAAAGAAATGAGGTTCATCCTTAGCCCGCAAAAGGATAAATTTTCCTTGAACCTGTAAAATGACATGTATAACGGTTTGGTTCTCACCCGTAAGAGAATCAGTTAGTGGATTAAGAAAATCCTAATCGGGAGATTAGGTAGTGGACGTACGTTTGGCCAAACAACTATAAATCCTAGTGTGCTTTACGTTATGCATTTTACTTTATGGTTAGTATGTGCATTTAATTCCAATGTATCAAAGTATATCACTAAGTTATTAGAAGAGTTTTTAATTTGACCATCACCCAATTCACCCCCTCCCCCTCTTGGGTGCACCAACACAAACCACACATTCACGAATGAGTCGATGAAGAGCTTCAAGACTACATCTTTCGATCAACATTCGCATCATTCAACTCAAACACGAAGTTCATTTTGAAGATCTCATAAGGATGAGTTGAATTTAAAGATTATGAGAAGGATACACAAAAGGATTTAAGGTATATCTTTCCCTAATCGATTTTGCTCAAACGTTTTCCAAAATCATGCACAAATCACTTGCATATGATTTTCAAATTTGCATGTTTTGCTCATACCCTTTACGGTATTTCAAATGATTTAATTTTCTATGTTTAATTTGATTTGAAATTTATCTAGATTTTAATCGCATCTATCGTATGCTTAATCATATCAAAAATTGTTTTTAGAGTATTTTAGGACGCTAATGATTTAGCAGCGTTCTCCTAAACTTGATAAGTCAGGACGCTGATGACTCATTAGGACGCTGATAACATTCAAGGTTGAATTGGCACTTACTTGTAAGTAACAACCTCACTTAGAATCAACCTTTGAAGTTGTTAGGACACTGACTCAGCATCAACTTACTGAAAGATTTCTAAGTTCTTCAAAGATGTTATCTTTGAGGACGCTGATAGTTATAAGTTGGATAAACTGTCACACCCCGCCCGGACGCACCTAAACCGGCGGGACACTCACGGACGGGACGCGAATTGGCATCATAACGATAGCAGAGTGCGCGGAAACACGATTAAGTACAAGTCTGATTTCATTAATTTCAGAATATATTTGTACATGAAATAGTTAATGGAACATTCTTCCAAAATCCCCAATGAATAATACAAAGGGTACAAAATGTGGGCCCAAAAACCTGCACCCAGTCCACCCTAATCTCCAATGAAAAATTGGATAACAACAGGGTGAGCTACACGCTCAGTGGGTAAAATAGTTCGTGAATATAACAATTAATAAAGCAAAACATCAGAGCATCATAATGAATCCAACATGTATGTATGCATGACACTGTCTCGTATTGGTTTGATGATTGTACATCGCCTGAGTTCACGTACAGACGTCCCTCCCCAGGAGTAGCCGGGTTCTCATTCTATGTCCCTCCTCAGGAACGACGCTCTGGATTCACGGACAGATGTCCTTCCCTAAGAGTAGCCAGGTTCTCATTGTACGTCCCTCCCTAGAGAAATATAATGAATAGCGAGCATTGCTTCTAACTATTCTATGAATCATAAACCACATACGTCCCTAGGTGGTGCTATGTATGATGCCAATGCATGAACTGGTCCGGTCTTTACTTAACATTTAGACATGATTTGACAACGTCCGGTGATCCTTATCAGGGTCGGTATCACGGATATTCATTATTACTTGTATAAGCTGATAGCTTTCAAATAAGACCAACCAGATCAATCTCCAATTGAGAGGTGAGACACGAGGTCTACTTAAATACCAATCGTCTAGAGCAGCACGCTGCCTCCCATTCACTATTTAAAGTTACTGTGGACAAGACCGAGTCTGGTTGAGACAGATTTACCACTAATCCGGCATGACAACAGTGTAATATGTGAACTCCAAATATACAGGCATAAGTATGACAAGTATAAACATTATACGCAATAATGCAGTGTAAATAAATAGTAGACATAATGATAAATGAATGTAAAATTTAATAAAAGTTATAAGACACGCAAACCTATGTTTTGTTCCCCACCTTTAGATAAAAGCTCCTTTGAGAACTGGGGCCTTCCCCCGAGTAGAACCCCATTGCATCGCATAGAGAGTCTCAAAAGAGAAGACAAAAACTCAAAATGAGTTAAAGAGAGAAGGAAAATCACAAGGAGAAGTGATTTTGGTGTGTGAAATGAGGAGGGGGAGGGGTTCCTTAAATAGGAAAATGACGCCTGAAGGTTCGGGCATGCACCTGAAGGTTCGGGCGTTGCGCTTGAAGGTTCGAGCGTTGCGCCTGATGGTTCGGGCAATGCGCCTGAAGGTTCGGGCGCAAATTTTTTTTTATTTTTTTTTGTGCAAACCTAGGGTATTACATAAACTATCAGAACGCTACCTGGATAGGAGCGCCCTCATCCTTGGGAACCAACTAAATAACTTTCAAGACGTTTGTCTTTCAATGTACTCAGTTTTGCTTTCAAATGTTTTTGAAAATCTTAAGATGCTTACATGGTTGTAGTGCCCTTGTGTTTTGTGTTTTTAAAACGCATGACGCTCATCCGGAAGGAGCCCCCTCATGAGTTCAAATGTTTTTAATACAAAGTAAGCAGGACACTAACTGTGCATTAGTGCCCTCAAAGTTGAGTCATTTCTATCGCAAAGAACGTCAGGACGCTTACTTGTTAGTAGCGCCCTCACTTCAACAAGACGCTAAATCATGATGAGCGCCCTTGAGGAACAAAACGACAAAGTTGATATTATGCTTCAGGATGCTGATTAGGAAATCAAGACGCTAATTCAACAACTGTCACTGTTCTGACAAATACACTATATCAGCCTACTTTTCAGAACGAATCTTTGCACATAATCCTTTTCAGATTTATCAGAGATTTTCTCTGGTACATGAATCAAGTTTCCTAGAACTTTCCCTCTTCATGTAATCTGAAAAGAACTAGAATAATCGTGAAAATCGTAGTTTCCATTTTCATATAACATTCTAGCCTTTGTGTGCAAACATTCACCTTGAATTTCAAATTCAAGTAACTAATGGCTATTGTCTACTAAGTCTATAAATACCAACATTTTGAATCAAACAACTCGCCGATAATTTTTATTGTGCCAAAAACTTTTTGAATGTTAGTCATTTTTCAATCTTTCAAAAGTTTTCAACTGTTCTTGTTTTCAAAGTATTTTTCACTGATACTTTACTTATTCAAAAGATTTTCATATTGTGCTTAAATTATATTCTATCTTTGAAAATCTCATTGAATTATATAGAACTGGTTTCTACTCAAATTCTCAGTTCGAATTTATATTTAACATCAATCATGCTGATGAAAGAATTGGAGAGATAATTCATGAGATACAGTTGTGCTTGATTTCATATCTCAGTACTGTATCGAACTATATTAGTAATTGTGTTAACTATTGAATACTGGACCAGAAGTTTTCACGCTTATATATTTTATCTATTTTGAAAATTGTATGTGTCTATGTTTTACGTTGTTCCTGGATTCTCAAGTTCAATGTTTTTAATGGTATCAAAACTTTCTGAAGAAGCATTAAGTTGATTGAAATGTCATATCATTTACGTTTTTCAGAATTGCACTTGAGCAATACCGAACATTAGAAAGTATAGGACTGTAAGTGTATTTTCTCTTAGCATTACACATTTAAATTCACATATATTTGTAATGCTTTGTATTGAGCTTAATTGTAAAGTGTTCTACTAGTTAGAACCAATATTATTTTCATATTGTGGTTTGTTGGTGTGTTTCGAGAATGAAACAACCAGGACAAGTGAATGTAGTTCACTTGATGATTTTATGATTGAAATCATGTTAAGGTTCATCCTCACCTGTAAGTAGGATAACGATTCTTCCTCAACCCGGAAAAAGAAAATCAATTGTTCCTCATCCTGTAAAAGGATCACTGTTCTTTCTTATCCCGTAAAAGGATCATGGTTCTTCTTTAGCCAGTAAAGGGAAGGTTCATCCTTAATGTGACGCCCCGAAAATTATTTCATCTAGCCCATAACCCAATTGCATTTTTGCCCAAACTTTATGTGTTGTCTTGATATGTTTGGTGTTTGTTTGATGATTGTTTAATGTTTGTATAGTTGATGCTTGATAATGTATATAAATATATGTATCATAAATTGTATATGAGTCATGTTAAATTAAAGTATAATGCATATGTTATGATTTATGCATGGGCTCATTAAACCATGAATTGATATGGGTTAGGATTGATTGAATAAAAGGATAAATGAAATTGAAAATTTGGTGTATTAAATGGATTGGACATTTAAAATACATGTGGTTGGTATGGGTAGTATGAGACCAACACATGTGAAGGTTGGTGCATGAAAGTGGACAAGTGTCCAATGCCCACTTCTCTTCTTCAAGGAAGTGCTAGAATGAGTGGAGGGAATCAAGGAGAGAATCAAGGAGAGAATTAAGGAGAGAATCAAGGAGGGAATCAAGGAAGTGCTAGAAAGAGGTGAGTGGAGAGAAAGAAAAGAAGAGAAAGGAAAGAAGAAGAGAAGGAAGGAGAGAGTTGCAGGAGGAAGATCCCCTGCGACGTTTTCATCAAAGAGGTGGATCTTTGGAATATACGGTCAGATTGAGCTCAAATTTTATCAACACGTTCGTAGCTTATGGTTCTTCATTCTGGTCGGTGGAGATCTTGATCATAGGTTTCGTCTAAGAGATCTAACCTCTCAAACAAAGCTGGTCGGAAAGTCTGGATTTCTCGCACCGTTTCAGTCAAACTTATAGATCTCCTAAATCTACCATTAGATGGTTATCAAATTTTGATATGTAGTTTATAACTGATATTTCTACATTCGGAACGGTGGAGATCTTAATTAGAGGCTTTGTCGGAGAGATATAACCTCTCAAACGAAGCTGGTCGGAATTTCTGGGTTTCTCGTGCCGTTTCGGTCAAACTTGCAGATCTCCTCAATCTACCGTTGGATGGATATAAAATTTGGGTATGTCGTTTATAACAGATATTTCTGTATTCTGAACGGTGAAGATGTTTATACGTTTAGTATTTTGTGTGATATAGCCATCTGAGTTTGGGTATTTGCAGCATGAAAGGAGAAACTGTCTGATTAGATACTTTTTCATCAAAGATACATATCTTTTCGGTCCACCGTTGGATTGGGCTGATATTTGGACAGAAGGTTTGTTTCTTCACATACTTTAATATGTATGGTGGATTTTGTGATTACATGTTTCTATTGATAGATTAATACATCTGAACAGAATATTAAATGAAGAATTGGTAAGGTGCTTGTATTGGACCTAAATTTAGAATATGATCTTAGACATTTCCAAATAGCTTGCATGTCAACTATGTTGACCTAGTTGCCATTGTTGATGAACCCATGATGCAAAATTAGTAATATACATGGCTGAACATGGTGACCTAGTGTAAATCGACAATATGGCCTAAGTATGGAAAATTTCATATTTTAGGGCTTTTGATGCTTTTGGCCTAGAATCATTGAATTGATGCAACTTATGTTTAATTAAGCATGATTAGAGTTGATTATGCTACTGATTTGGTGGTTGTGACCATATCATGGGTTAGGCCTACTTGAGATCAAGTGACCCAATTTGGGCATGTTTATGCCTAAAAGAATTGAAAATCAGTATTTTTGATTAATAGAATGGTTTATGTATGAGAACTATGCATTAGAGGCCTAAGTCATGTGATTTGAGTTGAATGATGGGATTAGATGGGATTTAGGCCTATTGTTTATATGTGGGCTGATTTAGGGTTGATGTGTAATGTCTATGTGATTGAGCATAGAAATTGATGTATGTTTCAGGATCTTGATTGGGTTGATTCGGTTTGGTGGTCGTGTGTGGTTAAATACTCTCGCTTGGTTGTGAGTAGACTTCATTTATGATTATATCTTTTATGTCATCATATCACTTATATATATTGTATCTTGAAAGCATGAATGTGTTCTAATGTTTTGAATGATGCATTGATTTGAGAAAACCTTATGACTTTGGTTGGACCCATCTATCTGGCTAATAGGGGGACTTAACCTTGTCATAAGAGGGTTTTAGGAAAGGAAATGATTGGGATCAACGGCACGGTGAAATAGACGTGTACTAGTAACCCAAATAAACATGATTGGGATCAACGGCACGGTGAAATAGACGTGTACTAGTAACCCAAGGCATGTGGAATGTGGATCCAAATTGATAAACTTTTACTTGCATCGAACTTATTATAAATGCTTGATATCTATATGTTATGAGCTTTTAATCATGCTACACATTGACATGCATACATGGTTTTTATTGATGAGTATTGATAGCATATTTGAATTCTATTCACTGGGCATCGTTGGCTCACCCTCATTTTCCTCTTTCAGGTCCTTCTGTCCCGAATAAGGGCAAAGGAGTAGTCATATCTTGAGGGCCTTGCCTGCAAGAGAATCCAAGGCCTCGATGTGAGTTGAGAGGCATTTTGATTGAATTGTGTTTTAAATTATGAAGTACTATATTTTGGATTATGTAATTATAACACTTACCACATTGTAGTATGGGTGAGTTGGGACTTGTTAGATAGACTATGTGGGCATATGACGGTTTTATTTGTACCCACAATTTTGGACTTTATGAGTATGTCAATTTTAATGGACTGTAGGGATTATGATTATTATTTATGGTTCATTTTTTTTTATGGATTATCTCTTGTCTTGGATGATTAATACGGTGGGTAGTTTTGTTTAATACCTTTTGATATCATATCGTTGTTTGGGATAAGGCTTGTAGGGTCTCAACCACCTCACGGGAGTTGAGGAGTGGTCGGAGATGCCTACGCCGGGCGTCCCGCCCCGGCATTCCGCACGCCATTCCCTGCGGGGTTGGTGGTCCGGGGCGCGGGGTCGCCACACTTAACCTGTAAAAGGATAGGTTATCTCTGAACTTGCAAAGGAGAACTGGTTCATCCTTAGCTCGCAAAATAATAGGTTTTCCTTTAACCTGTAAACAGGCAAGTTGTAACGGTTTGGTTCTCACTAGTAAGAGAATCAATTAGTGGATTGGGAAAATCCTAATCGGGAGATTAGGTAGTGGACGTAGGCTTGGCTGAACCACTATAAATCTTAGTGTGTTTTACTTTTTGCATTTTACCTTATGATTAGTATGTGCATTTAATTCCAATGTACCCAAGTATATCACTAAGTCATTGGAAAAGTTTTTAATTTGATCATCACCCAATTCAGCCCCCCTCTTGGGTGCACCAACACTTAGTATCATTGTGTGATGGCCCCCTTGAAATCACGGGACCGAGCACAAAGCTGGTATAGGTCATGCAAGCAAGGGCTCAACTATATATCACAATGTGACAGCCCTCTTGAAATCACAGATTAAGCGCAAAGTAGCTACAAGTCACGAAAGCAAGAGCTTAACCTTATGCCACAGGCGGCTCTTGGGTCCACGGTCAAATGACACTCTTGGATCCAACCCCATCAATATATAATTAGTATGCGCATATGTATGAAGTAATGTAGCATGACACAATATAAATGAACAATGCAATGTCATGATTATCATAATGTAAAAGGGTAGGCAAACCTAAGCCTTCATTCCCACCTTGAGAGGGTTGTTTACACACAATCACAGCTAGTCAGCGATTCGACGTTTTCGGAGGTCAAGTGTTCAATGGTTTCAGGGTTTGAAAGTCCAGGGGAGGGCCCCTATTTATAGAAAAATCAGAAAAAGGAGAAGGACCTAGGTAAGTGCCTGGGCATGTGCCTTCTGGCACTTCTCTGCTCGACATTTGTTTTCGTTGAGTTTTTTTAAAGTTTTTTCGGGGCAGTGCAAGTGTTTTTGTGTGCATGTTTTCTACATTATTTGATTAAAAAGCTGGTCCATTTTTTTGGGAGTGTTACAATTATTTACATTGGTTGCATTTATGTTATTTTCAATTGATGATTAAAAAGGGTCACCCTTTCCCTCGAGAATGTGATGCTAGTTTTCCACGTTCAATTTAAATCGTAAATGTTTTTTTTCTTTGTTGTTGTTTGTCTTTGGCCATGGCCGAAGTTATTCTTTGTCCTTGGTCGTGATTGAAGGAGTTTTTGCCCTTTCTCATGGCCGACACTGTATAAATGGAGATAATCCAATATTAAATTAATGAAAATGTTTTTAATAAGAGAGCAGGTATAAGGCTTGGTTTGTGTATTGCACTGGGTACTCTCCACAACCCAAGCCCTTGGATCAACGGGGAGCTACGGTTTTCCATTGATCCAAGGGCTGGGTTTATGGAAAGTGCCTAATGCATTCTACGACCCTTGCCCTTCATCATTTTTGTTCCATCAATTTACAACATTAATGTCACTTTAGTATTTTTCATCTATTATGTAAGGAAAGAAATTCAAGCATTAATTACTCATTTTCCACGTTGTGTCAAACCTTTGCTACTTCAGCAATATTGTTCTTAATTAAATTATGATAGAGAATAATTCATTCAAAAATGCTAAGGAAATTAAAATTCTCACATCAATTGCTATAAATCAGATTTATCAAACATTTACATTAGATTTATAATTTCATTGTAAATTGTGTTGTTTTGCTGTATTAAAATTCAAAGCTAATGTGACAGTAATTTGTAATAATTGATATAGTATTTTTAATTCATGTAGCATTGTTCTAATTCATTTGCAATACCAATTTCCTCAAATTCTTTTAAAAAAGGCCTTTTATATTAGTATAAATTATGTAAAAGTCCAATGAAACTATCATCAACTGAAAAATAATTAAATAAATGATGTTAACAGGAACAAAAATGAGAAATCAGCTCTTATTCAGTCACACCACAATTAATTGAAAGATGATAAATGTTCGATCAAACTAGTGTAACCATGGCTGCTGCAACCACCGCTGCTACAAGTGCTTGGTACCCAGTTGCGATAGTCCCAAATGCGGAATTTGGAGAACCAGGGGTTTGCGCAGACGGCGACCAGGGGCTAGGCGAAGCAGCCTCAGCAGGCAAAACGGTAATAGCAAGCTTCAGGCCTCCTGTAGCACAATGGCTGGCTACACCACAAATGTACCACTTTCTTCCTGCTGTTGCAAGGGGAATCACATCATTTCCGGTAGTCAGAGCTTCGTTTGCAGGTGGAATTACGCAGTCCTTGAAGCCGGCACCATTCACTTTGAATACATTGTGCTTTCCTTGTGGGTAGTTGAACACTGCCAAAACCCAAATTTTAACTTTATTATTGTTGTTATATGTATGGTATTTTTTTCCTAATAAGATTATCAATATTACGACGTTTGTAATTGTTAATGAGACCGGAGATAATCTGTGTCAACACATGCAAAATGAATGAGGAATTCATTCAAAAGAGGTACATGGTGATTTAAAAAAAAGAAAAAGAAAGTGATTGCTAGTATCAGTTTGATGAGCTTGTATGTTTATTACCAAGGTTATCTCCAACATGGAATTCCTTGTCGCTCGCCCATGCCGTGTAATTGAAATTAATGGTCCAACCGCTATCATCTCCCACTTTGTACTCAACGCCCAACGCGAAGGCAGGAAGAACAACAAATATAGCAGCGACGGTGAGAGCAGCGAATGCCTGGTTAGAAGCCATTGGAGCTTTATACTTTGATTCACTTCGAAACCTCTGCCGATAATACTCCAAGTGGACTTCTATGGGGTGGTTATAACTTGGACTCCAAGAGGTCCTATATATATAGTTTTTCTTTTAGAAGCACAGAGACCACGATATGATATATATGAGGTGACAAACCATTACAGAACAAAAAGTGATGAACCGGCTACAGCCGGCTACGCGGCATGTGCGAAAGTTACGAGAAGTGCTTTGGTTGCTCCGGGCGAAACGATGCTTCTTAACAAATGGAGGGAATTGTGAAAAAAACAAAAAAAATTAACTGGGTTCATATGTGTGAATCCATTAATATTAAAACAAAGTTGATACAGACATTCGGTTACTTTGGTATTATCTAATGAGTGGAGGAGGCCAAATTGATACATATTCTGAACATGTATGTTCCACTATACTATTTGATTTTATTTTCTCATATGTTACGTGCATATATAGTTCCAAAATAATTAGCAAGATGAAAACAAGTCACGGTACAGAACATCAATATAAGTATTGTTTATAAGATTAATTTGTTATATATATGGTTTTATTTAATTTATTATTTATGCCATTATTTAATAATCAAAGGCTAATTTTGTCATTGTAAATTTAAATTAGTTATTTAGTGTTGGTTGATGAAACTCCCACCTTGCAATCAGAAGAGGATTGGTCTCAACTTTTTTAGACTAAGTTTAAGAAAAGTCTATAAGAAGATTGAAAATCTATTTCAAATTAATTTGAAAATGACATATATGTTTTAATTTAGGTCCATCAATTGGTAGTATAGCAGTACCATGAATTCTATATTTCAATTTATGCTTATTTTGTGTATCGCAGAGCCCGGTTCTTCCAATTAAACAACTGCAAAGCCAATGAGAAAATAGTTTATGTACTCTATAGTTTTGTAAATCACAGTAATCGATAACTAGTTTTTGGTTTACCGATAATATTGCTGGGCAACCAATTGTAAGTCAACAACTTAGTTTTCACTATTGACAATTAAAATGAGGAGTTGTCATATTCATTGCAACCAAAGAGTCCAGATTATTCTACAGTAAATTTATAAAAAAAAAATTCATATTTTCCACTGCATTAAGGTTTTATATAATGATTTCTTTATCGCACCCAAAAGATTTTCTTTTTCTCAAACATTTTAGATCCGATATAATAGCCGCAGCCGCACACCCAATCGCGTACAATCCTAAAATAACTCAAATGTGAATATAACATTCTGCCTCAAATAGCATAATGTTGATGATAATTATTTAAACATGATATATGTATGTTCATTTCTGATTTATGCGTGGAAATTGAATCATCATAATCCAAGGCACCAATATTATTAAAATTATATTAATTAAGTTCATCAAACTAACTTAGTCAATAAAATTTTAATACTAATTGAGTTGCAAAAGAATAAAAAAAAAATTGTTGGTGTTTGGAGAGATAAACAATGATCATGTCCAAAGGTGGATCATTGAGTTTGTCCAACTAACATATTGGCGTAATTGATGTATGTACCATGATTTTTATATTTTCTCCCAAAGGAGTGAATTTTAATTATGTCCTTTATGATTAATTAGCCCCAATTAGTGAACAATGCTTTCACAAGTGGGGGGACTTACATATTTATAGTTTTGGCCAAGGACAAATTATTGTATGTGATGTTGATTCCATCTAGAATTAATTGTTTTGAGACATGTTGATTAATTCTCAAAAATTTAATTGACTTTCCCATCAATTAAATTGTTTGTTTATGTGGCCTTTATTATTCATTGTATGTGATGCTTATTATGTGTTGTTATTTGGACTAGAAAGATGAAGTGTTGTTTAACTTAAGGCTAGGAGACTTGGACTTGGCCTTTAAGATGGATGAGCCACCTCAACCTACTGTCACTAGTGGTCCAACCGCTTAAGCCTAATGTACATAAAAAACAATATTCCCAAGTACATTAGAGGAGCAATTCTTGATGCACAATTGGCTAAGGACTACCTTAAAGCCTTTGAGAAACACTTTACTGTTTCCACCAAATCACTGGCTAGCACTCTTATGACACAATTAGTGACCATAACCTATGATGGACATTGTTTCAACCGAAAATCTCTCGCATTGGATCGAGAATCAATGCCGATTGACTGAATATGAAAACTGCTTGACCCTTCGAAATTCCGTAAGTAACCATTCTGCTCCGGACTTGCGAGGGTGGTGATGTTGGGTAACCGAAAACACTCTGATGAATGTTAGACAATGAAATAAGAGAATAGAAGTATGTAGAGAATTTTGGGTTTCAGAGCATACTTACTTTGGAGAATGAGCTCCCTTTTTATAGTTGAGGGAGAGTGGTTCAGGCATTAAATACGTTGCTCCATCGATGGGAGCGATTTGCATTTTTCCTCATCAGGATTCGACTTGTGGTTCTATGTCTTGAGATTCATTATGTACGTTGTTCGAGCCATGACCAATGTGTAGGATTCATTCTCCATGACAATAGTTTAGGCCACATCTTTGACTAGAATAGGAGTGCCTTGGCCAGGGTCGAGAGGGGTGCCTCGGCAGTGGCCGAGGGAAGGAAGCCCTCTGCCAAGGCAGAGGCACATTCCTTCAGGCGTGTCTGCTTTGGTTCGTGACCTGAATCTTTCGGTTAAGTTCCTTTTCAATTTTTTTCCTCCGGTTTACATTTTGCTTTTCCTATCCACCAAGTTTTGGGTGTAACAGTAAGCACCTGGTGAGTGGGCTAAGACCTTGTGTGTCGGTTTGCTCGCCATTTAAGTCATTTATTAGGTGTTGCGGGAGCTGTTTAGTTAAGTGAAGCCTGCCTTTGCTTATATTTAGAGGGGTGAGGTTGCCTTCATCTCTTCATTTCTAAGTTCATGTTTGTCGTATTGGGTTTGGCATAGAGGCTAGTTTCTCATTTCCTTTGGTTCTTTTCCTTTTTCTTGGTTTAGAGTTTGTACGAATTCCTTTAAGTTTAGCCTTTTGTTTATCGTTCGTTGTTTGCATCGCTCTGCATTGTTTCGTACGTCGGGCGTCGGGCGAGGTGGTTGGGTGTATTTGAGCACACACTTGGCGTTCAACGGTACTTGTTGACTTAGGTGAGAATTATGAGTGTCCCATGTGGTAACCAATACCTTAGTATAGTGCGATGGGGTCTTCCTCTTTTGGTTATCATTATAGCGACACCCCTCTTAGCGAGGACGTGTCGTACGCCTCCGATTCTTTTCACGTAGGGAGGATTAGGGAGATGATGGCATAGCGGGCGAGGTGCGGAATGAGGTTGTTTTTAGACCAGCTTTTGTTGCTCGAGAGTATGCGTCCGTTATGACTGCAAAGGATGTTCACGAGGTTTTTTTTAGTATGGGATTCCTTCTTCTATTAGATTCAAGGCTCCCGACCCAAATGAGAAGGCTTGTTTACTGCATCATCGTAGGGAGATTGCTCTTAACAAAGACATATTTGTGCATGGGTTTAGGCTTTCCTTTCATCCTATCTTATGAGAGTTTTGGCTAAATTGGAAGTTGCGCCTACCTGATTGTGTCCTTAGGTGTTGGGGTTGTTGGTGAGTTGTTTATCTTTTTGGATGAAACATGGGTTAGAGGACTTCAGTCTTACTGAGTTTTTATACTGTTCTAAGATAGTCCGACATGGTCAATCTTGTGGTTAGTACGGGATTGTGCTGCACTGTCACAAAAAGTTGAGTGAAAGTAATTTTCAATATAGCAAATTGATATGACACCTATTAAAGAGGTGCTATTCTTAATATTAAAGAATAATTAAAGGCCCCATCTCTTTTTGTTTTTAGAAAAAATTTCTAAGTTGGGGTCAAGGTGTCGAAAACTTCCTCTATTTTAAAATTACTATTTTTTGTTACCTATTTGTGAAAATAAAAAAAAATACGCCTATTTTTTATTAAAAAATTCCATAAAACATGTAAATAATGCGTGCTGTACACATTTCACGTTCTAACGTGGTCTAAGAGATGATCCTGATGTTCTCTTAAGCAACTCCGTGTCGGAGTCGAAAAAATTGTACCACCTATATATTCTGATGGAAAGCCTCTTGACACGACTATTGTCAGATCATGTAGTACCGCTTAATCTTAACCGTTCACCAAAGTCCAGTCTCTCTATAAATTCTGATTGCTAGAACAGAGACATGATCGTCTCTTTTGCATTGCGTTTATGGTTGCCTTGCTGGTTCGATTTATGTTCATAAGTAGCGATGGAACAAATCAGCTGGTGAAAGAGGGTGTAATCCCCTGAAAATTTTGAAAATAACTACACGATCATCATTAAACCCTTCTTCCCAATTCAATTCAAAATCTCTCATCTTCGATCCCTTTTCCAAATATCTTAAAAAAAAAAAAACTCACGTACTCACCTTCTTCACCACCCCCGACGGCATCGCCCTGCGATCCTACAATCTCGCTCGCCCTGTAAAATCGCCTCTCTCGCCCTGCAAAATCGCCTCTCTCTTTCAAAACCCAATCGCGCCTCTCTCGCCTTGCAATCCTTACGCTCTCGCCTACAATCTCGCCTGCAATCTCACTCTCGCCTACAATCTCGCTTGCAATCTCGCTCTACAACTTCGCGTCCGCCATGCCTCTCAACCCAATCGTCTCGGAACCAATCGCGCAAAAACCCAACTCTCTCTCTCGAAACCAATCGCACAAAAACCCAACTCTCTCTCGAAACCCAATAACACAAAAAAAAAAACCCAACTCTCTCTCTTTCGAAACCCTCTCGCTTTTCTCTTCTTTCTCTATTCTCTTCTCTGTCTTCTTCTCTCACGAACCAGTAACTGAAGCGCGCGAAGGAAGGCAAGAATTCGTAGTAGTAACCATGGTGAGCAACCTCTCTTCTCCGCCATCTTCCTATGTTCTCTGAATCTCACCGCTCCCTTCTCTCTTCTCTCTCTCTCTCTGCCGCCAAATTCTCAGCACAGAGATACTTGAGCCACCGATCTCAAAATCTCGATCTTCATCTTTAAGATCTTCAAGATCTTCTCATTCATCTTAGTACGCCATTCGATCTTTAATGGCGCCTTCAATACAAATTCTCTTGAAGGAGAAGAAATATCCATTTCTGCTCGCGTTCTTCGTGTTGCTTCTTTGTGTTTCTGTTCTTCTTCTTACCAACAATCAATATCTTTACCCTTCCGCAATAACCGATCTTGGAGAAACTCTGTCTATCTCATCGTCCACGACGAAAGAATCGAGTGCACCGACAAGAAGCAGAAACCCTAAAACCCTGAAACCCAATCCCGCCTCGTCTGAAACCCCAAACCCCATCGCGCCTCAAAACCCTCTCTTTCTCTCTGTTGGTTTGTCGAAAACCCATCGTGCCTCAAAACCCCAATCGCCAAATCTCTTTTTCTCTTTGCTCGCTCTGTTCTCCACGGCACATCGCCACCACCACCTCTCTGCAACTCACCACCATCAACGCCATCTCTTCCACGCCTCCCTTCTTCTTTATTTCCCCTATTCCCTTTTTTTTTTAAACGTCTCACATCAGCACACCTATTATATGTTATGTTGCATATCACACCTTTTCAAAACGCTCCACACATCACCACACCTTATAAATATACCACATATTGTATTATACCATGTTATACCGTACATATCATTATATCATATCACAAATATATATATATATATATATATATATATATATATATATATATATATACTTGTTTAAACATCCCACCACTATGTATATGTATATATCTCTATACTCATAATCGTTCTTATGAGTATTTATATTAAAAAATGTAATATACGTGTACAGGTTGAGTACTAGGCGTAACACGTGATTTGGAATTTAGCGATTCAGGTGGGGATGATTCTATGCCTTCATAATATTTTATTTTGATATATAGATAGGAATGTTAAATTAATTAGGTCTATAATATTATTAGATTGCTCTTGCATGTTTATTTTACATGATTTCATATATACCATGTTGTGATTGTTAACTATGATGATATGTGTGTCAGCATGATTTTTGTTCTGATCAAATGATAATTGGATGCATGTAATTCATGTGGTAATTGAATTCATTTGTATATTATAATGCCTGATGATGAAATACATGACTTGAGAATATTGGCATAGTGAAATTCATGAGATAATACTATTATACTTGGCATTGTGACATGATACTATGTGTAGTGGAATTTGAATATGGCTTGTGAATATAATTAATATCATACTTTGGTTGTATGTATGGTGTGACATCACTAAAGAACACAATTAAGATAAGAATCACACATATGGGGCAGTTATTCTAAGGAATATCGCCATTGATTATTATGGGGCAGTTATTCTAAGGAATATTGCCATTGTTTATTATTGGGCAGTTATTCATGATGAATATCGCCAACGAGTTTTTAGTTTTTGGGTAGTGCCACCCTGTCTTTGATTTCCTAATGGTACGTGATTTAGAACGTGATAAAATTCTAGACTCAAACAATCTAATGTTGCAACGATTAATGTGTGAAACTTGTTTGTAATGTTCTTGTGTATGTATCATGATAAAATGTTGTGAATCGTTTAGATGACCCACTGGGTTTTCAAGCTTACCCCTATTTTTCACATGCAGGTACTTAGAAAATAAAGTAGCAAGTTGTGACGTGGTTCAGTGATAGGGGTAGGATGGCAATCTGGACAAAATTTTAATTAGTGAATGAGTTAATTACTTGTTTAACTTTGTGAACTTTTATTTAAAAAAGGTTGTATTGACACCAGAAATTTTGATAAAACTTTATTATGATTATTGAAGGGATCATGATTTACTTTAAATGTATGTGGTTTGGACTTGAATTCATTAATTCTATTTGATGAATGTATTTAAATGTTGTGTCCATAATAAATGGACAAGGGCAAGTACCCTCATAATTCACTATAGAAATTTGTATAGTGGAATTATGTGGTCCTTAGCATGAAGATGAAAGGGTATTCGTTTATCTTAACCAGTTAGTTGGTTGAAAGAATATAAATTCATAAGTTACAACTTTTATTACCTATATAATGGTTATGGGTTAAGATAGACGGATACCATTAACATCTCGATTTTCAGTGATCTTTCTCGATAAAATTAAAATATTCATTATTTTACTTGAAATTTAAGTTTTGAAAATCGGGGTGTTACAGAGGGCTTCCTGTGTTCTTTGTTGTTTCGTTTATTTGGTTTGATCAAACATACTGATATAGATACAACTCAAAACATTTTAAGAGGTGGTGGGGTTGAATTTGATTGGATGCCCGTAGGTTTATTTTGTTTCCCTCTTTGTTTGGTGGACGATATTGTGGTATTTATTTGCTGATTTTCAGGAGTTTAAGAAGTTGAATGAACATGTCAAAGCTGGTTTTCGTTGGCTACTTCTGATCTTGAATGGTTGGATCACTATTTAATACGGGTAAGGAAGGAAGGAACTTCTTTTGGAACCCAAATATTAATTTAGATTTTTAACACACGGGAGGTTGTAAGGAACTAGATTTGATATCCAAATATTAATTCAGATTGTTAATATTTGGATTCATATTCATGGGGTTTTTTCAGTGCAAAAACTATTACACTTTATTTAATGATCATCAAAATTGGCCAAAACATTTCCACATAATGTGTTTACTGGTAATCACTTCTTAGAAGACTTTCTTTTGTGTATTCATTCGTTGGATTTCTGGTGTTAAGGCACAAAGTACGGTTAAAGCTTCCATATGCTAAGGGTGCTAACTTGGTTTGGAACAAAAATAATAGTTGATAAACTTGATATGTAAGGGAACTTGCGGTTATGCAACTTTGGTATTTCGAAGGACTATATTAGTTGAACAGATTGGAAGTCTGTGTTGATGGAAGCGATCACATTATTTATTAAATCATATTTGTGAAATCTTGCTACTACCTATTCGTTGGATTTGTGCGGGAGCTACGATCACGGTGTATGATTCCATGTCTTTCTGAGGTTCTGTTGTAGGGCTGGTTGGACATGTCCGTGTTGAGAACTTGATTGTTGTGGTTAAGGGTTGCAATTCATTTTTCAACTTGCATGGTAATTGTATTAGTCGAAGAAATAGGTAGGATAAAGTGGTCGACCTAAACCAGTGTAGGGAATTGTAACACCCCAATTTTCAAAACTTAAATTTCAAGTAAAATAATTAATATTTTAATTTTATCGAGAAAGATCACTGAAAATCGAGATGCTAATCATATCCGTCTATCTTAACCCATAATCATTATATAGATAGTAAAATTTGCAACACTATGAATTTGTATTCTTCTAACCAACTTACTGGTTAAGATAAATGAATACCCTTTCATCTTCATACCCATCTTCATCTTCATACAAGGATACTTGCCCTGATCCATCCGTTATGGACACAACATTTAAATACATTCATCAAATAGAATTAATGAATTCAAGTCCAAGGCATTCACATGTGAAATAAATCACAAGGTCTTTACTAACTGTAATAATGTTCATTGAATTTGATTATCAATACAATCCGTTCAAAAAATAAACTTTTAAAAATCAAATAAAAATATTCAGTCCTATCACCATAATACTAACAAATTAATTAACCCACCCCTACTACTCTGAACTACATCACGAACTCGCGATTTTATTCTCTTAAGTACCTGCATATAAAAAATAGGGGTGAGCTTGAAAGCCCAGTGGGTCATCTAAACAATTCACAACATTTTATCATGATACATACACAAGAACATTACAAACAAGTTTCACACATTAATCGTTGCAACATTAGATTGTTTGAGTCGAGAATTTTATCACGTTCAAAATCACCCTTTAGGAAATCAAACCTAGGGTGGCACTACCCAAAAATTAGAAACTCGTTGGCGATATTCATCATGAATAACTGCTCCATAATAAACATTGGCGATATTCCATAGAATAACTGCCCCATATGTGTGATTCTTATCTTAATCGTGTTCCTTGGTGATGTCACGCCATACATGCGATATAAGTACGATATTAAGTGTATTCATAAGACATATTTAAACTCCACTACACATGGTATCATGTCACAAAGTCATGACGATTGAGGTTTTGAGGCGATTGGGTTTTAGCGATTGGGGTTTAGAGCAGAGAGTTGAGAGTCACGGCGAGATTGCAGGGCGAGAGAGTAAGGATTCATGGCAAGAGTAAAATAGCGAGATTGCAAGGCGAGAGAGTAAGGAATGATGGCGAGAGTAAAATAGCGAGATTTTCAAATTTTTCAGGGATAACATTTGAAATTGGAAAGTAGATTTGTAGATTTTTCAGGGGATTACATTCTTCCCGCCTTAAAAGAAATTTCGTCCCGAAATTAAAGTTTAAGCTTACTTACTTGATGATGTTAAACTTTTTTCACTGTTGACCAGTTGTATCTCAAAACCTAAAACGTTGAAAATATTCCATTAGCAGTTTATTAAATTTACCAACCCATTGGGGAGTTTGAAGAAAGAATTGATAGTACGCACATAGAATGGAGTATTATTAATTACCTAGACCGTTCTTTGAAATAAGTCGGCATATTTGGCCTTCATTTCACTTTCGGGTTCCCAAGTGGCTTCTCAACTCCATGATGCTTCCACAACACCTTAACTAATGGAATGTCTTTGTTCCTCAAACTATGAACTTTCCAATCTAGGGTCTTTAAAGGTCCTTCTTCATAGGTGGCATCAGCTTGTACTTTTACGTCTTTCCAATCGATAGTGTGGGAAGGGTCTGGTTCATATTTTCGCAACATCGACACATGGAACACGTTGTGGATGGCGGATAAACTAGTTGGCAAGTCTAGTTTGTAAGCATTCTCGCCAATTCAATCACTAATCTTGAACGGACCGATGAACCGAGGCGATAATTTCCCTTTCTTACCAAACCTCGTGATGCCTTTTTGAGGGCTTATTCTCAAAAATACCTTATCACCTTTTTGGAACTCTAAAGGTCGGTGCCTCTTATTTGCGTAGCTCTTCTGCCTACTCTGTGCAGTAACTAGTCTTTTCTGGATCAACTTCACTTTTTCGTTCATCTCAATTATTATATCATCTCAATTATCATATCGTACCTTATCTTCCCAATCGGCCCAACACAGTGGTGACCTACATGGTCGTCCATATAAGGCTTCATATGGAGCCATTTGTATACTTGCCTGGTAACTATTGTTATAAGCAAACTCTGCTAGGTGTAAGTATTTACTCCAATTTCCTTGAAATCTAGTACACAAGCTCTCAACATGTCTTCCAAGATTTGAATAACCCTTTTGGATTGACCATCTGTCTGAGGATGATAGGTGGTGCTCATGGTCAATTTGGTTCCCAATTCCCGCTGTTAGCTCTGCCAGAACTGAGATGTGAATAAGGAATCTCTATCTGACACTATCGATTTGGGTACTCCGTGTAGCTTCACAATCTCTTTAACATACAGCTCGCCCAGTTTACTAATCGGATCTGTGGATTTAATAGGTAAGAAGTATGCCACTTTAGTAAGTCAATCCACAATTACCCAAACCTTATCCTCACCTTTCTGATTTCTAGGAAGAGCTCCGACGAAACCCATTGCTATGTTAGCCCATTTCCATTCAGGGATTTTTAAAGGTTGTAACAATCCAGACGGTCTTTTGTGTTCGGCCTTAACTTGCTGACATGTAAGGCATTTAGACACATATTTGGCCACATCTCTCTTCATACCTTTCCACCAATAGTTTTTCTTCAAATTTTGGCACATCTTATCTCCACCAGGATGTAAAGTGTATTTAGTCTGATGTGCCTCATCAAATAAGATCTTTTTAATTTCCTCAATTCTGGGTATACAAATTCGATCTCTGAATCTCAATAACCCCTCTGAATCGATCTTGAAATTTGCATTTCCATTTTTGGCTCTTGCACCTGTCACCCATTTTATCAATTTTCTATCCTGAGCTTGACCTTCCTTAATTTGATGTAGTAGGTCTGGCTTGCAACTCATATTATATAAAAAAATCTGGTTTTCACTTTTCTGTACGCCCAAATCATAATCTTCAATCAATTGGTACATCTGGGCTTTTTCTACATCGTTCTTATAAGATTTTTGACTTAAAGCATCTGCGACTACGTTGGCTTTCCCTGGGTGATAATGCAGCTGAAAATCATAATCATTCAACAATTCCATCCATCTCCTTTGCCTCAAATTTAACTCCTTTTGTGTATAGATGCACTTCAAACTCTTATGATCAGAGTATAGATCAAATTTCTCTCCATAAATATAGTGTCTCCATATCTTCAAGGAGAATACAATTCTAAATCATGAGTCGGGTAATTCTGTTCATGAGCCTTCAGTTGCCTAGAAACATAAGCAACCACTTTTCCTTCCTGCATCAGAACAGCGCCAAGACCATTCTTAGAAGCATCAGTGTAAATAACATAACCGACTCCGCTTGCAAGAGTGATCAATATTGGGGTTGTGGTCAATCGTCTCTTCAACTCTTGAGAGGAATTCTCACATTTCTCATCCCAACTAAATTTGGCATCCTTCCTTGTTAGCTTTGTCATAGGCTCAGCTAGTCTCGAAAAATTTAAAATAAATCTTCTATAGTAACCAGCTAGTCCCAAAAAGCTTCTAATTTCTGTTACTGACTTTGGCTTTTCCCAGTTCATTACTGCTTCAACTTTTGTTGGATCTACGGATATCCCTTCTGATGACACTACGTGGCCCAAAAATTTGGCTGACTTCATCCAAAATTCACATTTTTCAAATTTGGCATACAATCAATTTCGCCTTAATGTTTCCAAAACTACCGTAAGGTGTTCCTGATGTTCCTCATTGGTCTTCGAATAAACCAAAATATCATCAACAAATACCACTAAAAATTTGTCTAGGTGAGGCCTAAACGTCCTATTCATTAGGTCCATAAATGTTGTTGGTGCATTAGTGAGTCCAAATGGCATGACTCTGAATTCAAAGTGTCCATACCTAGTCCTGAATGTTGTCTTTGGTATGTCTGACTCTTTGATTCTAAGTTGGTGATAACCGGACCTTAGGTCGATCTTGGAAAAAAAAGTTGCTCCCTTCAGTTGATCGAACAAATCATCTATTCTAGGTAGGGGTACTTGTTCTTGAATGTGACTTGATTTAATTTTTTGTAGTCAATACACAGTCTCATCGACCCATCTTTCTTTTTGACAAACAATACTGGTGCTCCCAGGGTGATTCGCTCGGCTGGATAAATTCCTTCGCACTAAGATCATCAAGCTGAGTCTTTAGTTCTATTAGTTCGCCAGGGGCCATTCTGTAGGGTGACATGGCTATGGGGTCTGTTCCAGGGTACAGTTCTATCTTGAACTCTACTTCCCGCTTCGGAGGTAATCCTGGTAATTCTTCGGGAAACACTTCAGGGAAGTCTCTAACCACCAAGTGCTCTTCTAAATTCCTCAAAGTCTTTAGAGGCTCGGCTTCTATTAGGGTTTTGAATTCCTCTTTTTGATTCACAGATTCGAGAAGTGCGGACATGATATTCCTTGAGATTTTGTTTCTATCCCCATAGATTTTCAACAACTCTCCCGAAGGTAACCGCAAAGTAATCTTCTTTCGAAGGCAATCGATCTGGGCTTGGTACTCAGATAACCAATCCATTCCCAAGATCACATCATAATCATTAATGGGTAGGAGTATCAAGTCAGCTGAAATCATTTTATCCTTAATTCTAAGGTCACAACTACATTTTTCAGTTGTTGGGACGTTTATTCCTACTGGTGTTGAAATTTTCATAACAACAGATACGGATACAGTGGAAAGTTGTAGTTTCCTAGCTAAGCTTTCAGAAATAAAAGACCTTGATTCTCCAGAATCAAACAAGATTTTAACTGTAACATGAAATAAAATGAAAGTACCTTCCACTACTTCGTTTGCATCGACTTCTAGCTCAGGATTTCCTTCTGTCATAGCAAAGACTCTGCCTTGATTTTGATTTTGGATTTGATTCTGATTATAGCTTGGACGATTGGCTTGATTTCGTCCTTGCACGTTGTTGTTGTTCTGCTACTTGCCCGGACAAAAATTTTGTCGAACTCCTTGTATAATGCAGTTTCGTGCCAAATGACCCGGTCAGTTGCATTTGAAGCAAAGTCTCATGGGTACTACTTGATCTTTATGTTGTTGGGGTGCACGAATATTGTTCTGTTGCATCTGTTGTTCACCATTATGACTAGACCATCTTGATCCGTTGTTGTGATTTTGCCCCCTGTTCCACTGGTTCCCATTGTTGAACTTGTTTATCTTCCAATTATTACCATTACCACCAAAGTTATTCAGATTCTGCTTCTTGTTGTGATTACCCTGGTAATCAAAATTCTGTCCTTGAGGTCTTTTGTTTCTGTTCCATATTGTCTCTTGTAGGTTCAGTTCTCTCTCTACCAACAAAGCTCGTTCAACCACCTCTTTACAAGTCTCCAGATTCATAGGGACAACCACCTTTCTATTTTCCATTCTGAGACACTCTGCGAATCGACTAGCTTTCATCTGTTCATTGACTACTAGTTCATGAGCAAATCTGGAAAGTTCGATAAACTTAGCCTCATATTCTGCCACTATCATGTTCCTTTGTGTCAGCCTCAGAAATTCAGATTGTAGTTCTTTTCTGTTTGCCTTGGGGAAGAATTTATCATAAAATATATCCTCAAAACTTGTCCAGGTCATAGTGTTCACGTCCACTGTAGGACTTTCTTTAACCATTCTCCACCAATGTTTGGCCTCACCTATGAATTGGTGAGCCGCAATCGCCCCCATTCTTGGACCAGTCACTCCAAGAACTTCCAAGTGTTCCTTAACCTCCTGGAACCACTTGTCAGCTTCCCTTGAATCTGGTTTTCCTTCAAATTTCGAAGTATGCATATGTTGGAAGTCTCTCAATTGATCCGTCCATTCCTTTTCTTCAGGCCTCCTGTTGTTTCGAGCTCCTGGTTCATTCTGCACTACAATTCTTGGATACCAGACCATTCTTGTATTACACTGTTACTACGCTGGATTAGTGGTCAATTTGACTCAACCAGACTTAGTCTTGTCCTCAGTAGCTTTGAATAGTAAACGGAAGACAACTTTCTACTCTAGAAGATGTGGTATTTAAGCGGACCTTCTGTCCCACCTCTCGACTGGAGAATGGTCTGGTTGGTCTTATTTGAAAGCTATCTGCATATACAAGTGATACTGGACATCCTAACAATGAACGTGATGATGCCAACCCTGATAAGTATCACCAGACGTTGCCAAATCTTGTTTAATATTAGTAAAGACCGGACCTGCCCATGCATAACCACCTAGAGACGTAAGTGGTTTGTGATCCACAAAATAATTATTGGAGCAATGCTCAGTATTTTGGTTTATGGAATAGTTATTGGAGCAATGCTCACTATTCATGATGTTTCCCTGGAGAGGGACGTACAATGAGAACTTGAGATTACCTAGGGATGGACTTTTGTAGGTGAATCCAGGGTTTTGTACGATCACAGAACCATTACAAGACGGTATCATGCATTCACACATGTTGTACTGTTTATGATGCTACGTTGTGCATATGTGATGTTTGATTATGAAGTCTTTATTAATTTTCGTATTCACGAACTATTTTTACCTACTAGGCAATAGCTCACCCTATTGTTAACCATTTTTACAGGAGACTAGGGTGGATTGGCTGGAGGTTTTTGGGCCCACATTTTGTACCCCTTGTTTATTTATAGGGAGATTTTGGAAGGATGATCCCTCAATTATATTTTGTACAAAATTACATTCTGAAATTAATGAAATTAGATTCGTACTAAGTTGTGTACCTGCGCACTCGGTAACTGTTATAATGCATTCGCCCCCCGCCTGTGAGTGTCCCGTCGGTTTAGGAGAGTCTGGGCGGATTGTGACATTTAATGGTATCAAAGTGAAAGGTCCACGACCCGCCCAAGTCCACCACTTAGGAGAATAAAATTCATATTATATATATATATATATAGTTAAGATTTGTATTAGATATATATATCTATAACTATATAGTTATATATAGTTAAGAATTATACATATATATATATATATAGTGAGGATTTATAATAACTATATATATATATATATATATATATATATATATATATATATATATATATATATATATATATATATATATATATAAATATATATTGTTATCAGAGCCAAGTGAGTCTCTCAGTTCGAAATTACGACGGTGGTTTACTACTTTTTAGTCACATTTCGTGTTTCGGGTCATATTCGCAATTGTGATTGTGTCGAGTGTTTTTGGGTTTTTGTTTATGGTTACACTTTGTTTAATACCTTCTCTGTTAGTCAAATCCTTTCTCAATGGGAAAACAAACTTCATGAGCCAATCCTTTCCAGTGATAATGAGTCCTTTGAAGCTGTCTCAAAAGACGATGATGCAGTAATTTACTCTCATCCGGAGTAAGTCCTGTACTTGTTTCCTACTGATCACGACCAGTAAGCATCGTGATACTCAAGAATAGTATGCTCTAGACTTGTCGTTCCATCGGATCTGGTCTATCAGAAAACTTGAGTAAGCCTTGCTGAAAACTTGATCTTTAGAGTCTATGTCTGGCCAAGACTTGTGTTCAACAAAAGTAGTCATTACCTCTAGCCGTCGTTAGCCGTTAGCCAAGGGGGCGCTAGGTGTTTTAGGCACAAGGTTGACCTTTCTTTTTGTTAGAAGGTTACAGTCTCTAGCCCAACATGGAACCTTCTTTATCTAAAGAATCTAAAGTTTTTGAAGCATCATGTTCCCACTAAAAAAATCCAAGGGTTGTATGAAGATGAATATCTTCCCGATGGAAAAGGCATTATCCCAACCACCCAGTTTAATCCTATTCTCCCCTCAAGTGTGTATAATACATCCCCGGTTACCTTTTCCAAAAAATTAGAAAAATTGTTCCAAAAAACTGCTCCAAAAAGCCCTATAAAAGAATATGTGCAGATCTTTGACTTTTCAGAGCACCAGGTGCCAGCGGACCAAGCTGAGCATTTCCTCCCGCTAAGCTTTCCAAAGCCCTTGTTACCCCATTGGAAAAAAGAAGGTTATTCGCACATCCACTTTGGTGCTGTAAAAATGGCTATCACATTTCATGGCAGAAAAGCCACTGAATCCATCTCTAGAATCTCACTCCTTGATTCTCGAATGAAGAGATACCTGGATGCAGTTATTAAAACAATCCAAACCACTCTGAATACAAGCATTGTGGAGACCCTGCACCCCGGACCACCAGCCCTGCAAGGAATGGCCTGCGGAATGCCGTGGTAGGACGCCCGGCGTAGGCATCTCCAACCACTTCTCAGTCCCCGTGAGGTGGTTGAGACCCTACGAGCCTTATCCCAAACAACAACACAATATAAAACAGGTACTAAACAAAACTACCAACCGTATTAATCATCCAAGACAAGAGATAATCCATAAAAATGAACCATAAATAAAACCATAATCCCTACAGTCCATCAAGATGGACATACACATAAAGTCCAAAACTACGGGTACAAAAAAACCGTCATATGTCCACATGGTCTATCTAACAAGTCCCAACTCACCCATACTACAATGTGGTAAGTGTTATAATTACATAGTCCAAAATATAATACATCATAATTTAAAACACAGTTCAATCAAAATGCCTCTCAACTCACATCGAGGCCTTGGATTTTCTCCTCGACAAGGCTCTCAAGATATGACTACTCCTTTGCCCTTATTCAGGACAGAAGGACCTGAAAGAGGAAAATGAGGGTGAGCCAACGGTGCCCAGTGAATAGAATTCAAATATGCTATCAATACTCATCAATAAATATCATGTATCCCTGTCAATGTGTAGCATGATTAAAAGTTCATAATATATGGATATCAAGCATTTATAATAAGTTCGATGCAAATAAAAGCTTATCAATTTGGATCCACATTTCACGTGGTTACTAGTGCACGTCTATTTCACCGTACCATTCTCATCCCCAAATATTTTCTTTATAAAACCCTCCAATGACAAGGTTAAGTCTCCCTATTAGCCAGATAGATGGGCCCAATCATAGTCATAAGGTTTTCTCAAATCAATGCATCATTGAAAACATTAGAACACATTCATGCTTTCAACATACAATATATATAAGTGATATGATGACATAAAAGATATAATCATAAATGAAGTCTAGGCATAAACATGCCCAAATTGGGCCATTTGATCACAAGTAGGCCTAACCCATGATATGGTCACAACCACCTAATCAGTAGCATAATCAACTATAATCATGCTTAATTAGACATAAATTGCAACAATTCAATGATTATAGGCCAAAAGCATCAAAAGCCCTAAAATATGAAATTTTCCATACTTAGGCCATATTGCCGATTTACACTAGGTTACCATGTTCAGCCATGTATATCACTGATTTTGCATCATGCGTTCATCAACAATGGCACTAGGTCGAAATAGTTGACATGCAAGCTATTTGGAAATGTCTAACTTCATATTCTAAATTTAGGTCTAATACAAACAACCCTACCAATTTTCCATTTAATATTCTGTTCAGATGTATCGAGCTGCCAACATAAAATTGTAATCACAAAATCAACCGTACAGATTGAATTATGTTAATAAGCAAACCTTTTGTCCAAAAATCAGCTCAATCCAACGGTAGACTGAAGAGATGAGCCTCTTTTATGAACAAGTCTCTAATCAGACAATTTCTCCTTTCCTGCTGCAAATACTTAAACTCAGATTACTATATCACACCAAATACTTAACCCATTAACATCTCAACCACTCATAATGCTGAACTAATAGTTTTGAACCATCCTCTGAAATATCATATCCATCCAACGGTAGGTTTAAGAAATCAATTAGTTTGATCTAAACTGCGCGAGAAACTCAGACTTTCTGACTAGCTTTGTTTGGGAGGTTATATCTCTCAGAAGAAACCTCCAATCAAGATCTCCACTGACCAGAATTAATAACCATAAGATATGAACTTTCTGACAATGTTTGAGCTTAATCCGACCATATATCACTAAGATCCGTTCTTTGATGAAAACGCTGTTGAGACTTTCCTCAAAGCAACTTCCTCTTTCTTTCTCGTCTTTTTTCCTTTCCCTCCACTCATCTCACTCTCTAGGACCTCCTTGAAGAATATAAGTGGGCATGGAACACTTGTCCACTCTCATGCACCAACTTGACATGTGTTGGAGAAGAGAAATGGGGCATGGGACACTTGTGCACTCTCATGCACCAACTTGAGATGTGTTGGTCTCATACACCAACTTTACATGTATTGGAGAAGAGAAATGGGGCATGGGACTCTTGTCCATAAGTGTCCCTTCTCATGCATCAACTTGACATGCACCAACTTGACATGTGTTGGTCTCATACTACCCATACCAACCACATGTACTTTAACCAATCTTATGCTTGCATGTATTTTAAATGTCCAATCCATCTAATACACTAGATTTTCATTTTCATTTATCCTTTTATTCAGTCAATCTTAACCCATATCAATTCATGGTTTAATGGGCCCATGCATAAATAATAACATATGCATTATACTTTAATTTAACATGACCCATATACAATTTATAATGCACATATTTATATACGTTATCAAGCATCAAATATACAAACATTAAACAACCATCAAACAAATACCAAACATATCAAGGCAAACACATAGAGTTTGGGCAAAATGCAATTGGGTTACAGGCTAGATGAAATAATTTTCGGGGCGTCACAAGCATGGTCTTTGTGACATTTTTTCCAAATTTTAATTTGTCACTTAAAGATCCTCATGTTATGCAAGCCCTCAGCTTTTAGGTTCAGATTACTGGTGTTCCTCAAGTCCAATCCGCTATAGCAGCCACAGTTCATTATCAGATAGCCTATCGAGTCCAAAGTCATGCTATTGATGTTGCACTCCCGAACAATAGCCTAGATTTTTTGCTTCTTGATGTTAACTCTCAAGGTGTTGTGGTTCATACCTTCTTGCCCTGGCAGTTGCCTCGACAACAACTTTAGGCCTTGTTCCCGGAAAAATGGTTAACTAGTTATGAGTCTCGTTTTGAACAACAAGAGGTTCAACAGACTACTCATGCAGTCCATACACAAAGGCAAGATGGCCTTGTTGAAACTTTTTTTCCTGATCCACCTCTTTGCAAGATTCAAGCAGGAAGGCATTCTACTTCAACCATTTTCTCCTCTGATACTTCACCACCATCATCTCCCACTTATAATCATATTTGGTGGGATGTTTGTAACTGTATTTCTTGTCAAGATGATCGAGCAGAAGAACTTGAAGAAGGAAATAAGACGAAAAAGAATAACAACCGCCTTTTTCTCCAACGACAACAACAGCTTTATGAAGCCAGAGATCCAGCAGACGGTTACATTGATTCCTATTCTAGTAAGTACCAGTATTATGTTCTTTTTAGTCCTGATACGAAAAATTCAAGCACAGTCACTTCTCCACAAGATCTTTCTCCCAAGTGCTCTGCACCACCAGAAGATTTTTCTTTTGATGATAAGGATGATTGAACCATTAGCATCCCTATAGCCTCAACTCCAGAATCTTTTATAAAGATTAATCAGAAATGGGTTCCAAAGCAGTCATGTGGTGTTCAAGCCACCTTCTTTTCTGGTTCCGCATCTCTTCTGATAGCTTGTTGTACATTATCTGAAGCTTTTACAAGCAAATTTTCACCTCCTCCTTATGACACTACTGAGGATCCAGCTAATAAAGTCAAGTATCAATGGCATATAAAACCCTTAAAAGTCGTCACTCCAACAGGACCAGAATTTAAGCCCCAAACTGAGATTGAAGCAGTCCTCAACTGGAAATCTCAAAATGCCAAATACCAGAACAACATGCTGCAAGAGATCTCCAAATCTCAACAAAATCTCACTTATCAGGTGCAGTCTCAACATCAGCTTCATTCACAGCTTTTTTCTGTTATTACTGCCCGGATTGATCAATTGAATTATGAGATGCAGCAACTTACCTTTCAGATCACAAATATTTCTCAGATCTCTATGTATCTAGATCCACGAGTAAGAGAAACACACAGTCTTTAGGCCCAGTTACGGCAAATTTCTCTTCCACCTCAGCCTACGTCTGTGGCATCCTCGTTCCTTGAGCTAAGAACTCCGTACCATCCCAACATTGTGCCCCAGCCACTCTTTACTGGCACAAGTATGTTGCCTCCGCTCTTTCCGCCGTCTTATGCCGCCAAGATGAAAGCATATCGAGAAGAACGCTTCTCTCAGAGAACTTTTAGGCCTCCTCTTAGGCCACTGGCTCGTCCTTCATGCAGACCTGATAAAGGCAAACAAGTTTCGTTTGTCTCCGAAGATCAAGAACCTGAGCTCCAAGCTTCTTCAAATGTCCAACCTTTACGAGACCTGGCTGAAAATCCTCTTGCGGGCTTGTTGCGGTCCCTGACCACTGACGATCGTAGGCGAAAATTAACTGTCAATATGGCAAGCCTTGATCTTACCAACGATTAAAGTCTGGCAGAACACTCTACAAGTAAATACGCTAGTCCTGAAGCCTCTCTTCCAACTAGCCCTACTTCTGGCTCTCTCACAACTTCTTCCTCTGATCCCGATCCCATGGTCTTGGTAAACGAGGTTGATGAAGAAGCAAAAGTTATTCCTCATGAAGAATCCATGGAAAACCCACCCTCCCTATGAATCCGTCAACATTCGGCCAAAACACAAGAATGGCGGCGTTTTCACTACTTTCAATCTCGATAAACTTCCCTTCTCCGACTGGCCATTGTTATTTCATGATATGTTGTCTTGGGCTTAGTCTGAACTCTTAAAACCTGATACAACCCAAGAAATGGTTATCCAGAAAATGGTGACTCGCATCTCTGGAAGCATACGAGATTGGTGGATTGCTCTTCAGGAATATCGACAATTGATGATGCTCCGACTTACGACTGAGCAATTTATCTCTGTGATTTACGCCGCTTTTCTTGGCGAAGCCGAGAATAATGTAGAAGCAGCCAAAGATAAGTTTTTGAAAATGAAGTGTTGCTCCTTCTCCCCAAAAGATTTGGAGACACACTACACAAAAATGTCAAAATTCTTCTATCTTATTAATGGTGCTGATGATAACAATCTCAAGGTTATCTTTCTGCAATCCTTCCCCAAGCCTCTAGGCGATCAGGCCATTTGCCATATGAAGAATGCTGACAAGACCCTCGAAAATAGTACTTTTTGACTTTCCCAAAAAGGATTATGTCGCCAAGTTTTGTTCCACAAGAAACTGGCGTCCCAAGAATCCAAGTTCCTTCTCTCATGAGGGACACCTGGTTTGTTCATCAAATGCAGCCCATAAGAACAGCACTGCGACCGCAATGAATTTTTCCCCACGTATAAGTCCAAAAAACACAAAAAGCCTCGCAAATCAAAGCATAGGACTTCTTCTAAGAAGAAGAAATGGAGGTTTCTACACAAGCGTCCAAGAAAGGGAAAACCTCCAGGCACTCGTTGTTTCATTTGTAGAATGCCAGGGCACTTTGCAAAAAATTGTCCAAAGCGAAAATGTAAAGTGTCCCTTCTCAAGCAAGTATCTCGTCTTGCAGACACTGACTTCTCCGATATTGAATCTATCTTCTCTCTTGACAGTGACTATAGTCCAGACTCCCTTCTGGCTATTTCTCACGAAGACAACAAAACTCGCGAGATTATGTGTCTTACTTCTTCAACAAATGTTGTCTGTCATGACCCACTATACGTGACGTCATGACCGGCACGAAACCCCTGGGTGTACCCTCCGGTGATACACCTGGTGTCCCGTTAGCCTAACTTAAACACAAATCTCAAATACAAATGATCCTATATAACATCCATCCAAACATGATCAACAACAATAAATATTACATCTCCAAAAATACCAAGTATAAAATTCCAAAAGTTCAAATAATATAAAACCATACACATCCCATCTATGTGTTAATTATACATATGTTAGGTGTTATCATGTACATAATGTCAAAATACAAAAGTGTACAACACCTATATCAACAAAATACTAAAAGGAATGCTCCGCAGTCAAGCCTTCTCTTTCCCCTTCCTATCGAAACCTGAAAGGATAAGGATGAGGTGTGAGCTACAACAAGCTCAGTGAATGTCTTCTACAAGTAGCTACATATATGTGCATTTATGTAAAACATATCAAGATCATTAAAGTATTTGAAATAACATGAGATAACATGGTAATGAAACAAGATTACATACATGCTAATATAATGCATCATGTCATAACAAGACTATGCATACCATTTAAACAACATGCAATGCAATCCTAACACCTCCTAGGTAAGAATCAATTCGAGAACACGAGTGCGCGAAACCCATGCCCGAACGACCTCTTACCCGTATTCTAATAGGAATTCCAAAGGCACGTCACCAATTTACAATTCTTTCCAAACCCTATTTCAGGTCTAGGTGAACCACGGCTGTGCCTACCCTTAAAACCCTCTGCTAGGTCCACAACTAGGGATCTCTCTAGACTTACAAGACTTTCCTAAGAAAATCAAAACTAGAAGACCCAACCAAATTGCTAACCCAATAGAATATGCTCAAATTCATTTCATGAATTAATTAAAACATGCATATGCCATATCCATATATATATATATATATCAACTTGAAACAAGTTATATAATATAATGCCACATATATGAAAACCAAGAAGTGAAAAGAACGCTCACACTCGATTGGCTAAGTCTAGCCAATCCAATTTTCAATCCGCAAGCGAGTACTAGTAAGATTACAAATCACCTCACATACCTCGATTTCCAACTAGCCCACTTGGGTTACTCAAATCAATTAGAATTCCTACATAATACACATGGTTTATACAATACTAAAATCAGCCAAAGTATGCTAATGACCATGTTTAAACCCAATATCAAAGTCAACTAATGATTCTAAAATGGTTAACCCATGAGCCAAATCTCTATTGTCCAATTTAACCCATTAACATCAAATTAAACTATGCATGACCCAAATTGAATGCCATAGGTTGATCCCCTTGATCTCAAACACTAAAATATAAAGCATTCAATCATATTAGGGGTTAATTTGACCATTCATCAAGTCAATTTCACAAATTGACTAAGTCTTGGTCAAAATCTCCAATTTGGGCAATACATAGCCTAAGGTCAAATTAAACTGAGTCTTTCAATTTTAACACAAGTCCAAACATTCTAAACCCATAATTCTATCCAATTTGGGTTCAATTAAACTATCCCAAGTCAATTTTATCAATTGACTAGATTTGGCTCAAAAGCCCCAATTTGACGGAAATCCCTAAATCACATAGAAATTGTCAATTTACATGGCCTAAGCCAAAATTACTCTACAATAGGGCTTCCTCTACTCAAGATCAGTAAATTAGAGTGTCATACATCCATATTTATTCATCAATTTCATCTAAATCACAAGAAATTTGAATAGGGAACCCTAGGTCAAAATTCTAGTTTAGGTCAAGTCTATGAAACCCACCAATTTCTTGTTAGAAATTGGGGATTTTACCATTCATAGACTTCCCATGCCATCTAGATTAACATATCTCAAAATCAAAGCCCAAGTCCAACATTGGTTTTTCCACCACTCCCTTAAATTTCAGGATTCATACAACCCTAGGTCAAAATTAAGCTTGCAAACACACATGAAAGAGATAGAATGAAGAAAATGAGAGAAAATGATATACCTTGGAGGGATTTTGGGCATGAGAGCATAATCCAAGCCTCCTCTCTCTTTTCTCTTCTCCTCTTCTTTTCCCCTTCTCCTAGCCCCCTTCCCCTTCTTCAAACTGTAAAAATGAGCAACTCACGTCCAAAGTGGCTTTTATAGAAGTATTTTGGGCCCATATGAAAAAAATACACTTAAATAAAAGCAACAGTTTTTTGTTATAATTACTTACACTTAAATAATTAATTTATTGCAAAATAATCATCAATTTAACATCTCAGTTACCAACATTATGGTAAACTTTTAGCTCAATCCAAAGGTGGGATTTCGAGATCCAATCATTTGATCAAAACTGCGCATGAAAATCCGTAAATCCGTAAAATAGTGTTTGAAGCCTTATAACTCACAGTAGACAACTCCGATCAAGATCTTCTCCATTCATAATGAAGACCTATAAGAGAAGAATAAAATGAAAAACTTTCAGCTAAATCTGACCACGGATCTAGGAGTTCAAGCCAATGATGTAATTGGTGACAGAGGTTTCTTCCTCCATGGAGCGAGCTCCACTAATCCAAAACACCATTTTCGACACGTTTTGACGTCGAACAGGTCTTCGATCATTCCGAAACTTCATGCAAAGACACTCGAACCAATGCATGTCGAGCATCATATACGTATATGGGGACTCTAAGGGTCAAAATGATGTCATCCTAAGGTACGGGTGTTACACTGTCAGCCTGCCTCATGCATATGTCCAGATCCTTACTAATCCTTATTCTAAACCAATTAAGTGTCTGGTGTTATTTGACACGGGGGAATCTGCTACACTCATGCATCCTTCAATGTTAGCTCCTTAATGTTGGAAGCCTTATTCTAAATCATTCAATACAGCAGGAGATTCAACATTGGGCATCACTCTCATCAGTAAGCCAGTCAAGATCCAACTACTTTCTACCCTAGGTTTCAAACATAGAATCTTAGGCTCCCCAAGCCCCTCAAAAGATTATATTATAGGGTATGATATCCTTCAACAAATCAAGAACTTGAATTGGACTTCTTCAGGCTTACGGGTTAGGTCCTCTTTCCTTCCATGGATCATTGCGGTACCGGGAGTCATGGACCAATCTCTCTCTCATTCTTTTCAATAGATTGAATCCAAGCTCAAAACAGATTGTTGTGAAAAATCACATACAGAGTTCATGGAAAAATGAGATCACCCCTTGTGGATTAATCTTGACTTCTTTATGAAACTTCCTTTCAAGCTTAATAAAAATATTAATCCTACAAAGGCCACTCATCAAGGGATGCCTTCGGCACAGCTGACACTCGCCATCCAGGAAACACAACAACTAATCCAAGAAGGATTAGTTTCCCCCACTTCTTCTCCTTGGGAATGTGAAGCATTTTATGTCAATAAGAGATTAGAGCAGGTACGAGGAAAAATGATATTGGTTATGAATTACCAGCCACTCAATGCCTTTTTGCAGGATATTAAGTTTCCTCTACCCAAGCCAGAAGCCCTTTTTTAGTAACTTGCTAATGCAACTATTTTCTCAAAGTTTGATCGCAAGTCTGGTTTTTGGCAGCTCGGTATTCATCCCAATGACCGACCAAAAATGACATTTGTCATCCCAGGCTACCATTTTCACTGGAATGTTATGCCCTTCGGTCTAAAAATGACTTCCTCATTATTCCAGCAAGTTATGCTCAAGATTTTCTAGCCGTTACAATCTCAGTTGTTGATCTACATTGATGACATCCTTGTCTTCTCTCTAGATCATCAATCCCATCTGCAATTTCTCCAGCAATTTTATGACATTTGTCGCCAATATGGATTGATGCTATCTGCCAAGAAAATGCAATTGTGCCAAACAACCATTGACTTCTTGGGCATGAAGATTTTGATTCCAAGTTGCAATTGCAGCCTCAAATTAATTCTAAGTTACAGGAGTTCCCGGACATCTTACCTGATAAAGTCTCAGTCCAACAGTTTTTTGATTTAGTAAACTACATGGGAATTTTTGTCAAAAATCTGGCATTTTATAGTTCATGACTCTCAACCCTCTTGAGGAAATCACCACTACACTGGAACGCCTCTCATACTGAAGCAATCAAATATTTTAAAAAGCATTCTCAAATGCTACCTTCTCTCAAAATTCCAGGCTCAGGAAAACGTACTTAACAAACAAATGCCAGTGATATTTTTTTGGGGTGGTGCACTATTTGAAGAATTGCATGATAAGTCTCGGTATTTCTGCGGTTATAAAAGTGGCAGATTCAAAGACTCCGAGACTCATTATCATTCTACATTTAAGGAAATTTTGACAGTCAAGAGGTCCTGTGGCGACCCCGCACCCCGAACCACCAACCCCGCAAGGAATGGCATGGGGAATGCCGGGGCGGGACGCCAAGTGTAGGCATTTCCAACCACTCCTCAACCCCCGTGAGGTGGTTGAGACCCTACGAGCCTTATCCCAAACAACAACATAATATAAAAAACTACTAAACAAACCCACCAACCGTATTAATCATCCAAGACAAGAGATAATCCATAAAAATGAACCATAAATAAAACCATAATCCCTACAGTCCATCAAGATGGACATACACATAAAGTCCAAAACTACAGGTACAAAAAAACGTCATATGTCCACATAGTCTATCTAACAAGTCCCAACTCATCCATACTACAATGTGGTAAGTGTTATACTTACATAGTCCAAAATATAATACATGATAATTTAAAACACAGTTCAATCAAAATGTGACGCCCCGAAAATTATTTCATCTAGCCCGTAACCCAATCGCATTTTGCCCAAACACTATGTGTTGCCTTGATATGTTTGGTGTTTTTTTGATGGTTGTTTAATGTTTGTATATTTGATGCTTAATAATGTATATAAATATGTGCATTATAAATTGTATATGGGTCATATTAAATTAAAGTATAATGCATATGTTATTATTTATGCATGGGCCCATTAAACCATGAATTGATATGGGTTAGGATTGATTGAATAAAATGATAAATGAGAATGAAAATTTGGCGTATTAAATGATTGGACATTTAAAATACATGGGAGCATGAGATTGGTTAAAGTACATGTGGTTGGTATGGGTAGTATGAGACCAAAACATGTCAAGATGGTGCATGAGAATGAACAAGTGTCCCATGCCCCATTTCTCTTCTCCAACACATGTCAAGTTGGTGCATGAGAATGGACAAGTGTCCCATGCCCCATTTCTCTTCTCCAACACATGTCAAGTTGGTGCATGAGACCAACACATGTCAAGTTGGTGAATGAAAATGGACAAGTGTCCCATGCCCTATTTCTCCTTTCCAACACATGTCAAGGTTGGTGCATGAAAGTGGACAAGTGTCCCATGCCCACTTCTCTTCTCCAAGGAAGTGCTAGAGAGTGAGGTGAGTGGAGGGAAAGGAAAAAAAAAGAAGAGAAAGGAAAGAAGAAGAGAAAGAAAGAGAGAGTTGCTTGAGGAAAATCTCTGCAACGTTTTCATCAAAGAGCTGGATCTTGGGGATATATGGTCAGATTGAGCTCAACCTTTGTCACCAAGTTCGTAGCTTATGGTTATTTATTCTGGTCGGTGGAGATCTTGATTAGAGGTTTCGTCTAAGAGATATAACCTCTCAAACAAAGCTGGTCGGAAAGTCTGGATTTCTCGCGCAGTTTCGATCAAACTAATAGATCTCCTAAATCTACCCTTGGATGGATATGATATTTGGGTATGAGGTTTACCACTTATCTTTCTACATTATGAAGGTGGAGATGTTTATGGGTTACGTATGTTGTGTGATATAGTCATCTGAAGTAGAGTATTTGCAGCAGGAAAGGAGAAATTATCTGATTAGAGACTTGTCCATCAAAGTGGCTTATCTTTTCGGTACACCGTTTGATTGAGCTGATATTTAGACAGAAGGTTTGTTTCTTAACATACTTCAATTGGTACGGTCGATTTTGTGATTAAATATTTCTGGCGGTAGATTGATACATCTGAACAAAATATTAAATGAAGAATTGGTAGGGTTGCTTGTATTAGACCTAAATTTATAATATGAGCTTAGACCTTTCCAAATAGCTTGCATGTCAGCTATGTTGACCTAGTTGCCATTGTTGATGAACCCATGATGCAAAATCAGTGATATACATGGCTGAACATGGTGACCTAGTGTAAGTCGGCAATATGGCCTCAGTATGGAAAATTTCATATTTTAGGGCTTTTGATGCTTTTGGCCTAGAATCATTGAATTGATGCAACTTATGTTTAATTAAGCATGATTAGGGTTGATTATGCTACTGATTTGGTGGTTGTGACCATATCATGGGTTATGCCTACTTGTGATCAAGTGGCCCAATTTGAGCATGTTTATGCCTAAGGAATTGAAAATCAGTATTTTTGAATAATAGAATGGTTTATGAATGAAAACTATGCATAAAGGCCTAAGTTATGTGATTTGAGTTGAATGGTGGGATTAGATGGGATTTAGGCCTATTGTCTATATGTGGGCTGATTTAGGGTTGATGTGTAAGGTCTATGTGATTGAGCATAGAAATTGATGTATGGTTGGATATTGAAGAATGTCTCAGGACTTTGATTGGATTGATTCGGTTTGGTGTCCGTGTGTAGTTAGATACTCTCGCGAGGCTTGGTTGTGAGTAGACTTCATTAATGATTATATCTTTTATGTCATCATATCACTTATATATATTGTATGTTGAAAGCATGAATGTGTTCTAATGTTTTGAATGATGCATTGATTTGAGAAAACCTTATGACTTTGGTTGGGCCCATCTATCTGGCTAATAGGGGGACTGAACCTTGTCATAGGAGGGTTTTAAAAAGAAAATATTTGGGGATGAAAATGGTACTGTGAAATAGATGTGCACTAGTAACCCCAAATAAACATGATTAGGGTCAACAGTACGGTGAAATAGACGTGCACTAGTAACCCCAATGCATGTGGAATGTGGATCCAAATTGATAAGTTTTTACTTGCATCGAACTTATTATAAATGCTTGATATCTATATGTTATGAGCTTTTAATTATGCTACACATTGACATGCATACATGATGTTATTGATAAGTATTGATAGCATATTTGAATTCTATTCACTGGGCACCGTTGGCTCACCCTCATTTTCCTCTTTCAGGTCCTTCTGTCCCGAATAAGGGCAAAGGGGTAGTCATATCTTGAGGGCCTTGCCGGCGAGAGAATCCAAGGCCTCGATGTGAGTTGAGAGGCATTTTGATTGAATTGTGTTTTAAATTATGATGTATTATATTTTGGACTATGTAATTATAACACTTACCACATTGTAGTATGGGTGAGTTGGGACTTGTTAGATAAACCATGTGGGCATATGACAGTTTTATTTATGGTTCATTTTTATGGATTATCTCTTGTCTTGGATGATTAATACATTGGGTAGTTTTGTTTCGTACCTTTTTATATTATGTCGTTGTATTGGATAAGGCTCGTATGGTCTCAACTACTTCACGGGGGTTGAGGAGTGGTTGGAGATGCCTACGCCGGGCGTCCCGCCCCGGCATTCCGCACGCCATTCCTAGCGGGGTTGGTGGTCCGGGGTGTGGGGTCGCCACAGTTGGTATCAGAGCCCGATTTTACTAGGTTTGGTCTATGTATTTGACTTAGATAACTTTGACCTAGGAATTGGGTGAGAGATTTGGGTGATTAAAAAGCTTAAAGGAACTAACTTAAAAGCCTTACTATCATATTTTCTGTGTGTATTATATGATATGGGTAGCTATGAGGCTTTGTTAATGTTTTAAATTCTTTAATGTGTGATGGTTGCTCGTATTTCTATTTCTCAGTGTCATGAGGAGGAGCGAGAGATTGGGACAGCCACACACAGGGCCATCCGATGATGACCGGATGGGGAGGATGGAGGAGATCATTCAGGCACAGGGCCGCTTGATGGCAGCCCAGACTGCACAGATACAGGCGTTGGTGCAGCAGGCTGAGGCTATTGCTCGACAATCACCTCAAACAACACCTCAGGAGGAGGGCACTAGTAGGGACGAGGCTAGTGGGGCTGCAGCTGCAGCAGGACCTCAAATGGCTGTACCTCAGCCTATGCCTACACCTGCTCCTACTGTTGTGGAGAACCCCACTGATCGGCGAATCAGACTGTTAGAGAAGATCATGAAGCTGAAGCCTAAGGAATTCACTGGTGGGGTTGACTTGAAGAAGGCCGAAGATTGGCTGAAGAATGTTGAGAAGATCAATCGCTCCTTAGAGCTTAATGAGGAGTCTCAGGTCCTTTGTGCTGCTCACACACTGGAGAGTGATGCAGAAGACTGGTGGCTTTCAGTATTGGATACACAGGGGGCAGTGAAGAGTTGGGACACCTTCAAACGGTTGTTCTTACAAGCTTACGTTCCAGAGACTGAGAGGCAGGCTAAGCAACTCGAGTTATTGAATCTCGCACAGGGCACCATCTCAGTCAGGGAGTACGAGCTCAGATTTAGGCAGCTCGCAGTTTATGCCCCTGGGTTAGTTCAGACGCCGAGTGACAAGATTATGAGGTTTTCTTTGAACCTAAGGCCTGCGATCCGACAGGCCTTGTCTGTGACGAAGATGACAGATTTTACCACAGTGGTCCAGAGGGCCAAATAGTATGAGTTGGCTGAGCGGGTTGATGGTAAGTCTACACAGGCAGCTCCAGGTGAACAGACTTCACAAGTAGAGTCTGGGGGACAGTTCCAGACTCCATGGAAGAAGGAAAAATGCGGAAAGAAGAGAAAAATTTATGGAGGAGCACAGTCTGATGGTGCTCAGAGTAAGGCATCCCAGATTCAGACTGGTGTGATGGCCTCACCAGGGGCTTCCTCTCCTGTCCCGATTCCCATTCAGGCACCGAATGCACCGAGAGCCCCATTCCCACAGACTGTTGGCTGAGGCAGAGGTAGAGGCCGAGGAGGCTATGTGGCGACATCTCAGACTGGATCATCTGCGCCCAGGGCTCCGTTCTTATGTTATCAATGTGGGCAGGCTGGGCATAGGAAGTTAGAGTGTCCGAATTTTCAAAGAGCTCAGGGATTTGTGCAGTAGTCCAGTGCCAGAGAGACAGCGAAGGCAGCTACTGAGCCAGACCCGACAGCATCCAGGACTTTGGTGTAAGGTACTCTTATTATTTGTGGTACTTCTATGCATGTATTATTTGATGCTGGGTCTACATTATCATTCATATCTGGACCTATGGTAGATAGTTTGCATTTGACTCCCACTAGGGCTAGTACATGGTTAGTGGTGAGTACTGTAGCTGGGGAGAGGATCTACCCGAACATGATCTGTAGCCAGTGTGTGGTTCAGATTGGTGATGTTGAGATGCCTATTGACTTTCGAGTCCTAGAGTTTTTAGAGTTTGATGCAATTCTAGGGATGGATTGGCTCGCGGCTTATCATGCAGTTGTCGACTGTTTCGCAAAGAGAATCATTTTCCAGATCCCCTGACACCCAGTGTTTACACTACAGGGTAGAGCTTCAGACCAGACAATCACAAGGGTAGATTTGTGAGTGATGGTGATAGAGAGATTTTGGCTGGGTTAGTGCATGATGAGGAAGAGACTTGTGAGGTGATACTTGAGGATATTTCCATTGTTAGGGACTTTCCAGATGTGTTCCATGCGGATCTTCCAGGATTACCACCGAAGCGAGAGATCGATTTCATTATTGAACTAGTCCCTGGCACGAAGCCTATCTCCATGGCACCATATAGAATGGCGCCAGCCGAGTTGAGAGAGTTGCAGAAACAGCTCGAGGAGTTATTGGCTAAGGGCTTTATTTGCCTGAGCGTGTCACCCTGGGGAGCTCCAGTTCTTTTTGTGAAAAAGAAAGATGGGAGCTTACGGTTGTGCATCGACTATCGCCAATTGAACAGGGTGACCATCAAGAACAAATATCCGCTCCCAAGGATTGATGACTTGTTTGATCAGTTGAGGGGAGCGAGGTATTTTTCGAAGATTGATTTGCGCTCCGGGTATCATCAGCTGAGGATCAGGGAGGAGGATGTGCCTAAGACAACATTCAGAACCCGCTATGGACATTATGAGTTCCTTGTGATGCCATTTGGTGTGACTAATGCACCGACGATGTTCAAGGACCTGATGCAGAGGGTCTTTAGGCAGTATCTGGATAAGTTTGTCATCGTCTTCATTGATGACATATTGGTGTATTCCAAGACTCGGGTTGAGCATGAGGAACACCTCAGAGTGACCTTGCAGACTCTGAGAGAGCATAGGTTATATGCAAAGCTGAGCAAGTGCGAGTTTTGGATCACCGAAGTGAAGTTCATAGGTCATGTGGTGAGTTCTGAGGGGATTTCAGTTGATCCGTCTAAGGTTGAAGCCATTATCAGTTGGCCTAGGCCTACCACAGTGACCGAGATCAGAAGCTTTCTTGGGTTAGCTGGTTACTATAGGAGATTCGTTCAGGGATTCTCCAAGATAGCTACGCCTATGACTAGGCTCACCCAGAAAGATGTGTCCTTTGTATGGACCGAGGAGTGTGAGAATGCCTTTTTAGAGCTGAAGAAAAGATTGACATTTACGCCAGTGTTGATTTTGCCAGAGCCTGATCAGAAGTTGGTTATCTATACTGTTTCCTCTCGTATCGGCTTGGGTTGCGTGTTGATGCAGAAGGATAGGGTCCTTGCTTATGCATCGAGGCAATTGAAGGTGCATGAAAAGAACTATCCTGTTCATGACTTAGAACTGGCCGCAGTGGTTTTCGTTTTGAAGATTTGGAGGCATTATCTCTATGGTGAGAGATTCACTTTGTATTCTGACCATAAAAGCCTCAAGTATTTGTTCACTTAAAAGGAATTGAACATGAGGCAGAGAAGGTGGTTAGAGCTCCTCAAAAACTATGATTTTACATTGGAATACCACCCAAGTAAAGCCAATGTTGTGGCTGATGCGTTGAGCAGGAAGCGGGTAGAGACAGTTATGGTAGCACCCCAGATGTCTCATGAGTGGAGACTACTTGAGGCGGCTACGGTTATGAGTATACGTGCTACCCCTTCAGATCAGATTGTGATATGCGCTCAGATGAGAGCTCAGCCTACACAGGTCCAGGAGGTGATTGACCAACAGAGACTTGACGTTGATTATGTGATGTACAAGTCTTGGGCTGAGAGCAGTGATTTTACTGATTGGCACTTGTCATCTGATGGTGCCTTGAGATTTAGGGGACGTTTATGGGTTCCCGCAGATCCACGACTCAAACAGAGTGTTCTCCAAGAGGCTCACAGATCTCATTATGTTATTCATCTTGGCAGAACCAAGATGTATCATGATAAGAAAAGAATGTATTGGTGGCCTGACATGAAGAGAGAGATAGCTCAGTACATTCAGAGGTGTGAGATCTGTTAGAGGGTCAAAGCTGAGCATCAGTGGCCTGGAGGGCAGATATTCCTGAGTGGAAGTAGGAGCATGTCACTATGAACTTTGTTGTGGGATTACCCAACACCCCGAGGAGACATAATGTTGTTTGGGTTATTATTGATCGCTTGACTCAGTCCGCTCACTTTCTACCGGTGAACACTAGGGATTCTATGGACAAGCTGAGCAGACTCTATATGCGGGAGATAGTCAGATTACATGGAGTGCCAGTTTCGATTGTGTCAGATAGGGATCCGAGGTATACATCGGTATTCTGGCAGGGGTTGCAGAGGCAGCTCGGCACTAGACTAGATCTTAGTAACCCTTTTCACCCTCAGACGGATGGCCAGTCTGAGAGGTTGATATCGATTTTGGAGGATATGCTTCGAGCTTGTGTCCTTGAGTCCAGTAGTAATTGGAAGGAGTACATATATCTGTGTGAGTTCGCGTACAACAACAGCTATCAGTCCAGTATTGGCATGGCTCCTTTCGAGGCATTGTATGGTCGACCCTGTAGATCTCCGGTCTGTTGGACGGAGGTAGGGGATGTTGCGATGATGGGACCAGAGTTTGTACAAGAACACACAAAGAAGATTAAGAGGATCAAGCATAATATGAAGGTAGCCCAAGACAGGCAGAAGAGTTACGCTGATGCCAAGCGGAAGACTGTAGAGTTAGAGGTGGGTGACCAAGTTTTATTGAAGGTCTCACCTCAGAAGGGCCAGACGAGATTTGAGATAAAGGGCAAGCTCGCTCCGAGATTTATTGGGCCGTTCGAGGTTTTAGAACGAATTGGCCTCGTCGCTTACCGATTAGCCTCGCCACCTCAGTTAGTAGCAGTCCACAATGTCTTTCATGTGTCAACGCTGAGAGTGTACAAGAGTGATTTTGATCACGTCTTGGACTGGAGGAACATTGAACTGAGGTAGGATGGGACTTATGATGAGGAACCTATTCAGATACTTGACAGGAAGGTCAAAAGGTTACGTAACCTCGAGATTCCGATGGTTAAGGTGAGATGGCAGTTCCACGGCGAGGAGCAGGTTACTTGGGAGCGTGAGGACTACATGATGGAGCACTTTGCCGAGTTCATGGGCTTAGGTAATTTCTTAACCTTAAAACTTCGAGGACGAAGTTCATTCTAAGGTGGGTGTGATGTGACGCCCCGAAAATTATTTCATCTAGCCCATAACCCAATCGCATTTTGCCCAAACTCTATGTGTTGCCTTGATATGTTTGGTGTTTTTTTTATGGTTGTTTAATGTTTGTATATTTGATGCTTAATAATGTATATAAATATGTGCATTATAAATTGTATATGAGTCATGTTAAATTAAAGTATAATGCATATGTTATTATTTATGGATGGGCCCATTAAACCATGAATTGATATGGGTTAGGATTGATTGAATAAAAGGGTAAATGAGAATGAAAATTTGGTGTATTAAATGATTGGACATTTAAAATACATGAGAGCATGAGATTGGTTAAAGTACATGTGGTTGGTATGGGTAGTATTAGACCAACACATGTCAAGATGGTGCATGAGAATGAACAAGTGTTCCATGCCCCATTTCTCTTCTCCAACACATGTCAAGTTGGTGCATGAAAATGGACAAGTGTCCCATGCCCCATTTCTCCTCACCAACACATGTCAAGGTTGGTGCATGAAAGTGGACAAGTGTCCCATGCCCACTTATCTTCTCCAAGGAAGTGCTAGAGAGTGAGGTGAGTGGAGGGAAAGGAAAAAAAAAGAAGAGAAAGGAAAGAAGAAGAGAAAGGAAGAGAGAGTTGCTTGAGGAAAATCTCTGCAACGTTTTCATCAAAGAGCTGGATCGTGGGGATATATGGTCCGATTGAGCTCAACCTTTGTCACCAAGTTCGTAGCTTATGGTTATTTATTCTGGTCGGTGGAGATCTCGATTAGAGGTTTCGTCTAAGAGATATAACCTCTCAAACAAAGCTGGTCGGAAAGTCTGGATTTCTCGCGCAGTTTCGATCAAACTAATAGATCTCCTAAATCTACCCTTGGATGGATATGATATTTGGGTATGAGGTTTACCACTTATCTTTCTACATTATGAAGGTGGAGATGTTTATGGGTAACGTATGTTGTGTGATATAGTCATCTGAAGTAGAGTATTTGCAGCAGGAAAGGAGAAATTATCTGATTAGAGACTTGTCCATCAAAGTAACTTATCTTTTCGGTACACCGTTGGATTGAGTTGATATTTAGACAGAAGGTTTGTTTCTTAACATACTTCAATTGGTACGGTCAATTTTGTGATTAAATATTTCTGGCGGTAGATTGATACATCTGAACAGAATATTAAATGAAGAATTGGTAGGGTTGCTTGTATTAGACCTAAATTTATAATATGAGCTTAGACCTTTCAAAATAGCTTGCATGTCAACTATGTTGACCTAGTTGCCATTGTTGATGAACCCATGATGCAAAAATCAGTGATATACATGGCTGAACATGGTGACCTAGTGTAAATCGGCAATATGGCCTAAGTATGGAAAATTTTATATTTTAGGGCTTTTGATGCTTTTGGCCTAGAATCATTGAATTGATGCAACTTATGTTTAATTAAGCATGATTAGGGTTGATTATGCTACTGATTTGGTGGTTGTGACCATATCATGGGTTATGCCTACTTGTGATCAAGTGGCCCATTTTGAGCATGTGTATGCCTAAGGAATTGAAAATCAGTATTTTTGAATAATAGAATGGTTTATGAATGAGAACTATGCATAGAGGCCTAAGTTATGTGATTTGAGTTGAATGGTGGGATTAGATGGGATTTAGGCCTATTTTCTATATGTGGGCGGATTTAGGGTTGATGTGTAATGTCTATGTGATTGAGCATAGAAATTGATGTATGGTTGGATATTGATGAATGTTTCAGGACTTTGATTGGATTGATTCGGTTTGGTGTCCGTGTGTAGTTAGATACTCTCGCGAGGCTTGGTTGTGAGTAGACTTCATTTATGATTATATCTTTTATGTCATCATATCACTTATATATATTGTATGTTGAAAGCATGAATGTGTTCTAATGTTTTGAATGATGCATTGATTTGAGAAAACCTTATGACTTTGGTTGGGCCCATCTATCTGGCTAATAGGAGGACTTAACCTTGTCATATGAGGGTTTTAAAAAGGAAATATTTGGGGATGAGAACGGTACGGTGAAATAGACGTGCACTAGTAACCCCAATGCATGTGGAATGTGGATCCAAATTGATAAGTTTTTACTTGCATCGAACTTATTATAGATGCTTGATATCTATATGTTATGAGCTTTTAATCATGCTACACATTGACATGCATACATGATATTATTGATGAGTATTGATAGCATATTTGAATTCTATTCACTGGGCACCGTTGGCTCACCCTCATTTTCCTCTTTCAGGTCCTTCTGTCCCGAATAAGAGCAAAGGAGTAGTCATATCTTGAGGGCCTTGCCGGCGAGAAAATCCAAGGCCACAATGTGAGTTGAGAGGCATTTTGTGTCACGTTTGGGTTGCACACAGTGCCCCTACCTAGGGTGATGGGCACCTCTTACAGAGCGTACCCCAACCATTATGGACCCATAATATTGTCCCATCTCGGCCAGCCACGCCACACAAGGATGCCGGTCACCGTGATTATTTGTCTTCACTATTCATTCATGAATTTGTCGGACAAATGATCTCGGTGACAGGCGTCCTTGTGTGGCGTGACTGGCCGAGATGGGACAATATTATGGGTTCATAATGGCTGGGGTACGCTCTGTAGGAGGTGCCCATCACCCTGAGTAGGGGGCACTGTGTGCAACCCGGGCGTGACAAAAACTGTGGCGTCCCCCCTCCCCGGACCACCAACCCCGCTAGGAATGGCGTGCGGAATGCCGGGGCGGGACGCCCGGCGTAGGCATCTCCAACCACTCCTCAACCCCCGTGAAGTGGTTGAGACCCTACGAGCCTTATCCCAAACAACGACATAATATAAAAAGGTGCTAAACAAAACTACCCACTGTATTAATCATCCAAGACAAGAGATAATCTATAAAAATGAACTATAAATAAAACCGTCATATGCCCACATGGTTTATCTAACAAGTCCCAACTCACCCATACTACAATGTGGTAAGTGTTATAATTACATAGTCCAAAATATAATACATCATAATTTAAAACACAATTCAATCAAAATGCCTCTCAACTCACATCGAGGCCTTGGATTCTCTCACCGGCAAGGCCCTCAAGATATGACTACCCCTTTGCCCTTATTCGGGACTGAAGGACCTGAAAGAGGAAAATGAGGGTGAGCCAACGGTGCCCAGTGAATAGAATTCAAATATGCTATCAATACTCATCAATAATATCATGTATGCATGTCAATGTGTAGCATGATTAAAAGCTCATAACATATAGATATCAAGCATCTATAATAAGTTCGATGCAAGTAAAAACTTATCAATTTGGATCCACATTCCACATGCATTGGGGTTACTAGTGCACGTCTATTTCACCGTACCGTTCTCATCCCCAAATATTTCCTTTTTAAAACCCTCATATGACAAGGTTAAGTCCTCCTATTAGCCAGATAGATGGGCCCAACCAAAGTCATAAGGTTTTCTCAAATCAATGCATCATTCAAAACATTAGAACACATTCATGCTTTCAACATACAATATATATAAGTGATATGATGACATAAAAGATATAATCATAAATGAAGTCTACTCACAACCAAGCCTCGCTGGAGTATCTAACCACACACGGACACCAAACCAAATCAATCCAATCAAAGTCCTGAAACATTCATCAATATCCAACCATACATCAATTTCTATGCTCAATCACATAGACCTTACACATCAACCTTAAATCAGCCCACATATAAACAATAGGCCTAAATCCCATCTAATCTCATCATTCAACTCAAATCACATGACTTAGACCTCTAATGCATGGTTCTCATTCATAAACCATTCAAATAATCAAAAATACTGATTTTCAATTCCTTAGGTATAAACATGCCCAAATTGGGTCATTTGATCACATGTAAGCCTAACCCATGATATGGTCACAACCACCAAATCTGTAACATAATCAACCCTAATGAAGCTTAATTAAACATAAATTGCATCAATTCAATGATTATAAGCCAAAAGCATCAAAAGCCCTAAAATATGAAATTTTCCATACTTAGGCCAAATTGCCGATTTACACTAGGTCACCATGTTCAGCCATGTATATCACTGATTTTGTATCATGGGTTCATCAACAATGGCAACTAGGTCAACATAGTTGACATGCAAGCTATTTGGAAATGTCTAAGTTCATATTCTAAATTTTGGTCTAATACAAACAACCCTACCAATTTTCCATTTAATATTCTATTCAGATGTATCGAGCTGCCAACATAAAACTTTAATCACAAAATCAACCGTACAGATTGAAGTATGTTAATAAGCAAACCTTCTATCCAAAAATCAGCTCAATCAAATGGTGGACCGAAGATATAAGCCTCTTTGATGAACAAGTCTCTAATAAGACAATTTCTCCTTCCCTGCTGCAAATACTTGAACTTATATGACTATATCACACCAAATACTTGACCCATCAACATCTCAACCGTTCATAATGCAGAACTATTAGTTTTGAACCATCCTTTGAAATTTCATATCCATCCAACGGTAGGGATCCATCAGTTTGATCTAAACTGCACGAGAAATTTAGATTTTCAGACTAGCTTTGTTTGGGAGGTTATATATCTTAGAAGAAACCTCCAATCAAGATCTCCACTGACCAGAATGAATAACCATAAGATAGGAACTTGCTGAAAACGTTTGAGTGCAATCCGACCATATATCCCTAAGATCCAGCTATTTGATGAAAATGTTGCTGAGACTTCCCTCAAAGCAACTTCCTCTTTCTTTCTCTTCTTCTTTCCTTTCTATTCTTTTTTCCTTTCCCTCCACTCATCTCACTCTCTAGGACTTCCTTGGAGAAGATAAGTGGGCATGGGACACTTGTCCACTCTCATGCACCATCCTGACATGTGTTTGTCTCATGCACCAACTTGACATGTATTGTTGAAGAGAAATGGGGCATGGGATACTTGTCCATTCTCATGCATCAACTTGACATGTGTTGGTCTCATGCACCAACTTGACATGTATTGGAGAAGTGAAATGGGGCATGGGACACTTGTTCATTCTCATGCACCAATTTGACATGTGTTGGTGTCATACTACCATACCAACAACATGTACTTTAACCAATCTTATGCTTGCATGTATTTTAAATGTCCAATCAATCTAATACACCAAATTTATGGGACACTTGTTCATTCTCATGCACCAATTTGACATGTGTTGGTGTCATACTACCATACCAACAACATGTACTTTAACCAATCTTATGCTTGCATGTATTTTAAATGTCCAATCAATCTAATACACCAAATTTTCATTCTCATTTATCCTTTTATTCAGTCAATCCTAACCGATATCAATTCATGGTTTAATGGGCCCATGCATAAATAATAACATATGCATTATACTTTAATTTAACATGACCCATATATAATTTATAATGCACATATTTATATACATTATCACATATTGAAAGTGAATTTAGTTCATTTAAACTTTCGATTTGGGGGTTAAAAACTCAGCAGGACCTCGAAACGAGGTTCCATCAACTCTGGGGGGTTCCTGGGAGGATATTGAGACTCGTTGAAAGTGTTAGGAGGGACAAAAGCCCAGTTGATTGGTTATGGTTGCCTTAAACTCATTTTCTAAGCAATTTTAGTTCATTAAACTAAAAGTTTTGGTTTGTGGGTCAAAATGGCACCAGGATATTGGAACAAAGTTGCTAGAAGGATATTGAGACTTGCTCAAAGAGTTGGGCCAGAAAGGAATATGGGGATTGGTCACGATTGCCTCAAACGCGTTTTCTAAGTGAATTTAGTTCATTTAAAATTTTGATTTGGGGGTCAAAAATTCAGCGGGACCTCGGAACGAGGTTTCATCAACTCTGGGGGTTCCCGGGACGATATTGGGACTCTCTCAAAGGGTTAGGGGAGAAAAAAGCTCAGTGGATTGATTATGGTTTCCTCAAACGCATTTTCTAAGCCATTTTAGTTCATTAAACTAAAATTTTTGGTTTGGGGGTCAAAAATTCACCGGGATATTGGAACGAAGTTCCATCTATTCTAGGGGTTCCTAAAAGGATATTGGGACTCGCTCAAAGAGTTGGGTGAGTAAGCAATCCAGTGGATTGGTCGCGATTGCCTCATACACATTTTCTAAGTGTATTTAGTTCACTTAAATTAAAAATTTAGATTTGGGGGTCAAAAATTCACCGGGATATCGGAACGGAGTTCCATCTATTCCGGGGGTTTCTAGAAGGATACTGGGACTCGCTCAAAGAGTTGGGCGAGAAAGCAAAACGGTGGATTGGTCGCGATTGCCTCAAATGCATTTTCTAAGTAAATTTAGTTAATTTAAACCAAAAATTTAGATATGGGGGTAGAAATTCACCGGGATATTGGAACGGATTCCATCTATTCCGGGGGTTCCTAGAGGGATATTGGGACTCGCTTAAAGAGTTGGGCGAGAAAGCAATCCGGTGGATTGGTCGCAATTGCCTTAATTGGATTTTCTAAGTGAATTTGGTTCATTTAAACCAAAATTTTTGATTTGGGAGTCAAAAATTCATCGGGATATTGGAACGGAGTTCCATCTATTCCGGGGGTTCCTAAAAGGATATTGGGACTCGCTGAAACAGTTGGGCGAGAAAGCAATTCTTTGGATTGGTCGCGATTACCTCAAACATGTTTTCTAAGTGAATTTAGTTCATTTAAACTTCTGATTTGGGGGTTGAAAATTCACTAGGACCTTGAAACAGGGTTCAATCAAATCTTGGAGGTTCTTGGGAGGATATTGGGGCTCGCTCAAAGTGTTGGGGGAAAAAAACTATTGCATTGGTTATTGTTGCTTCAAACGCATTTTCTAAGTGAATTTAGTTCATTTATACTTCTGATTTGGGGGTCAAAAATTCAGCAGGACCTCGAAAAGAGGTTCCATCAACTCTGGCGGTTCCTGGGAGGATATTGGGACTTGCTCAAAGTGTTATGGGAGAAAAAAGCCAGTGGATTGGTTATGGTTGCCACAAATGCATTTTCTAAGCCATTTTAGTTCATTAAACTAAAACTTTTGGTTTGGGGGTCAAAAATTCACCAGAATTTTGGAACGAAGTTCCATCTCTTCCGGGGGTTCCTAGAAGGATATTGGGACTTGCTCAAAGTGTTGGGCGGAAAAAAAAAACCCGATGGATTGGTAACGGTTGCCTCAAACATGTTTTTCAAGTCAATTTTGTCAAATTAAACTAAAACTTTCGGTTTGGGGGTGAACAATTCAACGGGATATTGGAATGGAGTTCCATCGATTCCGAGGGTTCCTAGAAGGATATTGGGACTCGCTCAAAGAGTTGGGTAAGAACGCAATCCGGTCGATTGTCGCGATTGCCTCAAACGCGTTTTCTAAGTGAATATAGTTCATTTAAACTTTTGATTTGGGGGTCAAAAATTCACTAGGACCACGAAACTGGGTTCAATCAAATCTGAAGGTTCTTGGGAGAATATTGGGGCTCGCTCAAAGTGTTAGGGAAAGAAAACTAGTGGATTGGTTATGGTTGCCTCAAACGAATTTTCTAAGTGAATTTAGTTCCTTTAAACTTCCGATTTGGGGGTCAAAAATTCAGCAGGACCTCGGAACGAGGTTCCATCAACTCTGGGGTTCCTGAAAGGATATTGGGACTCGCTCAAAGTGTTAGGGGAGAAAAAAGCCCAGTAGATTGGTTACGGTTGCCTCAAACGCATTTTCTAAGCCATTTTAGTTCATTAAACTAAAACTTTTGGTTTGAGGGTCAAAAATTCACTGGGATATTGGAACGGAGATGCATATATTCCATTGGTTCCTAGAAGGATATTGGGACTCGTTCAAAGTCTTGGGCGGAAAAAAAAAACCCGATGGATTGGTCACGGGTGCCTCATACAAGTTTTTCAAGTCAGTTTTGTTCAATTAGACTAAAACTTTCAGTTTGGGGGTCAAAAATTCAACGAGATATTGGACCGGAGTTCCATCTATTCCGGGGGTTCCTAGAACGATATTGGGACTCGCTCAAAGAGTTGGGCGAGAAAGCAATCCGATGGATTGGTCGCGATTGCCTCCAACGCATTTTCCAATTGAATTTAGTTCATTTAAACTAAAACATTCGGTTGGGGGTCAAAAATTCACTGGGATATTGGAATGAAGTTCCATCTATTATGGGGGTTCCTAGAAGGATATTGGGACTCGCTGAAAGAGTTGGGCGAGAAAGCAATTCGGTGGATTGGTCGCGACTGCCTCAAACGCATTTTCCAAGTGAATTTAGTTCATTTAAACTTTCGATTTGGGGGTAAAAAATCACTAGGACCTCGAAACTGGGTTAAATCAAATCTGGAGGTTCTTGGGATCCATTGGGGCTCGCTCAAAGTGTTGGGGGAAAAACAAACTAGTGGATTGCTTATGGTTGCCTCAAACGCATTTTCTAAGTGAATTTAGTTCATTTAAACTACCGATTTGGGGGTCAAAAATTCAGCAAGACCTAGGAACGAGGTTCCATCAACTCTGAGGGGTTCCTGGGAGGATATTGGGACTCGCACAAAGTGTTTGGGGATAAAAAAACCCAGTGGATTGGCTATGGTTGCCTCAAACGCATTTTTTAAGCCATTTTAGTTCGTTAAACAAAAACTTTTGGTTTTGGGGTAAAAGATTCACCAGGATATTGAAACGGGGTTCCATCTATTCTGGGGGTTCCTAGATGGATATTGGGACTTTCTCAAAGTGTTGGGCGAAAAAAAAAACACGATGGATTGGTCACAGTTGCCTCAAACACATTTTTCAAGTCAATTTTGTTCAATTAAACTAAAACTTTCATCTATTGTTGGGGTTCGAAGAAGGATATTGGGACTCGCTCAAGGAGTTGGGCGAGAATGAAATTAGGTGGATTGGTCGCGATTGCCTCAAACGCATTTTTTAAGTGAATTTAGTTCATTTAAACCAAAATTTTAGATTTGGGGGTAAAAATTCACCGGGATATTGGAACGGAGTTCCATCTATTCCGGGTGTTCCTAGAGAGATATTGGGACTCGCTCAAAGAATTGGGCGAAAAAGCAATCCGGTGGATTGGTCGCAATTGCCTCATTTGCATTTTCTAAGTGAATTTAGTTCATTTAAAAAAAAATTTAGATTTGGGAGTCAAAAATTCACCGGGATATTGGAACAGAGTTCCATCTATTCCGGGGGTTTCTAGAAGGATATTGGGACTCACTGAAAGAGTTGGGCAAGAAAGCAATCCGTTGCTTTGCTCGCGATTGCCTCTAACACATTTTCTAAGTGTATTTAGTTCATTTAAACAAAAAATTTAGATTTTGGGGTAAAAAGTTCACTGGTATATCAGAACGGAGTTCCATCTATTCCGGGGGTTTCTAGAAGGATATTGGGATTCGCTCAAAGAATTAGGCGAGAAAGCAATCTGGTGGATTGGTCGCGATTGCCTCAAATGCATTTTCAAAGTAAATTTAGATCATTTAAACCAAAATTTTAGAGTTGGGGGTAAAAATTCATCGGGATATTGGAATGGACTTCCATCTATTTCGGGGGTTCCTAGAGGGATATTGGGATTCGTTCAAAGAATTGGGTGAGAAAGCAATCCGGTGGATTGGTCGCAATTGCCTCAATTGCATTTTTTAAGTGAATTTAGTTCATTTAAACTTTTGATTTGGGGGTCAAAAATTCTAGGACCTCGAAACGGGGTTCAATCAAATCTGGAGGTTCTTGGGAGGATATTGGGGCTCGCTCAAAGTGTTGGGGGAAAAAAAAACTAGTGGATTGGTTATGGTTACCCCAAACGCATTTTTTAGGTGAATTTAGTTCATTTAAACTTCCGATTTGGGGGTCAAAAATTCTACAGGACCTCGTAACGAGGTTCCATCAAGTCTGGGGGTTCCTAGGAGGATACTGGGACTCGCTCAAATTGTTACGGGAGAAAAAAGCCTAGTGGATTGGTTACGGTTGCCTCAAACGCATTTTCTACGCCATTTTAGTTCATTAAACTAAAACTTTTGGTTTGGGGGTCAAAAAATCACCGGAACATTGGAATGGAGTTCCATCTATTCCGGGGCTTCCTAGAAGGATATTGGGACTCTCTCAAAATGTTGGGCAAAAAAAAAAACCAATGGATTGGTCGCAGTTGCCTCAAACACGTTTTTGAAGTAATTTTGTTTAATTATACTAAAACTTTCAGTTTGGGGGTAAAAATTCACCGAGATATTGGAACGGAGTTCCATCTATTTTGGAGGTTCCAAGAACGATATTGGGACTCGCTGAATGAGTTGGGCGAGAAAGCAATGCGATGGATTGGTCGCGATTGCCTCCAACGCGTTTTCCAAGTGAATTTAGTTCATTTAAACTAAAACATTCGGTTTAGGAATAAAAAATTCACCGGGATATTGGAACGGAGTTCCATCTATTCCGGGGGTTCCTAGAAAGATAATGGGACTCGCTGAAAGAGTTTGGTGAGAAAGCAATCCGGTGGATTGGTCGCGATTGCCTCAAACGCATTTGCAAGTGAATTTAGTTCATTTAAACTTTCGATTTGCGGGTAAAAAATTTAATAGGACCTCGAAATGGGGTTCAATCAAATCTAGAGGTTCTTGGGATCCATTGGGGCTTGCTCAAAGTGTTGAAGGGAAAAAAATAACTAGTGGATTGGTTATGGTTGCCTCAAACGCATTTTCAAAGTGAATTTAGTTCATTTAAACTTCCGATTTGGGGGTCAAAAATTCAGCAGGACCTAGGAACGAGGTTTCATCAACTCTGGGGGGTTCTTGGGAGGATATTGGGACTCGGTCAATGTCTTAGGGGAGAAAAAAGCCCAGTGGATTGGTTATCGTTGCCTCAAATGCATTTTCTAAGCCATTTTAGTTCATTAAACTAACACATTTGGTTTGGGGGTCAAAAATTCAATGGGATATTTGAACGGAGTTCCATCTATTCCGGGGGTTCCTAGAAGGATATTGGGACTCTCTCAAAGTGTTGGGCGAAAAAAAAAACACGATGGATTGGTCAAGGTTGCCTCAAACCCGTTTTTCAAGTTAATTTTCTTCAATTAAACTAAAACTTTCGATTTGGGGGTAAAAAATTCACCATGATATTGAAACGGAGTTCTATCTATTGCTGGGGTTCCTAGAAGGATACTGGGACTCACTCAAAGAGTTTTGCGAGAAAGCAATCAGGTGGATTGGTTGCGATTGCCTCAAACGCATTTTCTAAATAAATTTAGTTCATTTAAACCAAAATTTTAGATTTGGGGGTCAAAAATTCACCGGGATATTGCAACGGAGTTCCATTTATTCCAGGGGTTCCTAGAAGGATATTGGGACTTGCTAAAAGAGTTGGGCGAGAAAGCAATCTTGTGGATTGGTCGCGATTGGCTCAAATGTGTTTTCTAAGTGAATTTAGTTCACTTAAACTTTCGACTTGGGGGTTAAAAATTCAGCAAGACCTCAGAACGAGGTTCGATACACTGGTGGTTTCTGGGAGGATATCCGGACTCGCTCAAAGTGTTAGGGGAGAAAAAACCTCAGTGGATTGGTTATGGTTGCCCCAAACGCATTTTCTAAGCCATTTTAGTTCATTAAACTAAAACATTCGATTTCGGGGTAAAAAAATCACCGGGATATTGGAACGGAGTTCCATCTATTCCGGGGGTTCCTGGAAGGATAGTGGGACTCGCTGAAAGAGTTGGGCGAGAAAGCAATACGGTGGATTGGTCGCGATTGCCTCAAACGCGTTTTCTAAGTGAATTTAGTTCATTTAAACTCCGATTTGGGGGTAAAAAACTCACTAGGACTTCGAGACGGGGTTCAATCAAATCTGGAGGTTCTTGGGAGGATGTTGAGGCTCGTAAAAAGTGTACGGGGAAAACAAGACTAGTGGATTGGTTATGGTTGCCACAAACGCATTTTCTAAGTGAATTTAGTTCATTTAAACTTCCGATTTGGGGGTCAAAAATTCAGCAGGACCTCGGAACATGGTTCCATAAACTCAGGGGGTTCCTAGGAGGATATTGAGACTCGCTCAAAGTGTTAGGGAAAAAAAAAGCCCAGTGCGTTGGTTATGGTTACCTCAAACGTATTTTCTAAGCCATTTTAGTTCATTAAACTAAAACTTTTCGTTTGGGGGTCAAAAATTCACCGGGATATTGGAACGGAGTTCCATTTATTCCCGGGGTTCTTAGAAGGATATTGAGACTCTCTCAAAGTGTTGGGCCAGAAAGCAATCCGATGGATTGGTCGCGATTTCCTCCATTGCATTTTCCAAGTGAATGTAGTTCATTTAAACTAAAACTTTCGGTTTGGGGGTCAAAATTACACCGTGATATTGGAACGGAGTTCAATCTATTCGGGGGGTTCCTAGAAGGATATTGGGACTCACTGAAAGAGTTGGGCGAGAAAGCGATCTGGTGGATTGGTCGCGATTGCCTCAAACGCGTTTTCTAAGTGAATTTAGTTCATTTAAACTTCCGATTTGGCGTTCAAAAATTCAGCAGGACCTCGGAACGAGGTTCCATCAACTCTGGGCTTCCTGGGAGAATATTGAGACTCGCTCAAAGTGTTGGGGGAAAAAAAACTAGTGGATTGGTTATGGTTGCCTCAAACGGATTTTCTAAGTGAATTTTGTTCATTTAAACTCTCGGGGGTCAAAAATTCAGCAGGACCTCGGAACGAGGTTCCATCAACTCTAGGGGTTCCTAGGAGGATATTGGGACTCGCTCAAAGTTTTGGGCCAGAAAGCAATCCGATGGATTGGTTGCGAGTTCCTTCAATGCATTTTCCAAGTGAATTTTGTTCATTTAAACTTAAACGTTCGGTTTGGGGGTCAAAATTTCACCGAGATATTGGAACAGAGTTCAATTTTTTCTGGGAGTTCCTAGAAGTGTATCGCTGAAAGAGTTGGGCGAGAAAGCAATCCGGTGGATTGGTCGCGATTGCCTAAAACGCATTTTCTAAGTGAATTTAGTTGATTTAAACTTCCGATTTGGGGGTAAAAAATTCAATAGGACCTCGAAACGTGGTTCAATCAAATCTGGAGGTTCTTGGGAGGATATTGGGGCTCGCTCAAAGTGTTGGGGGAAAAAAACTAGTGGATTGGTTATGGTTACCTCAAACGCATTTTCTAGGTGAATTTAGTTAATTTAAACTTCTGATTTGGGGGTCAAAAATTCTGCAGTACCTCGTAACGAGGTTCCATCAACTCTGGGGGTTCCTGGGAGGATATTGGGACTCGCTCAAAGTGTTAGGGGAGAAAAAAGCCCAGTGGTTTTGTTACGGTTGCTTCAAATGCATTTTCTAAGCCATTTTAGTTCATTAAACTAAAACTTTTGGTTTGGGGGTCAAGAAACCACCCGAACATTGGAACAGAGTTCCATTTATTTCGTTGGTTCCTAGAAGGATATTGAGACTCGCTCAAAGTGTTGGGCAAAAAAAAAACCCGATGGATTGCTCACGGGTGCCTCAAACCCGTTTTTCAAGTCAATTTTGTTCAATTATACTAAAACTTTCAGTTTGGGGGTCAAAAATTCACCGAGATATTGGACCGGAGTTCCATCTATTCTGGGGTTTCCTAGAACGATATTTGGACTCGCTCAAGGAGTTTGGCGAGAAAGCAATCCGATGGATTGGTCGTGATTGCCTCCAACGCGTTTACCAAGTGAATTTAGTTCATTTAAACTATAACATTTGGTTTAGGAGTCAAAAATTCACCGGGATATTGGAACGGAGTTCCATCTATTCCGGGGGTTCCTAGAAAGATATTGGGACTCGCTGAAAGAGTTGGGTGAGAAAGCAATCCGGTGGATTGGTCGCGATTGCCTCAAACGCAATTCCAAGTGAATTTAGTTCATTTAAACTTTCGATTTGCGCGTAAAAAATTCACTAGGACCTCGGAACGGGGTTCAATCAAATCTAGAGGTTCTTGGGATCCATTGGGGCTCGCTCAAAGTGTTGAGGGGAAAAAATAACTAGTGGATTGGTTATGGTTGCCTCAAACGCATTTTCTAAGTGAATTTAGTTCATTTAAACTTCCGATTTGGGGGTCAAAAATTCAGCAGGACCTAGGAACGAGGTTCCTTCAACTCTGGGGCGACTCTTGGGAGGATATTGGGACTCGCTCAATGTGTTAGGGGAGAAAAAAGCCCAGTGGATTGGTTATGGTTGCCTCAAACGCATTTTCTAAGCCATTTTAGGTCATTAAACTAACACATTTGGTTTGGGGTCAAAAATTCAACAGGATATTGGAACCGAGTTCCATCTATTCCTGGGGTTCCTAGAAGGATACTGGGACTTGCTGAAAGAGTTTGGCGAGAAAGCAATTAGGTGGATTGGTCGCGATTGCCTCAAACACATTTTCTAAATAAATTTAGTTCATTTAAACCAAAATTTTAGATTTGGGGGTCAAAAATTCACCGGGATATTGGAACAGAGTTCCATCTATTCCGGGGGTTCCTAGAAGGATATTGGGCGAGAAAGCAATACGGTGGATTGGTCGTGATTGCCTAAAACGCGTTTTCTAAGTGAATTTAGTACATTTAAACATCCGATTTGGGGGTCAAAAGTTCAGCAGGACCTCGGAACAAGGTTCCATCAACTCTTGGGGTTCCTGGGAGGATATTGGGACTCGCTCAAAGTGTTAGGGGAGACAAAAACCCAGTGGCTTTGTTACGGTTGCTTCAAATGCATTTTCTAAGCCATTTTAGTTCATTAAACTGAAACTTTGGGTTTGGGGGTCAAGAAACCACCCGAACATTGGAACGGAGTTCCATTTATTCCGTTGGTTCCTAGAAGGATATTGAGACTCGCTCAAAGTGTTGGGAAAAAAAAACCCGATGGATTGCTCACGGGTGCCTCAAACACGTTTTTCAAGTCAATTTTGTTCAATTATACTACAACTTTCAGTTTGGGGGTCAAAAATTCACCGAGATATTGGACCGGAGTTCCATCTATTCTGGGGTTTCCTAGAACGATATTTGGACTCGCTCAAGGAGTTTGGCGAGAAAGCAATCCGTTGGATTGGTTATGATTGCCTCCAACGCGTTTTTCAAGTAAATTTAGTTCATTTAAACTAAAACATTTGGTTTAGGAGTCAAAAAATCACCGGGATATTGGAACGGAGTTCCATCTATTCCGGGGGTTCCTAGAAAGATAGTGGGACTCGCTGAAAGAGTTGGGTGAGAAAGAAATCCGGTGGATTGGTCGAGATTGCCTCAAACGCATTTCCAAGTGAATTTAGTTCATTTAAACTTTCGATTTGCGGGTAAAAAATTCACTAGGACCTCGGAACGTGGTTCAATCAAATCTAGAGGTTCTTGGGATCCATTGGGGCTCGCTCAAAGTGTTGAGGGGAAAAAATAATTAGTGGATTGGTTATGGTTGCCTCAAACACATTTTCTAAGTGAATTTAGTTCATTTAAACTTCCGATTTGGGGGTCAAAAATTCAGCAGGACCTAGGAACGAGGTTAGATCAACTCTGGGGGGCTCTTGGGAGGATATTGGGACTCGCTCAATGTGTTAGGGGAGAAAAAAGCCCAGTGGATTGGTTATGGTTGCCTCAAACGCATTTCCAAAGCCATTTTAGTTCATTAAACTAACACATTTGGTTTGGGGGTCAAAAATTCAACGGGATATTGGAACGGAATTCTATCTATTCCGGGGGTTCCTAGAAGGATATTGGGACGTGGTGCCCTATACGAGATTCAGACACTCGAGTTGCTTAGCATGCTTCTCAGTCTCTGAATGTAAGCCTGTAAGAACAATCTTCTGAAGGTGTCCCAACTCTTCACTGCCCCCTGTGTATCCAACACTGAAAGCCACCAGTCCTCTACACCACTCTCTAGTGTGTGAGCAGCACATAGGACCTGAGACTCCTCATCAAGCTCTAAGGAGCGACTGATCTTCTCAACATTCTTCAGCCAATCTTCAGCCTTCTTCAAGTCAACCCCACCTGTGAATTCCTTAGGCTTTAGCTTCATGAACATCCCTAGTAGTCTGATCCGCCGATCAGTGGGGTTCTCCACAACAATAGGAACAGGTGTAGGCATAGGCTGAGGTACAACCATCTGAGGTCCTGCCGCCCCTGCAGCTCCACTAGCCTCGGCCGCCTCCCGATGTATTGTTTGAGGAGACTGTCGAGCAACAGCCTCGACTTGCTGCACCAACACTTGTATCTGTGCAGTCTGGGCTGCCATCAAGCGACCCTGTGCCTGAATAATCTCTTCCATCCTCCCCATCCGGTCATCATCGAATGGCCCTGTGTGTGGCTGTCTCAATCTCCCGTTCCTCCTCATGACACTGAGAAGTAGAAATTCGAGCAACCATCACACATTAAAGAATTTAGAACATTAACAAAGCCTTATAACTACCCACATCATATAATAGACATAGAAAATATGATAGTAAGGCTTTTAAGTTAGTTCTTTTAAGTTTTTTAACCACCTAAAGCTCTCACCCAATTCCTAGGTCAAAGTCATGTAAGTCCAATACTTAGACCAAACCTAGTAAAATCGGGCTCTAATACCAACCGTGGCAACCCCGCACCCCGGACCCCGGACCCCGGACCACCAACCCCGCTAGGAATGGCATGCGGAATGCCGGGGTGGGACGCCCGGGGTAGGCATCTCAAATAGAAAACGTATTTGAAGCAATCGCGACCAATCCACCAGATTGCTTTCTCACGCAACTCTTTGAGCGAGTCCCAATATCGGTCTAGGAACCCCCAGAATAGATTGGTCGCAATTGCCTCAAACACGTTTCAAAGTGAATTTAGTTGATTTACACTTCCAATTTGGGGGTCAAAAATTCAGCAAGACCTCGGCACGAGGTTCCATGAACTCTGGGGATTCCTGGGAGGACATTGGGACTTGCTCAAAGTATTAGGGGAGAAAAAAGCCCAGTGGATTGGTTATGGTTGCCTTATATGCATTTTCTAAGCAATTTTAGTTCATTAAACAAAAACTTTGGTTTGGGGGTCAAAAATTCACCAAGATATTGGAACGGAATTCCATCTATTCAGGGGGTCCTTAGAAGGATATTGGGACGCGCTCAAAGAGTTGGGCGGAAAAAAAAACCCGATGTACTGGTCACGGTTGCCTCAAACACGTTTTTCAAGTCAATTTTGTTCAATTAAACTAAAACTTTCAGTTTGGGGGTCAAAAATTCATCGGGATATTGGAACAGAGTTCCATTTATTCTGGGGGTTCCTAAAAGGATATTGGGACTCGCTCAAAGTGTTGGGCTGACGAAAAAGCCCGATGGATTGGTCACGGTTACCTCAAACACGTTTTTCAAGTCAATTTTGTTCAATAAAACTAAACCTTTCGGTTTGAGAATCTAAAATTCACAGGGATATTGGAACGGAGTTCTATCAATTCTGGGGGTTCCTAGAAGAATATTGGGACTCGTTCAAAGAGTTGGGCGAGAAAGCAATCTGAGGGATTGGTCGCGATTGCCTCAAACGCATTTTCAAAGTAAATTTAGTTCATTTAAACTTCCGATTTGGGGGTCAAAAATTCAGCAGGACCATGGAACGAGGTTCCATCAACTCTGGGGGGTTCTTGGGAGGATATTGGGACTCGCTCAATGTGTTACGGGAGAGAAAAGCCCAGTGGATTGGTTATGGTTGCCTTAAACACATTTTCTAAGCCATTTTTGTTCGTTAAATTAAACTTTTGGTTTAGGGGTCAAAAATTCACCGGGATATTGGAACGGAGTTCCATCTATTCCGGGGGTTCCTAGAAGGATATTGGGACTCGCTCAAAGTGTTTGGCAGAAAACAAACCCGATGGATTGGTCAAGGTTGCCTCAAACATGTTTTTCAAGTAAATTTTGTTCAATTAAAGTAAAACTTTCGGTTTAGGTGTCAAAAACTCACAGGAATATTGGAATGGAGTTCCGTTTATTCCGGGGGTTCTTAGAAGGATACTGGGACTCGCTCAAAGAGGTGGGCGAAAAAAAAAACCGAAGGACTGGTCACGGTTGCCTCAAACACGTTTTTCAAGTCAATTTTGTTCAATTAAACCAAACCTTTCGGTCTGGGGTAAAAACTTTACCGGGATATTGGAATTGAGTTCCATCTATTCCGGGGGCTCCTAGAAGGATATTGGGACTCGCTCAAAGAGTTTGGCGAGAAAGCAATCTGGTGGATTGGTCGCGATTGCCTCAAACACGTTTTTTACTTGAATTTAGTTCATTTAAACTTTCGATTTGGGGGTCAAAAATTCAGCCGGACCTAAACGAGGTTCCATCAACTCTAGAGTGGTTCTTTGGAGGATATTGGGACTCGCTCAAAGAGTTGTGCGAGAAAGAAATCTGGTGGATTGGTCGCGATTTCCTCAAACGCGTTTTCAAAGTGAATTTAGTTCATATAAACTTCCGATTTGGGGGTCAAAAATTTAGCAGTGCCTCGGAACGAAGTTCCATCAACTTTGGGGGTTCCTGGGTGGCTATTGGGACTCGCTCAGTGTGTTAGGGGAGAAAAAACCCAATGGATTGGTTAAGGTTGCCTCAAATGCATTTTCTAAGATATTTTAGTTCATTAAACTAAAACGTTTTGTTTGGGGGTAAAAAATTCACCTGGATATTGGAACGGAGTTCAATCTATTCCGGGGGTTCCTAGAAGGATATTTGGACTCGGTCAAAGTGTTGGTCGGAAAAAAAAACTCGATGGATTGGTCACGGTTGCCTCAAACACGTTTTTCAAGTCAATTTTGTTCAATAAAACTAAACCTTTCGGTTTGGGGGACAACAAATTACTAGGATATTGGAACGGAGTTCCGTTTATTCCGGGGGTTCCTCTAAGGATATTGGGATTCCCTCAAAGAGTTGGGCGAGAAAGTAATACGGTGGATTGGAAGCGATTGCCTCAAACGCGTTTTCTACGTAAATTTAGTACATTTAAACATCCGATTTGGGGATCAAAAATTCAGCAGGACCTCGGAACTAGGTTCCATCCACTCTGGGGTTTCCTGGGAGGATATTGGGACTCGGTCAAAGAGTTAGGGGAGAAAAATGCCCGGCGGATTGGTTATTGTTGCCTCAAACGCATTTTCTAAGCCATTTTAGTTCATTAAACTAAAACTTTTGGTTTGGGGGTCAAAAATTCACCAGGATATTGGAACGGAGTTCCATTTCTTCCAGGGGTTCCTAGAAGGATATTGGGACTCGCTCAAAGAGTTGGGCGAGAAAGCAATCCGGTGGATTGGTCGCGATTGCCTTAAACGCGTTTTCTATGTGAATTTAGTTCATTTAAACTTTCGATTTGGGGGTCAAAAATTCACAAGGACCCCGAAACATGGTTCAATCAAATCTGGAGGTTCATGGGAGTATATTGGGACTCGCTCAATGTGTTAGGGGAGAAAAAAGCCCAGTAGATTGGTTATGGTTGCCTCAAACGCATTTTCTAAGCCATTTTAGTTCATTAAACTAAAACTTTTGGTTTGGGGTCAAAACTTTACCGGGATATTGTAACGTAGTTCCGTCTATTCCGGAGGTTCCTAGAAAGATATTGGGACTCGCATAAAGAGTTGGTCGAAAAAAAAAAGAACCGATGGATTGGTCACGGTTGCCTCAAACATGTTTTTTAAGTCAATTTTCTTCAATTAAACTAAACCTTTCAGCTTGGGGGTCAAAAAAATATAGGGATATTGGAACGGAGTTCCGTCTATTCCAGGGGTTCCTAGAACGATATTTGGACTCGCTCAAAGAGTTGGGCAACAAAACAATCCAGTGGATTGGTCGCGATTGCCTCAAACGCATTTTTAAGTGAATTCAGTTCATTTAAACCAAAATTTTAGATTTGGGGGTCAAAAATACAGCGGGATATTGGAACTAAGTTCCATTTATTACGGGGATTCCTAGCAGGATATTGGTACTCACTGATAGAGTTGGGCGAGAAAGCAATCCGGTGGATTGTTCGTGATTGCCTCAAACGCGTTTTCTATGTGAATTTAGTTCATTTAAACTTCCGATTTGGGGGTCAGAAATTCACTAGGACACCTAAACAGGGTTCAATCAAATCTGGAGGTTCATGGGAGGATATTGGGACTCGCTCAATGTGTTAGTGGAGAAAAAAGCCCAGTGGATTGGTTATAGTTGCCTCAAACGCATTTTCTAAGCCATTTTGTTTCATTAAACTAAAACTTTTCGTTTGGGGTCAAAAATTCACCAAGATATTGGAACAGAGTTCCATCTATTCCAGGGGTTCCTAGAAGGATATTGGGACTCGCTCAAAGAGTTGTGCGAGAAAGCAATCCAATGGATTGGTCGCGATTACCACAAACGCGTTTTCAAAGTGAATTTAGTTCAATTAACCATCCGATTTGAGGGTCAAAAATTAATCAGGGCCTCGGAACGAGGTTCCATCAACTCTGGGGGTTCCTGGGAGGCTATTGGGACTCGCTTAATGTGTTAGGGGAGAAAAAAGCCCAATGGATTGGTTATGGTTGCCTCAAACGCATTTTCTAAGCCATTTTAGTTCATTAAACTAAGACTTTTGGTTTGGGGGTCAAAAGTTCACCGAGATATTGGAACAGAGTTCCATCTATTTTGGAGGTTCCTAGAAGAATATTGGGAATCGCTCAAAGTGTTTGGGCTGAAAAAAAAACCAGATGGATTGGTCACGGTTGCCTCAAACACGTTTTTCAAGTCAATTTTCTTCAATTAAACTATACCTTTCAGTTTGAGTGTCAGAAAACTGCTGGGATGGTGGAACGGAGTTCCGTTTATTCCGGGGGTTCCTAGAACGATATTGGGACTCGCTCAAAGAGTTGGGCAACAAAACAATCCAGTGGATTGGTCGTGATTGCCTCAAACGCATTTTTTAAGTGAATTTAGTTCATTTAAACCAAAATTTTAGATTTGGGGGTCAAAAATTCCCCGGTATATTGGAACGAAGTTCCATCTATTACGGGGATTCCTAGAAGGATATTGAGACTCACTGAAAGAGTTGGGCGAGAAAGCAATCCGGTGGATTGTTCGCGATTGCCTCAAACGCGTTTTCTATGTGAATTTAGTTCATTTAAACTTCTGATTTGGGGGTCAAAAATTCACTAGGATGCTGAAACAGGGTTCAATCAAATCTGGAGGTTCATGGGAGGATATTAAGACTCGCGCAATGTGTTAGGGGAGAAAAAAACCCAGTGGATTGGTTATGGTTGCCTCAAACGCATTTTCTAAGCCATTTTAGTTTATTAAACTAAAACTTTTCGTTTGGGGGTCAAAAATACAGCGGGTTATTGGAACAGAGTTCCATCTATTCCGGAGGTTCCTAGAAGAATATTGGAAATCGCTAAAAGTGTTGGGCTGAAAAAACAACCCGATGGATTGGTCACGGTTGCCTCAAACACATTTTTCAAGTTAATTTTGTTCACTTAACCTAAACCTTTTGGTTTGGGGGTCAAAAATTTACTGGGATATTGGAACGGAGTTCCGTCTATTCCAGGGGTTGTTAGAACGATACTGGGACTCACTCAAAGAGTTGGGCGGAAAAAAATACTGATGCATTGGTCACGGTTGCCTCAAACACGTTTTTCAAGTCAATTTTGTTTGGGGGTCAAAAATTTATCGGCATATTGCAACGGAGTTCCGTCTATTCCGGGGGTTCCTATGAGGATATTGGGACTCGCTCAGAGAGTTGGACGAGAAAGCAATCTGGTGGATTGGTCACGATTGCCTCAAATGCATTTTCCACGTGAATTTAGCACTTTTGAACTTTAGATTTGGGGGTTAAAAATTCACTAGGACCTCGAAACAGGGTTCAATAAAAATCTTGAAGTTCTTGGGAGGATATTGGGACTCGCTCAATGTGTTAGGGGAGAAAAAATCCTAGTGGATTGGTTATGGTTGCCTCAAACGCATTTTCTAAGCCATTTTAGTTCATTAAACTAAAACTTTTGGTTTGGGGTCAAAAGTTCACCGGGATATTGGAACGGAGTTCCATCTTTTCCGGGGGTTCCTAGAAGGATATTGGGAATCGCTCAAAGTGTTGGGCTGAAAAATCAACCCGATGGATTGGCCACGGTTGCCTCAAACACATTTTTTAAGTTAATTTGGTTCACTTAACCTAAACTTTTCGGTTTGGAGGTCAAAAATTTACTGGGATATTGGAACGGAGTTCCGTCTATTCAAAGGGTTGTTAGAACGATACTGGGACTCACTCAAAGAGTTGGGCGGAAAAAAATATTGATGGATTGGTCACGGTTGCCTCAAACATGTTTTTCAAGTCAATTTTGTTCGGGGGTCAAAAATTTATCGGCATATTGCAACGGAGTTCCGTCTATTCCGGGGGTTCCTATGAGGATATTGGGACTCGCTCAGAGAGTTGGACGAGAAAGCAATCCGGTAGATTGGTCACGATTGCCTCAAATGCATTTTCCACGTGAATTCAGCACTTTTGAACTTTAGATTTGGGGGTTAAAAATTCACTAGGACCTCGAAACAGGGTTCAATAAAATCTTGAAGTTCTTCGGAGGATATTGGGACTCGCTCAATGTGTTAGGGGAGAAAAAATCCTAGTGGATTGGTTATGGTTGCCTCAAACGCATTTTCTAAGCCATTTTAGTTCATTAAACTAAAACTTTTGGTTTGGGGTCAAAAGTTCACCGGGATATTGGAACGGAGTTCCATCTTTTCCGGGGGTTCCTAGAAGGATATTGGGAATCGCTCAAAGTGTTGGGCTGAAAAATCAACCCGATGGATTGGCCACGGTTGCCTCAAACACATTTTTTAAGTTAATTTTGTTCACTTAACCTAAACTTTTCGGTTTGGAGGTCAAAAATTTACTGGGATATTGGAACGGAGTTCCGTCTATTCAAAGGGTTGTTAGAACGATACTGGGACTCACTCAAAGAGTTGGGCGGAAAAAAATATTGATGGATTGGTCACGGTTGCCTCAAACTTGTTTTTCAAGTCAATTTTGTTCGGGGGTCAAAAATTTATCGGCATATTGCAACGGAATTCCGTCTATTCCGGGGGTTCCTATGAGGATATTGGGACTCGCTCAGAGAGTTGGACGAGAAAGCAATCCGGTAGATTGGTCACGATTGCCTCAAATGCATTTTCCACGTGAATTTAGCACTTTTGAACTTTAGATTTGGGGGTTAAAAATTCACTAGGACCTCGAAACAGGGTTCAATAAAATCTTGAAGTTCTTCGGAGGATATTGGGACTCGCTCAATGTGTTAGGGGAGAAAAAATCCTAGTGGATTGGTTATGGTTGCCTCAAACGCATTTTCTAAGCCATTTTAGTTCATTAAACTAAAACTTTTTGGTTTGGGGTCAAAAGTTCACCGGGATATTGGAACGGGGTTCCATCTTTTTCGGGGGTTCCTAGAAGGATATTGGGAATCGCTCAAAGTGTTGGGCTGAAAAATCAACCCGATGGATTGGTCACGGTTGCCTCAAACATATTTTTTAAGTTAATTTTGTTCACTTAACCTAAACCTTTCGGTTTGGGGGTCAAAAATTTACTGGGATATTGGAACGGAGTTCCGTCTTTTCCAGGGGTTGCTAGAACGATACTGGGACTCACTCAAAGAGTTGGGCGGAAAAAAATATTGATGGATTGGTCACGGTTGCCTCAAACACGTTATTCAAGTCAATTTTGTTTGGGGGTCAAAACTTTATCGGCATATTGCAACGGAGTTTCGTCTATTCCGGGGGTTCCTATGAGGATATCGGGACTTGCTCAGAGAGTTGGACGAGGAACCAATCCGGTGAATTGGTCACGATTGCCTGAAATGCATTTTCCACGTGAATTTAGCACTTTTGAACTTTAGATTTGGGGTTAAAAATTCACTAGGACCTCGAAACAGGGTTCAATAAAATCTTGAAGTTCTTGGGAGGATATTGGGACTCGCTCAATGTGTTAGGGGAGAAAAAATCCTAGTGGATTGGTTATGGTTGCCTCAAACGCATTTTCTAAGCCATTTTAGTTCATTAAACTAAAACTTTTGGTTTGGGGTCAAAAGTTCACCGGGATATTGGAACGGAGTTCCATCTTTTCCGGGGGTTCCTAGAAGGATATTGGGAATCGCTCAAAGTGTTAGGCTGAAAAAAAAATTCGATGGATTGGTCATGGTTGCCTCAAACACGTTTTTCAAGTCAATTTTCTTCAATTAAACTATACCTTTCAGTTTGGGTGTCAAAAAACTACTGGGATATTGGAACGGAGTTCCGTTTATTCCGGGGGTTCCTAGAACGATATTGGAACTCGCTCAAAGAGTTGGGCAACAAAACAATCAAGTGGATTGGTCGCGATTGCGTCAAACCCATTTTTTAAGTGAATTTAGTTTATTTAACCCAAAATTTTAGATTTGGGGGTCAAAAACTCAGCGGGATATTGGAATGAAGTTCCATCTATTACGAGGATTCGTAAAAGGATATTAGGACTCACTGAAAGAGTTGGGCGAGAAAGCAATCCGGTGGATTGTTCGCGATTGCCTCAAACGCGTTTTCTATGTGAATTCAGTTCATTTAAACTTCCGATTTGGCGGCCAAAAATTCACTAGGACCCCGAAACATGGTTCAATCAATTCTGGAGGTTCTTGGGAGGATATTAGGACTCTCTCAAAGTGTTAGGGGAGAAAAAAGCCTTGTGGATTGGTTATGGTTGCCTCAAACGCATTTTCTAAGCCATTTTAGTTCATTAAACTAAAACTTTTCGTATGGGGGTCAAAAATTCACCGGGATATTGGAACGGAGTTCCATCTATTCCAGGGGTTCCTAGAAGGATATTGGGACTCGCTGAAAGAGTTGGGCGAGAAAACAATCGACTGGATTGGTCGCGATTGTCTCAAACGCGTTTTCTAAGTGAATTTAGCTCATTTCAACTTTAGATTTGGGGGTTAAAAAATCACTAGGACCTCGAAACAGGGGTCAATAATATCTGGAGGTTCTTGGGAGGATATTGGGACGTGCTCAATGTGTTAGGGGAGAAAAAATCCCAGTGGATTGGTTATGGTTGCCTCAAACACATTTTCTAAGCCATTTTAGTTCATTAAACTAAAACTTTTGGTTTGGGGGTCAAAAATTCAGCGGGATATTGGAACGAAGTTCCATCTATTACGTGGGTTCCTAGAAGGATATTGGGACTCGCTGAAAGAGGTGGGCGAGAAAGCAATCCGGTGGATTGTTCGCGATTGCAAATGCGTTTTCTATGTGAATTTAGTTCATTTAAACTTCCGATTTGGGGGTCAAAAATTCACTAGGACCCCGAAACAGGGTTCAATCAAATCTGGTGGTTCATGGGAGGATATTGGGACTCGCTCAATGTGTTAAGGGAGAAAAAAGCCCGGTGGATTGATTATGGTTGCCTCAAACGCATTTTCTAAGCCATTTTAGTTCATTAAACTAAAACTTTTGGTTTGGGGGTCAAAAATTTACCGGGATATTGTAACGTAGTTCCGTCTATTCTGGGGGTTCCCAAAAGGTTATTCGGACTCGCTCAAAGAGTTGGGCGGAAAAAAAAACCGATGGATTGGTCACGGTTGCCTCAAACACGTTTTTCAAGTCAGCTTTTTTCAATTAAACTAAACCTTTCAGTTTTGGGGTCAAAAATTTACCGGGATATTGGGACTTGCTCAAAGAGTTGGGCGAGAAAGCAATCCGATGGATTGGTCGCGATTGCCTCAAACGCGTTGTCTAAGTGAATTTAGTTCATTGAAACATCCGATTTGGGGGTCAAAAATTTAGGAGGACCACAGAACGAGAGTCCATCAACTCTGGGGGTTCTTGGGAGGATATTAGGACTCGCTCAATGTGTGAGGGGAGAAAAAATCCCATTGGATTGGTTATGGTTGCCGCAAACGCATTTTCTAAGCCATTTTAGTTCATTAAACTAAAACTTTTGGTTTGGGGGTCAAAAATTCACTTGGATATTGGAAAGGAGTTCAATCTATTCCGGGGGTTCCTAAAAGGATATTGGAACTCGGTCAAAGTGTTGGGCGAAAAAAAGAACTCGATGGATTGATCACGGTTGCCTCAAACACGTTTTTCAACAGTTTTGTTTAATTAAACTAAACCTTTCAGTTTGGCGGTCAAAAATTTACTAGGATATTGGAACGAAGTTCCGTCTGTTCTCGGGGTTCCTATAAGGATATTGCCTCAAACGCATTTTCTAAGCCATTATAGTTCATTAAACTAAAACTTTTCGTTTGGGGGTAAAAAATTCACCGGGATATTGGAACGGAGTTCCATCCATTCCAGGGGATCCTAGAAGGATATTGGGACTCGCTCAAAGAGTTGGGTGAGAAAGCAATCAAGTGGATTGGTCGCGATTGTCTCAAACGCATTTTCTAAGTGAATTTAGCTCATTTAAACTTTAGATTTGGGGCTTAAAAATTCACTAGGACCTTGAAACAGGGTTCAATAATATCTGGAGGTTCTTGGGAGGATATTGGGACTCACTTAATGTGTTAGGGGAGAAAATATCCCAGTGGATTGGTTATGGTTGCCTCAAACGCATTTTCTAAGCCATTTAAGTTCATTAAAGTAAAACTTTTGGTTTGGGGGTCAAAAGTTCACCGTGATATTGGAACAGAGTTCCATCCATTCTGGGGGTTCCTAGAAGGATATTGGGGTTCCTAGAGGGATATTGGGAATTGCTCAAAGTGTTGGGCTGAAACAAAAAACCCGATGGATTGGTCACGGTTGCTTCAAACACGTTTTTCAAGTCTATTTTCTTCAATAAAACAAAACCTTTCAGTTTGGGGGTCAAAAAACTACAGGGATATTGGAACGGAGTTCCGTCTATTACGGGGGTTCCTAGTTCGATATTGGGACTCGCTCAAAGAGTTGGGCAACAAAACAATCCAGTGGATTGGTCGGGATTGCCTCAAATGCATTTTTTAAGTGAATTCAGTTCATTTAAACCAAAATTTTAGATTTGGGGGTCAAAAATTCAGCGGGATATTGGAACGCAGTTCCATATATTACGGGGGTTCCTAGAAGGATATTGGGACTCGCTAAAAGAGTTGGGCGAGAAAGCAATCCGGTGGTTTGTTCTGAATTGCCTTAAACTCATTTTTTATGTGAATTTAGTTCATTTAAACTTCTGATTTGGGGGTCAAAAATTCACTAGGAGCCCGAAACAGGCTTCAATCAAATTTGGAGGTTCATGGGAGGATATTGGAACTCGCTCAATGTGTTAGGGGAGATAAAAGCCCAGTGGATTGGTTAAGGTTGCCTCAAATGCATTTTGTAAGCCATTTTAGTTCATTAAACTAAAACTTTTGGTTTGGCGATCAAAAATTCACCGGGATATTGGAACGGAGTTCCATCTATTCCGAGGGTTCCTAGAAGGATATTGGGACTCGCTGAAAGAGTTGGACAAGAAAGCAATCCGGTGGATTGGTCGCGTATGCCTCAAATGCGTTTTCTAAGTGAATTTAGTTCATTTAAACTTCCGATTTGGGGGTCAAAAATTCACTAGTACCCCGAAACATGGTTCAATCAAATCTGGAGGTTCTTGGGAGGATATTGGGACTCGCTCAATGTGTTAGGAGACAAAAAAGCCTAGTGGATTGGTTATGGTTGCCTCAAACGCATTTTCTAAGCCATTTTAGTTCATTAAACTAAAACTTTTGGTTTGGGGGTCAAAAGTTCACCGGGATATTGGAACGGAGTTCAATCTATTCCGGGGTTCCTAGAAGGATATTGGGAATCGCTCAAAGTGTTGGGCTAAAAAAAACCCTGATGGATTGGTCACGGTTGCCTCAAACAAGTTTTTCAAGTCAATTTTTTTCAATTAAACTAAACCTTTCAGTTTTGGGGTCAAAAATTTACCGGGATGTTGGAATTGAGTTCCATTTATTCCGGGGGTCCTAGAAGGATATTGGGACTCGCTCAAAGAGTTGGGCTCGAAAGCAATACGGTGGATTGCTCGCGATTGCCTCAAACGCTTTTTCTACGTGAAGTTAGTTCATTTAAACTTTCGATTTGGGGTCAAAAATTCAGCAGGACCTCGGAACGAGGTTCCATCAACTCTGAAGGGGTTTTTGGAGGATATTGGGACTCGCTCAAAGAGTTGTGCAGGAAAGAAATCTGGTGGCTTGGTCGTGATTGGCTCAAACGCGTTTTCGAAGAGAATTTAGTTCATTTAAACTTCTGATTTGGGGGTCAAAAATTTAGCAGGGCCTCGGAACGAGGTTCCATCAACTCTGGGGGTTTCTAGGAGGCTATTTGGGACTCGCTCAAAGTGTAAGGGAGAAAAAAGCCCAATGATTGGTTATGGTTGCCTCAAAATGCATTTTCTAAGCCATTTTAGTTCACCTAGAAGGATATTGGGACTCGCTCAAAAAGTTGGACAAGAAAGCAGTCCGTTGGATTGGTCGCGATTGCCTCAAATGCGTTTCCGTAGTGAATTTAATTCATTTAAACTTCCGATTTGGGGGTCAAAAATTCAGAAGGGCCTCGAAACGAGGTTCCATCAACTCCGGGGGTTCCTGGGAGGCTATTGGGAGTCGCTCAAAGTGTTAGGTGAGAAAAAAGCCCAATGGATTGGTTATGGTTGCCTCAAACGCATTTTCTAAGCCATTTTAGTTCATTAAACTAAAACTTTTGGTTTGGGGGTCAAAAATTCACCTGGATATTGGAACGGAGTTCAATCTATTCTGGGGATTCCTGTAAGGATATTGGGAATCGCTCAAAGTGTTGGGCTGAAAAAAAAATCCGATGGATTGGTCACGGTTGCCTCAAACACGTTTTTGAAGTCAATTTTTTTCAATTCAACTAAACCTTTCAGTTTTGGGGTCAAAAATTTACTGGGATATTGGAACTTAGTTCCGTTTATTTCGGGGGTTCCTAGAATGATATTGAGACTCGCTCAAAGAGTTGGGGGGAAAAAAAAAACCGAAGGATTGGTCACGGTTGCCTCAAACACGTTTTTCAAGTCAATTTTGTTCAATTAAACTAAACCTTTCGGTTTCGGCTTCAAAAATATACCGGAATATTGGAATTGAGTTCCATTTATTCCGGGGGCTCCTAGAAGGATATTGGGACTCGCTCAAAGAGTTGGGCTCGAAAACAATCAGGTGGATTGCTGCAATTGCCTCAAATGCTTTTTCTACGTGAATTTAGTTCATTTAAACTTTCATTTTGGGGGTCAAAAATTCAGCAGGACCTTGGAACTAGGTTCCATCAACTCTGAAGGGGTTCTTGGGAGGATATTGGGAGTCGCTCAAAGTGTTTGGGGAGAAAAAAGCCCGATGGATTGCTTATGGTTGCCACAAACACATTTTCTAAGCCCATTTTAGTTCATTAAACTAAAACTTTTGGTTTAGGGGTCAAAAATTCACTTGGATATTGGAACGAAGTTCAATCTATTCCGAGGGTTCCTAGAAGGATATTGGAACTCGGTCAAAGTGTTGGGCGAAAAAAAAAACCTGATCGATTGGTCACGGTTGCCTCAAACACGTTTTTCAAGTTAATTTTGTTCAATTAACCTAAACCTTTTAGTTTGGGGGTCAAAAATTTACTGGGATATTGGAACGGAGTTCCGTCTATTCCAGGGGTTGCTAGAACGATATCGGGACTCGCTCAAAGAGTTGGGTGGAAATAAAACACTAATGGATTGGTCACGGTTGCCGCAAAAACATTTTTCAAGTCAATTTTGTTCAATGAAACTAAACCTTTCGGTTTGGGGGTTAAACAATTACCGGGATATTGGAACGGAGTTCCGTCTATTCCGGGGGTTCCTAGAAGTATATTGGGACTCTCTCAAATTGTTGGGTTGAAATAAAAACCCAATGGGTTGGTCACGGTTGCCTCAAACACGTTTTTCAAGTAATTTTTTTCAATTTAACTAAACCTTTCAGTTTTGAGGTCAAAAATTTTACCGGGATATTGGGACTCGCTCAAAGAGTTGGACGGAAAAAAAAACCGATGGATTGGTCACGGTTGCCTCAAACACATTTTTCAACTCAATGTTTTTCAATTAAACTAAACCTTTCAATTTTGGGGTCAAAGATTTACCAGGATATTGGGACTCGCTCAAAGAGTTGGGCGAGAAGGCAATCCTGTGGATTGGTCGCGATTGCCTAAAACGCGTTGTCTACGTGAATTTAGTTTCATTGAAACATCCGGTTTGGGGGGTCAATAATTTAGCAGGACCTCGGAACAAGATTTCATCAACTCTGGGGGGTTCTTGGGAGGATATAGGGACTCGCTCAATGTGTTAGGGGAGAAAAAAGCCCAGTGGATTGGTTATGGTTGCCTCAAACGCATTTTCTAAGCCATTTTAGTTCATTAAACTAAAACTTTTGGTTTGGGGGTAAAAAATTCACAGGGATATTGGAACGGAGTTCCATCTATTCCGATGGTTCTTAGAAGGATATTAAGGCTCGCTCAAAGAGTTGGGCGAGAAAACAATCCGGTGGATTGGTCGCGATTGCCTCAAACGCCTTTTCTAAGTGAATTTAGTTCATTTAAACCTTCGATTTGGGGGTCAAAAATTCACTAGGACCCCAAAACATGGTTCAATCAAATCTGAAGGTTCTTGGGAGGATATTGGGACTCGCTCAATTTGTTAGGTGACAAAAAAACCGAGTGGATGGGTTGTGGTTGCCTCAAACCGCATTTTCTAAGCCATTTTAGTTCATTAAACTGAAACTTTTGGTTTGGGGGTCAAAAGATCACCGGGAAATTGGAACGGAGTTCCATCTATTGCTGGGGGTTCCTAGAAGGATATTGGGAATCGCTCAAAGTGTTGGGCAAAAAAAAAACCCGACAGATTGGTCACGGTTGCCTCAAACACGTTTTTCAAGGCAATTTTTTTCAATTAAACTAAACCTTATAGTTTTGGGGTCAAAAATTTACCGGCATATTGGAACTGAGTTCCGTCTATTCCGGGGGTTCCTAGAATGATATTGAGACTCGCTCAAAGAGTTGGGCAGAAAAAAAAACTGAAGGATTGGTCACGGTTGCCTCAAACATGTTTTTCAATTCAATTTTGATCAATTAAACTAAACCCTATCGGTTTGGGGGGTCAAAAATATGTCGGGATATTGGAATTGAGTTCCTTCAATTTCGGGGGTCAAAAATTCAGCATGACCTCGCAACTAGGTTCCATCAACTCTAGGGGTTCCTGGGAGGATATTGGGACTCGCTCAAAGTAGGTAGGGGAGGAAAAAAGCCCAGTGGATTGGTTATGGTTGTCTCAAACGCATTTCTAAGCCATTTTAGTTCATTAAAATAAAACTTTTGGTTTGGGGGTCAAAAATTACCGGGATATTGGAACGGAATTCCGTCTATTCCGGGGGTTCCTAGAACTGTATTGGGACTCGCTCAAAGAGTTGGACGACAAAACAATCCAGTGGATTGGTCGCGATTGCCTCAAACACGTTTTTCAAGTCAATTTTGTTCAACTAAACTAAACCTTTCGGTTTGGGGGTCAAAAAATTCACCGAGATATTAGAACGGCAGGTGTCATCTATTCTGGGGTTTCCTAAAATGATATTGGGACTCGCTGAAAGAGTTTGGGCGAGAAATAAATTCGGTGGATTGGTCGTGATTGCCTCTAACGCGTTTTCTAAATGAATTTAGTTCATTTAAACTTTCGATTTGGGGGGTAAAAAAATTCAGCAGGACCTTGGAACGAGGTTCCATCAACTCTGGCGTTCCTGGGAGGATATTGGGACTCGTGGAAAGAGTTGGGCGAGAAAGAAATCCGGTCGATTGGTCGCGACATCCTCAAACGCGTTTTCTAAGTGAATTTAGTTCATTTGAACTTTTGATTCGGGGTTCAAAAATTCAGCGAGACCTCGGAACGAGGTTCCATCAACTCTGGGGTTCCTGGAATGATATTGGGAGTCGCTCAAAGAGTTGGGCGAGAAAGCAATCCGGTGGATCGGTCGCGATTGCCTCAAACGCATTTTCTAAGTAAATTTAGTTCATTTAAACCAAAATTTTAGATTTGGGGGCAAAAATTCACTTGGATATTGGAACGGAGTTCCATCTATTCCGGGGGTTCCTGGAATGATATTGGGAAA